>JASCZW010000129.1:0-309026 GCA_034211315.2 Aedes japonicus
AAATCCACGATGGGGTCGCTTCAATTACGCTGACTTATCGACCGCTATAAATAGGCACGGCTGAATAGAGATAGGCCGCTTTTGTATTTTATTAGCGCGGATTTTGTACGCCCAAGGGGCTATTGTCAGCTTCCGGTGATGTTAAATATTCAAATTTTGGATAGATCAGCATACTGTATTAACTTCTAAATTTTTCAGATTTATCGATTCATTTGATTTTCACCTCATTTTCATTTTATTGCCATTTAATTGTCATTCCAGTTCCATTCCAGTTCAATTCTAGTTCCATGTCCGATGCATTCCCGTTCCAATTCACTTCAGAACTAGAGAATCTGATAGTTTTCGATAATTCGGTTCAGACATTTTGTATTTATTCAATAATTGTATTTAATAGAGACATAAAATTTCGTTTATTTCGAAATTCAATATGAGCTGTTTATAATCATCAAATTTAGGAATCTGAAATACGAAAAATCGAAAAAAAATTGATTTCGATAATAGCAAACAACACCATAGGTTGCTGATACTCAGACAGCTAAATTCTCGCTAGAAGTCCAATGTCTCAGAATCTTTTATGATTATCGTAATAATCTGTTTATCACAATCACTCTTGTTCGACAGGATCTGGCATCCTGAGTCTTAGTTATTCTATGTCTCCTATGCATTTTTGATGTCGAGAAAATTTGAGAAGCTGAGAATTCAAAAAGTTTCATTTTCATTATTTTGCAGATTCCAAATTTCCAAAAACTAAGAATAGAAATCTTTATCATCTAAGATTCAACAAAATTTCAACAAAAATCCGCCGAAAATTTCTAATTTAACAGAATGTAGTATAAAAACACTTATTACTTAACTAGTTTACGGAATACTTATCATACTGATATCCTCACATTCTAAAACTATCAGATTTTCAAATTCACGAATTATCAGGTACTTCAATTCTCGTATTGTCAAATTTCAAGTTTCTCAGTAACAAATAAGCGCAATTGTCAATTTTTGACTGAAACTCTTATTCAATAAACTAAAGAACTCAGAACAAAGGCTACTAAAAGAAAATCGATTTTTCTAGATGAAACGTATCGAAGAAAATTGCAATAATGACTGATTTTCCGAATTATATGCTCACCACTTTGAATTTTGAATGTGCGTATTAACTGTCCTGTAAGAGCAAGATTCTAATGTTCTCAAATTTCTAAATCAGATCTGAAGATATGGAAATTGAAGTAAATTTTGATAATTAAATCCAAGTCTTTGACAATTTGGGAATCGGTGGATTTCACAACCTTCAAATATGACAATGTGATCTTCTGTTAAGAGAACGTCCATTAATTATGTCACTTTACCCCCCCCCACCCCTTCTCCTTGTCACGTTTTTTGTATGAACCTTCAATTTTTTTACAAGGATTGTCACGTTTTCCCAAACCTCTCCTTACTGCGTGACATAGTTCATGGACCTTCCCCAACAAAGAATTAAAAATATTTTAGAAACTATGACAACAAACGAATCCAATCTAAAGTTCATAAACTTTCATTTTCAGGGAATCTGATAACGTTAGAACTAACTGAGAATCTAATTATCCAAGAAAATTAATCTGATTATGTGAGAATTATATCAGAATCTTTTATCTGAAAATATGAGATAGAAAACCACAGAGTTTGACATATTCTCTGAATTTAGAGAACTGAGGATATCCTGAATTTTAAGACGTTTTAATTTTCAAAAATCATGCTAGCTTAAGTAATCCTATATTTGATGGTTTTAAGATCTCTAGTATTCCTATATACCAGGATTGGATGTCTTAGTTTTTACTGTCTCACATACAAAAATTTTCAATTTTTAGAAGTCCGATTCCTGAGGTTGAAAATTTTAACGTTATGAATATTTTGTGACACAGGAAGTACAGAAGTCAAAACATCAGTTGCAGAAACTGTATTCTCAAATTTGATATATTGACTGTTATATCAGTAGACTTTTTATTTATATTTGAAAATTCTCAAATACTCAAGTTTGCAGGCAGTCAACTTCTCCATTTGAAAAGTATCGGCTACTCATTTTTCTAATTTTGATGACAATAGAATCTCAACTATGAGTTAATATTTAAAGATTTTATGATATTTGATAGGAGCACGGATCGAGGTTTAATACTGCTCATAACCCGTTCCAATCCCTATTAAAAAATCTTTATATCTAAATTAATAGAATCTAAATGCGTCTCAAAATCGTCAAATTTGAGTATCCGATACTTTTAAAGAATCGAGACTGTCTGCAAATTTGAAAACTTGTGAATTTTTAAACATAAAGAAATCTAATGTTATACCATCAAATAAATATCCAATTTTGGAATACATATGCAATAAGCATCAGCTGGGATATTTGATGCAGTTGTATGCGATCTGTGATAAGAACTAGAAAAATATTTGGATGTTAATCCCTCTGCTTACTTCCTTTCTATAGAAACCTACCTTTAGAAATGAGCACTAGTCTCAGAAAATTTCATAGGGATGGACTAAAGTTCCCAAGTGTTGAAGCGAAACAGAATGCCGACGGTCAAATGAACTGTGAGTGCCTCAACACGTTCCACAAGACTCGTTGGTAGAACGGTCTCGCTTCACCCTACACAAATAGACAGTCTATTTCGTTTTGTGTTCGGAATAGGCTTTTTCTCCCGATCGCTTCTCGATCGATCAGACTACCAGCTGATTGAGACCATAGCAAAGGAGATAAAATAAAACCGTCGCGAGGTGTACATCGTTGCATTCAGTCCGTAAAATATATCTGTTTTCTGTTCGCGTAGAATAAGTGTAGTTTCTGTTCAATAAATGTTCTGTGTTGTGAAACTGCGAGTTTTTTCTGCTGTGTCCGAAATCAGCAAATACGTGCGCTTACATTTGGTCCTTCGAACCGGATCCGACGGTTGACTTTCGGACACATTAAACCGGACAAAGTGTTGTGTGGACAGTAGTCACAAACTGTTAGTGTTTTTGTTTTATGAACTGTTTCGACGGTGAATGGTTACCGTCCCCCCACGGTGGGCACAAACTGATAAGTGTTCTTGGTGAGCGCAATCGGTCAAAATTGTGCAAAGGAGCGCGTGAAAAATCATCCTGCAGCGTTGTGTCGATCGCGGTATTGTTCGCGTTGCCATTTTGTGCGCTAACACTGTGCGTTCGTCGCCATCGTTCCATCGCGCCATCGCGCAATCACTCGCGTCTTTGAATTCGCCATCGCCAAGCAGGAAAGCCGATACGGAGGAGACATCTTGGCTGAATCAATACACCGCTGACGGAGGAAGGGATTTGCTGAAACTGGGAAGTACAGTGTGCATGAAACGGTGGCATGTTGGTTGGTCTAAGTTAATAAATAAATATTATGAATTGCATGCGAGTATACTTTATTGGCAAGTAGCATTCCCTGTGTCCATAAATGATTGTTGGTCTCATTTGTTCCGCTGGTTTGTTGGCTCGTTTGATTAATTTTTGGTTGGCTACCTTTATTTCTGTCAATTTGTTGGGTTGCAATTCATTTCGTTTAGCGTCGCGAAATCGAGTTTGACGAACGTTGAGTTGATCGAAAGTTGAAGTGCTTTGGCGATTTATTGGCAGTGTTTTAGTTTGATCAGGATCGAATTGGATCGATACTGGTCGCAGTGCAGTGAAGTGTGTGCCATTTTTCGCATCAGATAAGAATGTTTTCGAAGATGACGAATGAGTTACGAAGTTTGGTGAAACGTGAACGTCAACTGCTAAATTCTCTGGAAGGTACGGAACGTTTCTTGGCGAACTACGATACATCCAAGGATGAGCAGCAAACAAAAATTCGCTTGCAATGTCTCAATTCGGTGTACAGCGAGTTTTTGAAGTGCGAAGAAAAACTGAACTGCTTTTGGATGAAATTGCAGTGGATGGATCCTCAGAAGTGAAGCCTGAAGCAGAAGAAGAGCAGCAAAAGAAGAATCTTCAAGTTCTCAGCGATTTCGAGGATCGTTTCTTCCAATTAAAGGCAGATCTACTGACGAAGTTGGAGAAAAGTGCGGCTCAAACCTCAACAGAAGGTGGTTATTCAATCCAGGGAGGAGCGTACCCAAAGGTCAAGCTGCCAGAAATCAAACTTCCGACGTTCAGTGGGAAGGTTCGTGACTGGATCACCTTCCGCGATAGCTTTTGCAGCCTGATCGACAGTAACTCTCAGCTTTTGGAAATGGATAAATTCAACTATCTGCGTTCATCTCTATCTGGCGAAGCTCTACAGGAGATCAATTCAGTGGAACTTTCTGCAGCAAACTACAGTGTAGCGTGGCAAGCACTTCAACTACGCTACGAAAACAAAAAGCTTACTGTGAAAGCTCACATTGATGCTTTATTTGCAGTCGATGGTCTGAAGAAGGAGAGTTATGACGGCCTTCAACAATCTTATCAGCGAATTCGAGAAAAATCTTCAAATGCTCGATAAAATCGGTGAGAAGACAACTGAATGGAGCACTTTGCTGGTGCATATGGTGTGCAGTCGACTAGATCCTGCCACTTTGAGAAACTGGGAAACGCACCACAATTCTAAAAACGTCCCTACCTACCAGAACCTCATCGAGTTTCTTCGCAACCACTGTGCAGTTCTCCAATCGGTGGCACCATCCAAGCCCACCTACACAGATCAGCGAACGTTCAAGCAAGGAGTTTGCCAAGCAATCGTCAAGTCAGCTGGTAAATGGCATGTTCTGCAACGAAACGTGGCATTCTCCATTCCAGTGCGCCAGGTTTCAGAGGATGAAGGTTGCTGAAAGGAATGAAGCTGTTACAAAAGCGAAACTGTGTCGAAACTGCCTCAATCCGGGGCACTATGCAAGGGCTTGCGAGCGAGGATTATGTCGTCACTGCCATCAAAAGCATCACTCCATGTTGCATGGCGGAGAATTCAGATCCTCCGTTCCAAACTCCCAACCACGATCACCGATGCAACCTCAACGACAGCAACAGCCACAATCCAGTTCATTTCGGCCAGCACAACAGACACACAATACCAACACAGCTACCTCTACCAACTCGCAAAACACATACACCAGACCAACCACAGAACAAACAGCCACCACTAGCCAAAATCTTGTTTCATTGCCCGTAATTCCTACTCAAAACATACTTCTGTCTACGGCACTTGTCAAAGTCTACGATAGATTTGGCAAGTCAATGATAGCGCGAGCCTTGTTGGACTCTTGTTCCCAACATTGCCTCATGACCAGAAATTTCTCGAATAAGCTATGTTTCCGAGAAAGTGCGTCCTTTCTTTCGGTCCAAGGTATCGGGCCTTCTCAGTCGGTCTCCACGAAGTCTGTTACAGCGTTGGTGGGACCTAGATCCAGTACAGTATCGAAATATGTTGAAGAGATGGTCTTTCATGTTTTGCCGAAGCTGACCGTGTCCTTACCAACTGCCGCCGTCGACCCGTCGAGATGGAAAATACCTCAGTCAATGGTACTTGCTGACCCACGTTTTTATGAGCCCGGTCCAATAGACTTGATCATCGGAGCTGAGCATTTTATGGAATTGCTTTGTGATGAGCGACAGAAAGCAACGAGTGACGGCCCAACTTTGCAGAACACTGTATTTGGATGGGTAGTTTCCGGCCGAGTTTCAGATAATCCGTTTCACAGCTCAGTATCTGTAGCCTATATCTGTTCAACGGCTGAGATCCACGATCAGCTTACCAGATTCTGGGAACTAGAGACCTGCAGAACCACCAGTACGCATTCAACAGAGGAATCAGCTTGTGAAGAGATCTTCAACAAGACTACAGTTCGGAATGAGAAAGGGCAATTTGTTGTCAGTCTCCCGAAGAAAGAAGACGTAATTAATCAGCTTGGCGAGTCCAGATCGACCGCTATCAGACGATTCATCGGAATAGAACGACGTTTTGCATCGAATATCGCGCTGAAGGAGGAGTACACGAAATTTATCCGTGAATATGAAGCTATGGGTCACATGGAGAATATAAGCGATAAAGCAACCGGAGAGGAGTATTATTTGCCACATCATGCGGTCCTGAAACCTGACAGTACCACTACTAAGTTACGAGTAGTGTTTGATGCTTCCTGCCGAACGTCAAGTGGAGTTTCCCTCAACGATGCGTTGATGGTGGGGCCGGTGGTACAGGACGACATCCAGGACATCACATTACGCTTTCGGTTGCATCGTTACGCTCTTGTTGGTGACGTTGCTAAAATGTATCGAATGGTCCTGCATCACGAAGATGATCGACGTTTTTTGAAAATCGTATGGAGAAACAACCCCAGTGAACCACTCTGTACTTATCAACTTACGACGGTCACTTATGGTACAGCATCCGCACCCTATCTGGCAACGAAATGTCTTCAGCGCCTATCGGAAGACGGACAGTCCGCGTTCCTGCAGCTGCACGGGTGTTAAGGAAGGATTTTTACGTGGACGACATGCTTTCCGGTGCAGATAGTGTCCAGGAAGGCAAAATAATCATTCGAGAGATGATCACGCTACTACAATCCGCTGGATTTACCCTTAGGAAGTGGAATTCCAACTCGAGTGAGCTCTTAAAAACCGTGCCTGAAGATTTGAGGGATGGTCGATCAATATTGGAGCTAGAATCGACAAACACTAAAGTGAAAACGCTGGGGTTGATATGGGAACCTGGCCCTGATCAGTTCAAATTCAGCACACCGACTTGGAATTCGTCGTCAATAATCACCAAGCGTTCGGTGCTCTCAGATGTTTCCCGTTTGTTTGATCCACTCGGCCTCGTTGGACCAGTAATCATTCAAGCAAAGATCTTCATCCAAGACCTATGGCGGAAAGAATGCGCATGGGATGAACCACTTGACGAAAATCTCCAGGAGCAATGGCGGGAGTATAGACGGAACCTTGCTGGTGTTGATACTTTGGCTATCCCTCGTTGGGTCGAATTCAATCGAGGTGTTGCTACTACCGAGCTCCATGGATTCTGCGACGCGTCTAACAAGGCCTACGGTGCTTGTATCTATCTGCGCTGTGTATCGAAAACTGGCGAAGTCTCCGTACACCTATTGATCGCCAAATCTCGAGTGGCCCCTCTGAATAACCTGAAGAAAGCTGAAAGGCACGAGACTACCCCTCGGTTGGAACTCTCATCTGCGCTCTTGCTCGCGCACCTGTACGAGAAGGTCAGTAACGCATTCCATCTAAAGGCTCGTAATTTTTTTTGGACAGATTCGATGATAGTGAAATGTTGGCTGTCGTCGTCACCGTCAAGATGGAAACAATTTGTCGCCAATCGAGTCTCCGAAATCCAACACATCACGAGGGGAGGAATATGGAGTCATGTAGCAGGACTAGAGAACCCAGCAGACATCATCTCCCGCGGAATGACACCAGCGCAGTTGCAGTATGAGAAACTATGGTTTCATGGTCCATGCTGGTTGAAGCTCAAAGAGGAACACTGGCCGAACGATCAACAAGTGAAAGAGGATGTAATTCAGAAGGTAGTTCTTGAGGAGAAAAGTGTAACAGCGGCACTTTCAGCAGTTACACCTAGTGATATCTTTGGATGGAAATCATCACTGATGGATCTTGTTCGGATTGTCGTCTATATTGATCGGTTCTGTTCGAACGCACGTCGAAAGAACCGAAGTAATCGACGAATCGGTGTTGTCACATCCCATGAGATTGACTCCACCCTTAAAACATTAGTGCGGGTCTCTCAGAAGGAAAGCTTCTCGCAGGAAATCTCTGATCTGGCCAGAGAACGAGCGGTACGAGACTCATCGAAAATCATCAGGTTGTGCCCTGAACTGATTGATGGTATACTCTGCGTTGGCGGCCGGCTCAGGCACGCTGACATATCAACAAGTCGTAAACATCCGTATATCATTGATCACCGACATCCATTAGCTAGACTGATTGTTGTATACTACCACCGGAAGCATCTTCATGCGGGACAGCAGCTGGTGATCTCCGCAATGAGGGAGCAATTTTGGATCACTAACGTCCGAAATTTAGTTCGTTCTGTGCTACACGAATGTGTTCCGTGCTTCCGAGTTCGCCCTCAAGTCCACGAGCAGCTGATGGCAGACTTACCTCCAGAAAGAGTCACTCCCTGCCACCCTTTTTCAACGGGTCGGAGTTGACTACTGTGGGCCGTTCACAATCAAGAACCAAAACGTCGCTCGCAACCAATCAAATGCTTTGTAGCGATCTACGTCTGTCTGGTGACTAAAGCGATGCATCTAGAGCTGGCGGCGGATCTGTCCACTCAAGGGTTCCTCACGACATTCAAGCGCTTTGTGGCACGTCGAGGTAAGCCACAAATTGTTATGTGCGACAATGCGAAAAACTTCGTCGGTGCCAGGCGAGAGATTGCTGAAATGTATAACCTTGTGAAATCAAAGGACTTTCAGAGTTCCGTAATTCAACAAGCGGCTGAGGAACGAATCAACTTTAAATTCATTCCGGCACGATCGCCAAATTTTGGAGGACTTTGGGAATCAGCAGTCAAATCATTCAAAACACTACTAAAACGGAGCATTGGCTTGCGAGTCCTTACGTACGATGAAATGCAGACGATGATCGTGCAAATTGAAGCAGTACTGAATTCGAGACCGTTAACACCCCTTAGCAACGATCCCAATGATTTCGAGGCGTTGACTCCAGGACACTTCCTGATTCAGCGACCGCTAACAGCACTCCCAGAACCTGACCTGGATGGAGTTCCGGAGAATCGACTTTCGACATGGCAACGGATCGAACAAGTTATGCAGCGGATTTGGCAGAAGTGGTCCACTCAGTACTTGTCGGATCTAAACAATCGAACAAAGTGGACGAAGCGTAAAGACAACATCAAAGTCGGGACAATGGTGATCTTGAAAGAAGACAATCTTCCACCTCTCAAGTGGCCATTGGCGCGTGTAACCGAAATTCACGCAGGCGTGGATGGGAATGTCCGTGTCGTGACAGTGCGAACCAAAGACGGTAGTTATCGCAGAGCGATTTCGAAAATTTGCATTCTACCGATCCGAGAAAATGTTGCTCTCTCAGCTGAGGAGAACTAGGACTCTTCCAACAGCGGAGGCCAACTGGCCTCCGCATACCAGTTAAGTTATGCATTTTTAAACTTTCAAAAAGTTAATCCGTCATTTTTTCCGCAGTCACTGTCCGCCCATATTCCCTTGGCCTGAACGATTCACAAGCTAAATTCTGAATCTCGAGTAATCTCTGTTCGCACGAGGTAATATGTGTTGTCCGGTGGTGGTTGAATTTTATATGCATGAGGCGGGTGTATCAGTTTCTGTCCGACTTGACTGCAAACCACAGCGGCGCTGAAGCGCTTGCACTGCACGGCAGTGCTCCGTCTCCGTCAATCGTAAACTAAATTCGTACCCGTTTCAACCTTCCGAGGTTACTTCAACGAACACTGCACACCGGGGAAGAAGGTGTACAATTCAACCCCAGGCATAACGTAGCGGCCTTTGGCGAACATGGCCAGTTCGTCCGAATAGTCGAATAAGCGTGAAGCCAACCGAACCATAGCAGCCAAGATGAAGGTGTATCATCGAAAATCGTGTTGAGCGGGAGTTCATCGACGCTACAGTAGCGTCCGCGGAGGCCACGAGGGCCTCCGTTCCAGGCAAGTCGTTTGTTGTAACATAAATTCAATTTAATTAGCACCCTCTCATCTGATTCCAGTAAAGCCACCACCTATCATCGTTTCACGCCGTTTCGTCCATTCTGACACGGAAGCAACAGAAAGCAATCGTGAACAAAATTCGTCAGCCAAGAACAGTCCGCTAATCAGATAGTCAGTCCATCCTTTCATTCGTTCGTCCGTCCGGATCGTATTCTACAACGAAAAAGCATCGTAACGTTCAGCAACTAACAAGGTCAGCTTAATCATCACTAGCGAGCAATCCTGGCAGGCAGCACAAATTCTTTGAGCAGCCAAACCTGGTCTGCCAGGTAAGTTGTTCCAGTTTTATACTGCACTCCACCATGACACTACATAGTCGAATTAACCTTCTTCGAGGAAACATCACGACGTCAAACGCACTCCGACTAAACCACACCAAGGGCCAAAAAACCCAGCACAAGAAGCAACCATCGATGATGTCATCTGCTCAACAAACATCTCAGCTGATCAGCTGATTCGAATGTGTGTCAAGGTCGTCTCCGCAGCAGCAGCAAGGCACATACACTTCACCCGATCGATTGCTCGAGCACATCAGCAGGAGCCAAACAATAGAGTTGTTTTGTTTATCTTTAGTTTTACAGATTCTAGTATAGTGGTAGCAAAACAAATTAGAGAATAGGCAGCTAGAGTAGTTACTGTTGAAATCAGAGTATTTCAAGGCGGCCGGCTAATGTTGAAGCGAAACAGAATGCCGACGGTCAAATGAACCGTGAGTGCCTCAACATGTTCCACAAGACTCGTTGGTAGAACGGTCTCGCTTCACCCTACACAAATAGACAGTCTATTTCTGTTTTGTGTTCGGAATAGGTTTTTTCTCCCGATCGCTTCTCGATCGATCAGACTACCAGCTGATTGAGACCGTCGCAAAGTAGAGTAAATAAAACCGTCACGACGTGTACATTGTCGTATTCATTCCATTAAATATATGTTTTCTGTTCGCGTAGAATTAAGTGTAGTTGTTCTGTTTAATAAATGTTGTGTGTTGTGAAACTGCGAGTTTTTTCTGCTGTGTCCGAAATCAGCAAATACGTGCGCGAACACATGCGAATTGCTTTCCGTGTTATGAGAGTGTTTTCTTCAGCACCGAAATACGTACAGAAACTCACAACATTGTATGAGTGGGATTTCATCTATGTGCTGGAAGGCAAAATGAGGTAGGCCAGTTCACACTTTGCTGCTAAGATCAATTTCCTCGACTCCCTTCTTCGTTACACCTGCTCAAAAACAATCAGCCATGACACGTTGAGTGTTATGATCACAAACTCGTCTACTAGCAGGTTATGAGTCAGACGTATAGTACCACACGTTTAGTTTGTCATGAATTTCTAGACTGGCAATCAGTCTTGATAAAAGTCATGCTCGTAAGGTTCAAAAGCGTGGATTTTCAGGCAACATAACATTGACTACCTATGAGTTCCATGCGAAAATCAGATGATAGCTCGTGACAACAAAGGTGATCAGACTAATGGACGTTCGATTTTCAAAATGTTTTGATATTCATTTATGAAAACAGGTTCATTTTCAATATGAATTTCGAAATGTCAGAAATGAAATTTAACAAACCACAATGATTATCAATTACCCGTCGGGATCGAAAATGTTCATTCCAGTCCAGGGTATTCTTGCTCAACATCTATTTGGGAAGGTCCATTAATTATGTCACGCAGTAGGGTTGGGGGGGACTGGGTTTGGAGGTTGGAAAAACTTGACAATCCATACAAAATAAAATTGAAGCTCCATACAAAAAACGTTACCAAAGGGGTGGGGAGGGGGGGGGGGTATTGATAGGCACTTTTTGCGTGACATAATTAATGGACGTTCCCTTTTCTTTGGAACGATGATGACGGCCCAGGTTGTTCAATGTTCGTATTAGGATTCAAAATAACTTAATAAGAAAAACAATCATCACCAGAGATGATATTCAGATTTCGTATAATGAAATTCATGCTTACCGATTGATAATCAATACAACAGTGACAGCAGATTTTTGACCCGCACTTAGAGCCAATTTCATTCATTGTAGCAAACATAATCCAGTTGGCATAGAAGTGACAACGGTAACCATGAAAGCCAGGAAAGTGAACATCAACATAACACTGGGATAAAATTATTTTCACTTCTCATGGATATTTTATGAAAATCCAAGGCACTGCTGGCAATGCGTGTTTCTTATTTCTTTTACTCTCACGGTATTGTCAACAATCAATATGCAACTAGCGATTTGAAATTGGTTCACTGTTGTAGAACACCCAGGTCCGTAGTACACCTGGCAGTCTGCACCTTGCAATAATTCGTGCGCTTTTCTGTACCTTTCGGTACTAGTATCTTTGTTTTTGTTTTGATTCGCTATGTTATTTTGACAGAATATTTGAGGGTGTGTTAGTGAGAGCTATGTTATTAGGGGCGAATCATTAAGCTAGGGACCGAGCTTGGGACGGATGTGCTAGTACTGACTGAGCCTAGAAATATTTCCAATTTCTGCATGACAAAACATCCGCTGGTTTTGTTAGACAAACAAGTGTGACGACAATCGTGATGCTCCATTTGAAAAATAGCAGGCTATACATTACAATACCGGTACGCTATGAGGCTTTTTGACGTTTAATCGCCTTTCCTTTTCTGACACATGCAGAGGAACTATGGTTTGTTTTCCTCAAAATGATTTTCCTTCTTCTTTGCATTCCTTTGATTTAAATGGCGCTGTAGTGTGCGAGCATTAAACGTCACAAAGCCTAATCGCCATGGCTAGCAAAGAAGAGATGAAACAAGGATACACTCAAAAACAACAGTGATCCCATAGTTGCCGCTTAATAGTGAAGCATTACTTATCGTTGAGTACTGTTCGATAGCTCCGAGACAATTTTTCCATTGCATGTGACAGTAATAACCGATGGATAATATAATCATAAGCATAGATGAAGGAGGAGGTAGGAAGAAACATGAAATGAATAATGATATCAGATCATCTGAATATAAAATAAATTCAACTCAATATTCAACATCACATTCTGGTAACAAGCCAGGATGTGAGAAGGAGCTGATAAAAACACTCCCTCAGAGGTTTTAAATTTCATTAACAGAAACAAAACCTCAACTTAAAAAATAGCACTGATATATTATGTCAATAATCTCACCAAACAGTTACGACCAACCTTTCGAAATTTTGGTTTCAAAAAAGTTTAGACTAGTAAAATTAATCAACTTCAAACTCTCTTAAAAACTGCTAATGACCTTATTGGCAATCTAGGAAAATACAGGGTCTATAAAATAACTTGTTACCATTCCTGAAAAATGTACAGAAGACAAACCTTTCTAAATTTGTTTCAAAGAGCAGAAGTCACTGGAGCAACCAGAGATATTGACAAAGGACTCATACGCAATTTTAAACCGAAAAACATTCTATAAGTTTTTTTTAAAACAAAGATTTTAAGACACATCACAAATTGTTGGAAACGAAATGTAGCAGAATATAAAGATTAGACCAGAGCTGGTAAATCTTACGCCCCATCATTTGACAATGAGAAAATAGGCAATCTCACTGTCACGAGAAGAAATTGAACTATCATGAGATTTCTTGTAATTCTCACACCATCATGCAGTCATGAGATTTTGCCTCGTGCGATTTTGTTTTACAAATTTCTAAATAGTCTATCTAAAATTACTCAAGCCATAATATGTAATCGACAGAGGGGACGTTTTACTTCAGGTTTTGTTATGAAACTTACAATTATATCAATAAATGTGTTTGTTATAGCGATGACCAAAACACTGTCACGTGCTGTCATGACGAAAAATTCGATGAGATTTAAAAGTAAATCTGCATCATCGTTTTCTCGCCCGATGAGATTTTCAAACATAGTTCGGTAAAAATCGTAGGTCATTTTTCATAGAAAATGACATTTGCCAGCCCAGGATTAGACTCATTTCACTCAAACATGCCTTCATGTATGAAAACAAATGTCTTGTTGATCACCACAGCGTGAATATGGTGAGATTGCATAAACTTGTAACCACTCCAGTAAGCAACATTTTCAACGTAAAGCCACCAGCGCTTACGGTTTCGTATTCCCAACAAATTCCACCGCTCACCGCCGCTGGTAAATATTTGAGTGTTATAATAACATTGAGAGGGCAAACCGGATAACGAATATACATACATGCATAACTTTCCACGAATGTTTGAGTTAACCATCAGAGTAGGCGTATGTCGTGGACATGAGCATTGGCGGAGCTAGACAATTAGTCTGGAGGGGGCCTGGAGGGGGCCTGCGCGAAGGATTTTTTTTCGTTTATACGAATATTGAAAAGAGCGACAAAAGCAGCGTAATTGTTGAGGACAGGTTATTTTAATTGATAAATCAAGACAGGTTTAATAGAATAATTAGGTCTATTCTGCGCCTCGGTGAGTGGAGATGCCTTAAGAGAATCGAGTGGGGTGAATATATACCTCATATTATTCCGTCTGGATAAACTGGAGAATGGACTCTCACGAGGTTACTGTAGTCAAAGAATAGTCCTGAATCTAAATAACGTCATGTTTCAAGCAAACATCTGAAAAACTTCAAAGAACAGTATTGAGTCAATGAACATTTTAAATTTATATCAAAATATAGATTAGTTTGGATAACGCGCTTAAAATCTTCAAAATTCTATCGGTTGATACTGATTCCTTCACAACTCCGTTCCAAATACTTGAATTAGCCAGGTTTGAAAATCGGTTCTGCGTCATGTTTTTTTACGTTTCATGGCTGAGAAGTTAGGCGAAAAGTGAAGAAGAAAAATTGAGCGTTTTGATATGCAGCTATTAACTTAAAGTTGCTCCTTGCAGAAAAGTCTGAATATACCTGGGGCATGGTGTCCTTTATAAACCGTGGTCAGTGGTTTCAATATAATTTTTAAATACCTATTGTTATTAATGATATTTTGTAGCGTCCCGTAAATACTCAAAGTTTGTGAGGAACAGCTTTAGCTGTAATAAAGTTTTATTAGTAACACAGAAAAAAATAATTAATTTTAACAAGCGCGTAAAATTTCCGCTCGTTTAATTCCAAGCCAAAGGAGGCGTAAACAACGCAATTGGTTGTAGTCCTTGATGCGCCATACAATAATGTTTGCAATTTTTCATACAACCGACTAGATTCAGGTGTTATCTGGCTTAAATTTACATAAAATATCTCATTATTTTCTTTCAAATCTAGCATTCCCTTTAAGTGCATTAGAAACGCAGAAAATTCAATGTTTCTTTTATCTGTGAATATTATCAATAATATTTATAAATTTTGGCTCTCAATTTTTCTGTTTTCTCCGCATAAATCCTTTAGATGTTAATTTCAAATTGTAATTTTAGTAGCTATATCTATTAACAAATTCAAGAATAGTTTCAAGCTTTAATTAATTAGATGATTTAACGATTTACTTGCAGTATATCAAATTTGATGAATTAAACAGATTCAATAAGTTTTAACTAGCTATCTAGCCGCTAACCGTATTTTAACGGAATTCTGTAAATCAATTGTTACATAAAGTTAAAATGCAATCACGTCTTAACTTAGCAATTTTATTTCTCCAATTAAACTGACTCTTTTACTGAATAAAAAAACAGTAATTTATAATTCAGAGATTTTTGTCAGTTTCCACAATGTGGATATTTTTCAACCATTCAGTGGAATTCTATCTAAGTTTCTTTTTAAATAATTTTTAGAATGTTCTGTGCGCAACTCATCAACCAAGGTTGTTTTAAAGTGGAATTCTATGAAAAAACACAATAAAAAATTTATAAGTTATTTGGAGCAAAATTTCTAGAGAGAGTTCAATAAAATTTGCAGGAGAACTCCGATGATTATTGCATCAAAAACCTACTGAGAACTTCACGGCAGTTCGAAAGAAACATCCATGGGTAGTTTGAGGTTTAACTTAAGATTTTGATTGATAGTGTTCCAGGGTATCGAAATTCCATGGATTTTTTTCGCAAAAGAATGCAAACAACTATAGTGTATACGAAAATAAGTAATGCACCGTTATGAATTTTTAAATTTTCAAGTACAGTCTTCAAAATGGTTTCAGATTTGCCTTGTTAGAAGGTTTGGCAACAATTAAGTTTTAAAATTATTTAAAATTGAAAAGTTCTACAAGAATAAATTCTTCGGCAAAATAAAATAAACTATTGTGTAAAAGAAAATATTTTTTTTTAATTTTCTAAGATGGTGGATCGGATTCAAGGGGTGGATCGCTCAGCACACGCTTCTGCTGTGCTATTTTATTTTACTGTGTCTACAAGCGTTGCAATGTTGCATGGGTGTTCCCGTATTGTCTCGAAGGTGCCGCTGTGTTGACAGTTTAAATTTTTATTTGGTTGCTGTACCTGGCAACCAATAACGCATATTAGCAAGGTTGCTAGTTTCTTACTGTTAAAGCTCAACTGTCAAAAGTGTGCCTCAATGTGCCACATGTGTGTTTTGGATTGAAAATCGAAGCTCCGCAGTTATGTAACAAATTCGTCTAGTGTTTAAAACATCGTTGCTGGCATACTGTTCTAAGCGACTCACCCTTGATCGGATGTCATTTTGAAGACTTTGAAGTACAGTTTATAAATTCAAAACAGTTTGAAATTCAGGTAATTTATATTATATAGCTAAAGTCAAAATTTCAGCTCAATCTATCTTTTGAGTGCTGACATAGAGAATGTCAAATATGACAATTTTGTATGAAAAACTGTAGATGTTTTTAATATTTTCGCGTCCACTGTATACTAGGAACTATTCCAGCCAAAAGTAGAACCTTTTGATTGAAAATTAAATCCTCTAAAGAAATCTTAAGAATAAATGTGATACAACTTTTGTAATAAAAGCGAAGCGAATTTTAATAAAATTTGACATACAGGCCCATTATGTAGTCTATATCAACAACTAGTGGTACTGAAGTCAACCCCAACAAATGTTATGATTTCAAGAATTTACCTGATTATATGTTAACCTAACTTCTAACACTACATTTTCGAAAATATTATCGTTAATGAATAAACTTCTATCTCCATATTTTGCTTATGGACATTCGTTAGCTTCGAAACTTTTAATCAATCTGGGGAGTCTATACTCTACTAAATTGTTCGTACAAGAGAAAATCATATCGTGAATTCTAAAATGCGACTTTAAATAAAACTCATTATTGCAATACCTTCTTGAATAATAAAATTATAATACGTACATAGAAAAGTGTTTAAAATCTTATGTTTAAACTTAACAGGCTCTACATTTCACTGTCGCTATTATTTTAGATAGAGGTTTTAATATAAATTAAATTGAATTATTAGAATTCAGAATTATTTAGAGCTAAAGCGTAAAGCTTTTGTTAAGCAGTATTTCGAAGTAAACGCAATAAAAAAAACATAATTAGTAGTGTATTTATTCAATGATGGGGTTTCCATCAAAATTGCTGTTAAGAGGATCAGCATACGACACCTTACTGGGTTTCTCTCCGAGGTTGTTAAGTTAACAATGACGAGAAAAAACAGTACTGGTAAAAATGAGAAGTTGTGGTTTTAAAACCTCTAATTGGAAATTGATTTCGATCAAATGTGGTCTTAAGGGGGTGTAAAACAGTGTAAAAACGTTAGAACCATTATGTGCCTGAGCGGTATTTGCACATGATCAAGCGCATACATTTTTGCCAGTCAAGGTGGCGGATCCATTACCTACCCCGCATGGGAATGTGTGGCAAAAGTGTGTGCGTTTGCTTCGAAATACTGCTTAACAAAAGACCTCCGTTCAATGTCAAACTACTTCTATTAGATTTCATAACCTGCCGAGCTCGATACTTGCTCTTTACATCTTTGGTTCTAGCAAAAATTGCTGTTCACAACTAGGATCCCATGATGTTGGGAATGATATTTCCAATTTCAACACATTTTAACAGACGCACACTCTCGAGCGAAGTGGATGTAATGTTGATATATCGGAATTCTCATGTATCTAATTGTCGTTAACTATGGTTTTCTTGATAAATATACCAACTTTTCATCCTATAAGGTACAGTGGGATGAGTGTGTGTAAAAGAGAATGCAAAGGAGTAAAGACTCATACTTCTGAAGTTACTCTTTTTAACTATTTCTCAAGGGAGCAAAGTACAAAAAATTAATAGTGTTTCATTTCAAATTAGAAATACATTAGGAAAAAATCCTGGGGGGGGCCTACAGAATTCTGGAGGGGGCCTGGCCCCCTAGGCACCCCTAGTAGTTACGCCAATGGACATGAGAGGAAAATCCCTCCACCACCCGCCCGCCACAGCGAAAAAAAAAGTCCCGACGCCACCCAAGAAGGACGCTTTCACAACACGCATACTCAAATAAAACGAACTTTGAAGTTGGGCTATCCAATGCGATAGAAAAAAACACATGAGATACCGCTTCCTTTTAAATTGCAAGTTGGAACCATTGTTATTTGGTCCCTGTAAATTTACTTTTACGAGTTCTCCCCTTCCACGAAACCCATCAAATAAGACGACCTGAGAGCGCAGACCTTGGCCAGAACATGCATGGAGTTTGGTTCTTGTCGCTTCTTTTCCTGGCAATCGCAATCGACGACGCGTTGGTGAGAAGTTCTAAAAATAGTCATTTGTTTGTTTTTTCTATTCATTTCAATATTTATACTGAACGTGCACGTCCAGGCTGCGTGCTTGAATCGTGGATTTGGAAACGCTGCTGGTTGTGTGGAAAATCCGTGAAAAACCTCCGGGTCAGGGACGGTTGCGTATTAGACAAATTAACGAATGACCAGTTATTCCTCTTGTTCCCTCCCATCTACTCACACAAGAAGAAGAATAAGAAGAAAAAGAAAAGTAAGCGAAAAGCATGCGGAATGTGGGTCTGATTTAGATCAAGAGGTTGCGGTGCGATTTATCCTCTCGATACGCATTCATTCGAACTAGACCGAGCTTGTCTTTTCGAGATTCTTGAGAATCGACGGTTCGACTGGCGAGTGCGATGGGAGGTGGAGAAGGAGGAGCTCACAATGTCAGATAGCTGTAGAGGCATGCCAAGTTGTCAGGTCAGGCATGCTATGCAGCCACACAGCAGGCTGGGGCATTTATAGGCAAGAAACGAATAACTCGCAAACAATCGCAATCGCCGTTGTTTTCAGTTGACAGGTTGTTGATACCGCAGGTGGCGATGAAGTGATCTCTGCCAGTAAAAAAAAGTTACACTACCTACATATGACAGATATGTAGTCGGTGGCAATGTGCGGGTGATGATGGCAAACAAAAATTCACTCGTGTACGTACACAGCGCAACAGAAGCCGAACGTAACGGAGGCTATTTTCGTTCGGTGCAATAATTGTTTTCATTTCGCAGCGCACTGACTTTTGAGTGGTTTGACGTGTTCTTCGGCACTTGGACCAGACTTGTAGTCAGCTGTTTTTATATTTTTTTTTTTTTCGTGTGGCCTAGCCAGCAAACAACAACTGTTTAACGGTTTTACCATATTTGGAGCGAAATGGGATTGTATTTTACGAGGGAGGAATGGGCGTGAGTTTTCTCAACATAATTTCATCATCTAACATTAGAATATGATTTGGGACATGTTTTTCCTTAATTTGTAAATAAAGGATTTTATCCAGGGGCAAGACACTCAGAAATCCTGAGTAACTCTGAGCAATTATGAGCATATCTTTTTCACTGGATTCATATTGTGATTTTGAACATTCCTACCTTTTGTAAAGCTTGGTTTTGACAGTAAAATTGCATAATCAAAACAAGAAAATTCAGTCATGAAGGGTTACCGTAACAACGTTGTGGTTATCTTCACTTGCTAGTAATTAAATTAATATATAATTAATATTTATTTGTGTAGTTTCTGTTGCGTTCTTTTAAGCTTGGATGTAACGTGTGTCGGTCCCCCAGCCTTAGCATAGCTCATTTTTAGCCCTCATGCGCTATCCTCCTGAAGCCGACCACCCCGTGTGAAATTCAATTAGTCGCAGCTTCAACAGCCCCCTCTAAGTATGCAACTTAAAATGATTTTCACCTGCAGAACTTTCGCTTCTAGACTCCGAAACAGTGTCAATCTTCACCAGAACGTCTCTATCCAATGTTTGACCTGTTCCTTTAAATCGAATATGCGACAGCAATGATTCCCACAGTCCAAGCCAACGTCGAATGGGTTGTGTCAATTAATCCGTATAGTGGGAATATTTGACATTTATTGACTGCCAAACGGATCACCTGCAAAAAGAAACCAAGCCGGATCGACCAATCGCAGAACTGGAGTTTTCAATATTTGCGGTTGGTCGAACCGGCTTGGTCTCTTTATGGAGATGGTTCGTTCGGACAGTTAATTCCACATATTCCATCTGTTTTTCGTCTTCCTAAAAGAAAAACAATGAAACAATATCAAACAATCTACATTTCACAACCGGGGCCCAATTCCTCTTCCAAATTCTACGATCTATCTTGCTTGAAATAGGAGCTACTTATAATACGATAATAAATCTCGAGTACTTTTTCAAACAGACGTATCTGATATTGTAAACAAAGAGGGGAAGTAAGATTCAAACGTAAATTTCTCGAAACTCTCAGGACCCTCGCGGAAAGTAGCATCATTATCATGTTAGGGAAACGTTATTCCTTGTGTTGGTGGCCCTAGTTTGCATGGAAGTGCTAAGGGTTTTAAGAAATTAACAATTGAGTCTTACTTCCCCTCTTTGTTTACAAAATCAGATACGTCTGTTTGAAAAAGTACTCGAGAAATCATTTCCTCAAACAGTAAACATACTGCTGTCATTTATTGCCAAGGTTGCCACCATCACGTTCAAGCCAGTGCACTATGGTCCGAATGGACAAATTTCACGACAAAAATCGATAACTCGAAAACCATTAACTTTAGACAGATGGTGTCTTCGGGAGATTTGATTTTTAAAGTAAGATAAATATTAAGTTAATGGTTTTCGAGTTATCGATTTTTGTCGTGAAATTTTTCCATTCGGACCATAGTGCAGTGTTGCCAGAAAACGTTAAATAGAGTTATAAATTATACAAGTTGATAAAAGCTGATGCACTCCGAGCAAACGTGAGTTTTGTGTTCAAATATGAGTGATGTTGTTCTTTTCGTTTTCACACACATATTTTGGAATTCCTACCACTCTAAATCTTGGGGAGAGAAGATCATCATAGAGTGTGCAAATTTGATGAATGCTGAGTAACTTTGAAGAAAAAAGTTACTCACAAAAAAGCTGTTTTGCCCCTAGGATTATATCCATCTATGGATAAGATAGCTTTTTCAGTGTTTTTTTTTTGTGCATAGAGAAAACTTGAACTAGATTAAAATTATATAGATTTTCATCGACTGCATCTTAATTTAAACGTTAGTATTGTTTGTAAGCAAAGTAATAGGAGAGTGTTGATTCTACAGAAAATTCATCTCAAGTGATGTGATGTGATAGGAAGCCACCACCAGTGCAGGACTTGCCATGGCGTACAGTTCCTCCCAATGGCAAGATCAAACTGTACATAAGGGCTATTGGTAAACCACGTAGATTAAAAATTGAAACTTTCTATTTTTCAAAGTAGACTTTTTCCAACACCTCTCTCCCTCCCTCCTTAAAGTCTAGACTTTATCAAATTATTTTGTTTTAACCTGTTGAAAATGTTCTACAATATGTTTGATGAACGAATTATAAAACTCAAACATTCAGTTATTCATTTTTATTTTATTTCATATATATACAGGGTGCGGCAGAAAATAATGCGAAAATTTGTTCTATTTCTTTCAAATCCCATTTTCAACTAATTCAAGCAATAATATCAATATTTTCGAGTGCAGTTATCTTTCTTCAGTCCTTTCAAACAAATTTATTCAATGTGTCCTCCATTTTTATTAATAACATCCTCGAGCCGAAGCCGGAAGCCAGAGTATGCCTTTCAGACGTAGTCCTCCAACATTGGCTGCCATGTGCGTGTTATGCTTGACATCAAGGTTTTCACACTAGGGTGTGAAGTTTTGCAGGCTCGTGCTTCACATATGCCCAAATCGAATAATCCAACGGATTAAGATCTAGACTGCTAGCGGGCCACAAATTCTTCGGCAAAAACTTCATGTTATCGTTCAACCATTGCTTGTTGAGTTCGATTGGACATGTGACACGGCGCTCCATCCTGCTGTAGGACAACGTTTTGGTCCTCGGAGAAGCTGGCCTTCACCCAGGGAAGCATTTGGTCCTTTCAAATACCGATATACACTTTGGTATTGATTTTAACTCCAGCATCAATGCAAACAGGTGGCATTTTCAAACCGTTGGACGCCACCATGCCAAACATCATGACACCAGCCGAATGTTTGGTTTGAAATTTGAATTTCACTTTTTCAGGAACGTTCTCCATTTTCTGCGGTAAAATAAACCGGTCCGTGCGGCTGTTGGCCACAGCATCGATGCCAAAAAGCTTTTCGTCGGAAAACAGGATTATCATTTTTTCCTTCTTCAACAAGGAAAGCAATCTCTTGGAACGAGTCACTCGTAGTTTTTTGACCCGGTCCGTAATCAAGTGGCGTTTCACTCTGGCTCTGGAAGATGCATGCAGGTCTTCTTTGATGATTCTCCGCATGGAATTCTCCGAAATATTGGCTTCCTTTGCAAGTTTCCTTATGGAACGCACCGGGTTGCGAGCAGTTTTTGCACGGACCGATTTGATCACGTTCGGCGTGCGTGCAAAGCACGGACGTCCGCTTCCAGGCTTCCACCGCTTAGGACCATCCTGCAGGGACTTTTTTATGCGGTAAACTGTGGCCAAACGGCCCCGACCATCTTGGCGATCTCTTTCGGCTTCTTCTGGGCGAACAACAAACTGGTGATCACTTCTTTCGCGAACATTTTGACGAATTTGCAATAAAACAAATAGAATGTTTTGATGCAGCACCTGAAAGTAAACATAAACAAATACACTTTCGGCAGAAATTAGTCACTAACTACACGAATTAACCCAATACTCAAGTTAGAACATTTTCGCATTATTTTCTTCCGCACCCTGTAGCAACAAAAAAAAATTCAATACTTTAATACTAATACGCAAATGTACGCAAATACAAATGCTAAAGATGCTCAAACCATGGCTGCTTAAACCAGTTATTAAAGTTCATCCACGGAAGTTCTGGTGGGATTGTTTCCTTGACGCCAAGTCCAATGATTTCGAAGAAACGTGATTTTATCTATAGAACTTCCGTAGCTCCGTCGACCTCACAAAGAATTTATTCCTGGATTTGCTGCATAATTTTGAGTGGCCTTATTTTCTTAGATGAAATGTCTGCTTTGTGGATGCTTTTGCGATGATGACGTGCATTCACTTTTGTGGCAAATACAGTCCCGACAATCAGAGCAAATGCTACCACTTTTACTACCACTTTATTTTAGATGCCATGCTTAGTCTATCTTCTTTGAAAGTTTTCCAAAGCAAACTTGACGTCTTCTCAGGCCTCTTCATGTATTTTCAGCGTTGTTCCCAAGGGGTGGATCGCTCAGCATACTTTTCTCCTGCGCTATTGTTTTTTTTTTGAGTGTGTCAACAAGCGTTCCAATGTTCTGGGAGTTCCCGTAATGTGCCGAAGGTGCCGATGTGTTGACAGCCCAAATTGTTATTTTCTGCTGAGCGTGGCAACCAGGCTGTGTTTATTGGCAAGGTTGCTGGTTTCATGTTTCTATAAGCTCAACTGTCAAAAGTGTGCCTCAGTGTGCCACATATGTGGTATGGAATGTAAATCAAAGTGCCGCTGTTAGGAAACATATTCGTCTAGTGTGTGAAACATCGTGGCTGGCACACTGTTCTAAGCGACTTACCCTTGGTGGTCCCTCTCTGCGCTATAGCATCGTTTTCCGTAATTTCAGCGTTTGACAGGTAATCACAACCGGCTATAACTAAACCCCTCTACTAAATGAATGACAACTTTCAAGTGTCATATTAATCACATTTAACTGAAAATACTCAATGCATGACATAATATGCTAACTATTGATTTGCTGGCTTCTCACAGGCAAAAAAAATTAAGAATTTCATAAGGTTCAAGTTATGAACGTTGCGTTAGAATTTCATTGGGCTGACATATGAATGGATTTTGTTTCACACGACGTTGTTCTTGTACTTCTTTTAGCTTTCCTAATTACAAGTGTTTATGTATACTAATGGGCAAGTTCGATATTTCATAAGATAAATTTATGATATTCACACTGATTTAACGTTTGCATTAAAAAAAATGGATTTTTTTCAAATGGTGATAAACAAAAGTTAAGACAGATAATTGCTTTTGACGAATTTCCCATGGAAGGTAATTATTTAAGCTTACTTGCACAAAAAAATTCTACACCTTTGCGAGCGGCCTTGCGGCAGTTAACCGGAACATTCACCGTGGCGGACGAAAACATGCGTGTAGGCATGTTTTTGAGTTCTTTCTTCGTTTTATTTATCAATTCCTCCTCAGTTTCCACTACAAAATTGTTGGAGGAGATCTTACGCTTCAGGTTGGCACAGAAATTCTCGATGGGGGGACATTGGGCGGGTTCGCCGAATTGGGTACCACATCGATATTCAGCCGCTCCATCTCCTCCAACTATCGCTTCGAGTAGTGGGACGACGCTAGATCTGGCCAGAACATCGCGTCTTCGCCCTTATGGTATTTTTTGATAAACGACGCAACTTCCGACAGGCATTTCGTACTTTAAATTTCCCCGTTCATGGCCAGTCCGGAGCGAAAGAAGAGCGGCTTTGAAATCTCCTTCTCGTTGATTGTCAGCCACAGCAGCACCTTCTTGGGGAACTTGGTGTGTGAAATGAACTTCACCTCGGAGGTCACTTCCTTCGTGGGGGAAGTAAAATACGAAGTGCCCTACCAGTCGTTGCCATCCAGGGTGAGATAGGTCTTGTCGTCCATCACCACCGCCACGTCGCGATTCACCGGGAAAATCGAGTTGACCATCTTATTCAGCCGCTGCCGCTGCGTGACATGTATGTTCATGTTCGCCAGGTACTTTTTCGCTGTTTGGCTGGTTGAACCGACCTCCCGGTCAAGAGCACGCAGCGATGTAGCCACTTTTGGAGCCATTTTTGGAGCTTGGATGTCCGTTTTCGACGCGGTGGGGTGCCGGTCTTTGAGCGCACACATTTCTGAACGGAGTTGCTTCACTGTTTTTGCCATCATGGTTAGGAGTTCAACTGATAGAGCTGTCAAATTTTGTTTGCTGACTCACGGATTACTATGATTGATGCTGCATGGGTAGTTTCGTCAGTGCGGGTGAAGGTAAACCTGTGAAAAATCGGCAATTTTTGTCAATTTCTTTAAAATGCAAACGTTATTGAAAAGTTCAGAGACCTCCCAGAACTTCAAGAAGATACTTTCCAAAAGTCCAGGAAGAGTTTTCTTCGAAAAAAAAAACTTCTCCAAGGGTCAGACAGAAACTTCTCAGAAGTATAGAGAGTAGTTCAAGTAGAAATGTTCCAAAAAATTCACCAAACATTCCCAAAAGTTCAGGAGTAAAGTTCCTCGAAATTCTGAACAGGACTTCACAAAGGTTCAGTAAGAAGTTTGAAGACGAGGATTTTTCAGAAGTTAAACTTCCCCGAAGTTTAGGAAGAAACTAACCAGAAAGGGAAACTACCTATAATTTCTCATAAATTCAAAAACAAACTTTGATAAAGCTCAGGACGATACGTTCAAGAAGTTCAAGGATAGAACTACTCTGAATTTTAGGAAACAACATTCGAGAGATTCTGGAAAAAAAACTTCCCAAAAGTTTAGTTGGAACTTCCCAGGAGTGCAGGAGAGTTTTCCCAAATTTCAGAATTTGCCTTGTTGAAATTTTTCTCGGATTCCTGAATGGCACTTATCAGAGGTTTAGAGAGAATAAGCTTAGGCTAAATCTTTCCAAAATTCCAGGAAGAATTTTACCAGAAAGGGCACTGCACTAGTAGTCCTAGATACAAGGAAGTACCCAAGTAACTTCGAGGCTGTAGCATGTATATATAGGGAGGGTTATTCCGAGAGTCGAAGTGACGTTTGTCACTTGGTGAAGTGAGAAGAGTCACCTGCAGTGACGTGACTCTCCATTTGATTTGCCCAGGAGAGTCACGTCACTGCAGGTGACTCTTCTCACTTCACCAAGTGACAAATGTCACTTCGACTCTCGGAATAACCCTCAGGGCATATAGGCATATGCATTACGTCTAGTTCCTCATTGAAGTTGGATCAAAGCTGAAAAGTGCCCCACTAAGATCGAACTAATGCTATATCTTTTGTTATGCCATTAATGATGCATCACTACATTCTCCAGCTAATCTAACGCTTCATTACTTGACAATTGATGGGATCCCGCATTACCGATGTTGATTTTTGGGTTGAATAAGTGCAATAATATAATGCTTCGGGTTACTTGAACAGGAAGAAGCTACCCAGAACTAAGGGCAGATACTGAAAGTTCAGAAAGAAACCTCCCAGAATTTCAGGAAGATACTTTCTAGAAGTTCAGGAAGAGATTTCTCAAAAAAAAAACTTCTCCGAAGGTCAGACAGAACCTCCTCCAAAGGACTGACAAAAACTTCTCAGAAGTATAAGGAGAACTTGTTAGTAGATCAAGCAGAAATGTCCCAAAAACTTCACCAAACATTCCCAAAAGTTCAGGAGAAAAGTTCCGCGAAAATCTGAACAGGACTTTTCAAAGGTTCAGGAAGAGGTTTAAAGTCAAGGATTTTTCAGAAGTTAAAGCAAAAACTTCCCCGAAGTTTAGGAAGAAACTAACCAGAAAAGCCTATAATTTCTTATAAATTCAAAAACAAACTTTGACAAAGCTTTGGACTATACGTTCAAGAAGTTCAAGGATAGAACTACTCTGAACTTTAGGAAACAACATTCGAGAGATTCAGGAAAAAAAACTTCCCAAAAGTTAAGTTGGAACTTCCCAGGAGTGCTGGAGAGTTTTCCCACAATTCAAGAGACAATATTTCAGAATTTGCCTCGTTGAAATTTTTCTCGGATTCCTGGATGGAATTTATCAGAGGTTTAGAAAAAGTAAGCTTAGGATAAAACTTTCCCGAATTTCAGGAAGAATCTTACCACAGAGGGCACTACCTATAAGTTCTAGAAGGAATTTCTCAAAAAGTTCAGGAATTCAGGAGAGGACTTGCCAGAACTTCCTAAGAAAACTTCCCAACAGTTCAATCGGAACTACTCAGAAGTGCCAGATAGCTTCCTTGAAGTTCAGAATCGAACATTCTAGAATTTCAGAATGAGGCTTCCTCGAAGTTCAGGAATTGCCAGAAGCTCAGGTAGGGTAGGTAACGACTTAAGCTACCCCGAGACCCTATTCCAAGCACGGGGTTAACGTTAACCTACAACGCTCATTTGTTGTAGTATGGTGCTTCACTAGATGGAGCACCATACTGCAAAAATGAGCGTTGTAGGTTAACGTTAACCCCGTGCTTGTAATAGGTGCTCGGGATGCTAAGTCGTTACCTACCCTAGATACTTCTGAAATATATAGGAAAAAAATTCTGGATATATAGGGGGTACTTCCTAGTTGTTCAAAGAAGAGTTTCTTACTAAGAAATTCAGGAACAAACTTTCCAGAAGTTCAGTATGTAGTTTCAAAGAAACTCTGGAGAGAACGTTGCTAGAGTTTTGGAAACATTTCCTTGCAGTTCGGTATGGATAAGAGGTTTAAAAAGTAATCAAGTTCAGGAAAAAACTAACCAAATAATTCTGGATCGACTTTGAGCAACTTTGAGAACATCAGGAGTCACTGCCATGAAGTTCTTGAGGAAACTTCCCAGAATTTTTTCGAAGACTTTCCCTGAAATTTAAGAGAATGTAAAATATTCTACGAAATAATGCTGTAGTGGTAACTACATGAAAGCTCCTTCTATGAATTATCTTTGAAATTGATATGGACAATTGTTCACACATTTATTAATAACTTCACGAAAAAACCTTCAAATAGCAACTTTGTAACTGCGTTCCAATAAGGGTTTTCAAACAACACAACAACGATTGATGTAATTCACAAAACAAGACTGAAAATGTGAGTGCTTATTCTTCGACCGTCAGTAAATTGACTGACAGTTAAATTGATGAAGGTCCTGTATGGTGTAATGGTGTAATATTTCAATGACAATTTGAAAAATTTCAACTGTTGAGTTCGGTTGCCGACTCGATCAGAATCAGTCAGCTTCAGTATCAGCTTCAGCAATTCAGCGCCAATTTTAGATTAGGGCGAATTTGTAAACAAACACTTTGTCTGCTAATTTATTGGAAGTTGGATACAATTCCTTCAAATTGATTATATCAGCGGATAGAGATAAAGCTCCTCTTCCTTAAAGAGTGCTTAATTTGTATTTGTGACCCTTTGAAAAATAGCGAAAAAGACTGCGAAAGCCATTGTTTACAAAAGCAGATTCGCCCTATTATAATGTTGGCGCTGAATTTTCTCGACTGGACAGTGACAAATGTCATTTACTCAAATTTGAGTCACTTCTCTGTTGTCTAGGGTAAATTATGAATTACTCAACATTAAGTTAAATTTGTGGTCGTGTGTCACATCCAGAGAGAGTAAAGGCCGCCCGTAAAAAAAATTCTCATAGATTTACAATTAAATGTATTGTAACCATACGATAAAATCAATCGTATGTAAAATTGACCATATTGTTCATGACGATAAGATGACAATAAAAGTTATTGTTTCCACAATAGAATCTAATGTAAATTGCGACATCGACAATAGAATTAGGGGGTTGTTATGTATCTTAACTATAGAAAAAATCGTTTTTCTCCGAACAAATTTGAGTCAATTACTATTGATTTTATTGTTTCACATTTGTTGAAAATTGTAGCATATAGGGTGAATAGAAGATCTATTGTGATGACAATATTCATTTTTCATTTACCTGATACATGAAAAATAAGATTCATGGTCGGCAATAGATTCAAATGTTACTTTATATTATTTTATTGTAATTGTATGGTTATTTTTATCCGGGCGAGCTGCAATGTGGAGCGCAACGGCGCGGCGCGGCAGTTTTTGACATAAAATATATGGACTAACTGTCAAAAGCTGCCGCAACGCGCCGTTGCGCTCCCCATTGTAGCTCCGCCTTAAGGAAACTTATCAAAGTAAAATGAGTTCCTATTGTGTCAACTAGCAATGGGCATTTTACACAAAAAAAATCGATTCTGCTGAATCGATTCCCAAAATTTAAAAAATCGATACGAGAACATATCGACTGCGGAAGAATCGATGCGACGAAAATCGATTTGTTACTTATATAATTACAAGTTATTAATTGTCAAAGCAAATTTAAGGTAATTTGTTACATTCCCAGGGAGCAAATTCTTATATGTAAGCTTAAGGCTGATTTATTGATTAATTGAATCATATCTAGTATACCTTCAACCAAGGGCAATGTGATTTTTTATTACACGAAAGCAGTGAATTATTTTTGATGTTTTATTTTATTGTTCTATGGAAATCAGCTTCGTGTAAATAAATTGCCATCAGAGAGACCATAGGTGCACTCAGGTCTTAGCTTATACTTCTTGTCGTTTGTCCCAACCATTCTTTTTAGACGCAAAATATTGTAAATAAAACCGGAACGACAGTGACAGGTAAAAATTACACCATATTGAGTCACTGACTACCTGTTTCAGGAAAAATAATTCTGGGGTTTGAAAGCCGATTCTTCCACTAAAAAATCGATTCAGTCAAAAATCGAGCAGTATAGGATCGATTCAAAACATCGATAAATTGAGCCCAAAAAATCGATCCAGTAAAAACGGATCGAGATCGCCCACTGCTAGTATCAACTCATTTCATCTGAACCTGAATCTGAACTCATTACTTTTACTCTATTTAGCGTAAACTGAATAAAAGTCAAAATGTGCATACTTTTTACTCCCTTTGAAAAGTAAAAAAATGCATACTTTTTACTCCTTTTAATAACCTAGAAGATGTGTACCTTTTACGCATTTTGGAAAATAAATATTGCTCGAGTATTGCTGAAAATGGCTCAATTCCGTAATTCAAATTCGATTACACAGATTACACAGTCAGTTAATTGAAAATATAAAAAAAATAACAACAACCTGTCTAGAGGCTTAGCGCAGAAATTGACTCACGCATTTTTTAGCCAAGACGAAAATGTATATATTTTTTGGCTTAGGTAGTACCAGCACATCGGTCCTCCCAAACATAATGATTCGTCCCTAGAAATGTATTTCTAATAGCTGCATTCAACCTCAGGGCAAGGGAGACCTAGAAGAAAAATTAGTATTCCACTAAACAGCTCAAACCCTCTAGGATTCATGGGAGACCTGTTTTGTTTCATATAATGTAAAACATTTGTAATTATTGCCAATAGCAAATATTTAACCTACCTGTCAATTTCACAAATTTGTCTGTATCCAACTTATTAGATAATTCCTTTTTTTTTACATAACGACAGCCTAAAACAATTCCTGAACTTAAACACTGCGCTTATCAAATAAATGCTTATTTAAAAATGTCGTCAGCATCAAGTTACAAGCCTAGTGAATTTGCTTTTCTCAGCGGTGCCTACTTTTTACACATTTTTCTATCGCCGATGACATACTTGAAAAGGCGTAAAAAGTACTCTTCATACGTGTATAAAAACTAGTAACTTTTTGACGTATGAACTATAATCTTGAAAATGTGCAAAATATAGTCATAAAATGAGTTTTTCAGATTTACCGTGTAGTTAATAGACATTCAATAAGCGTACTTCTTCTGGTGTGGCTAAATCAGTCGCCACAATCTTGGTTGATTCTCGTTTTTGACGAAACATTCAACTTTAACTTTTACCTGCTAGCGAAAAATCCGAATCCTCAACCGGTCAAACCCCCGTTTTAAACGTCACCGGCGCTATAAAACTGCCAACTTCGATTTTGATAAAACGTTCACCCTCCTTCCTTCCATTCTGCTGCCTATTCAATAGGTGAATTAAATAACGGTTAAAGTCACCCCTCCCCTTCCCAGTGTAAGCATTTCAACCGAACTTGAATAGCGAAATTCAAGAAAACCCGAATTACGTCGTCACCATTATAGTCGTAAACATTCATTACATTTTCGAATTACGAATCACGAAATAAAAAGACCGCACGCTGGCTGTCGTTGCTTTTTCTGGTGCTGGCAGCTCGTGTGGGCGGCCTGAGGTTGGAAGTTGATTGGCATTCATCCTGTAAACAAACGTGCTGATGAACCGTGAATCGTTTTGCTGCTGTGGCCACATTTTGCGCAAATCCGATTGAACCGTGTACCCGCGAACTTGCTCGGACATGATCCTCACGGATGATGAATAATTTCATCAAATTCAACATTTGCTCAAGTTATCACCAGGAAACATTTCGACTGACGAGCTAATGGAGCTTCCCAACTTTTCTGCCCGCCGAACTGGTTGTTTGTACTTCCTAAGTCCACAGTGATTCGGAGAAAACATTAGCGTTCACCCATTCCCCTTTGCGACGGGTTTTCGGAGTGCTTACTTCCGTCGGTGCCTTAATCTTAGCAAATCCAAGCAAAGTTCGTTAAAAGTTTTTAATTTTATTTATGCTTTCGGTTCCCGTTAAAAAGGTATTCCCGCCAACGGATGATTGTCCGATTTGCTTTTCCGCGGATCGTTTATGGAACAATGTTGGTGGAATTATTAAATAATATTTATGGTGGCTGGTTTGCACGGTGAATTTTGCCACAATATTGATCGAATTGTGGTTTGTTCGAAATTAAAGTTACATCAAGTCGCAGGGACTTTAATTCAAATGATGTCACGATGAAATTGGGGCAATAAAGAAGATGTTCCCGTGACTTCTGTTATGATTGAAATCAGTGGGTAATGGAAAATGTAGAGAGAAATAAAATAGGATTGGCTTGATTGGTTCTTATTTGTACACTGAAGCAGGGATTCCAGATATTATTTTTTTCAAATATTTGCGATGAATATTTGAAATGCCTGGGAATTTCTAAATAATTTTTTTGCAAAATTAGACTTCTTTCGACGGAAAGACATAATATGAGAGCAAGTTATTCCATTCTCATATGTGACATATGTGATTATGTAAACATTTCTAGGATTTTTTTTCAAACGGGCGAATCGGGGCAAACGGGCTATGAGAAGCTCTCTCCTCTCTCGCTCTCTTTCATTTATTACAGCGCCATTATAAATCTTTTGAGGAAATCTTCAGTACAGATGGAAACACAACAGTGCTGGCTAGCATACTCTACAAATAGTTGAATGAAAAACGTAACGCTGAATGGAATATGAATGAAAGAGAAAGTAATCAAAGAGAGTCTCTCAATTGCAGATTCGCCCTAATGAAAAAAAAACCCCAGATTTCTGCATCTATTTCTTGGATTGTATGCAATCTTACACTATTGTTTCATATTTTGAAAGTGACACCTAAGCTTGAAGTATTCGCATAGATGACACATTTTTCTATAGTTTTTTTCCCTACAACGTTCGTTCCAGTTTTATATTTTACTAGCTGATCCCGGTGCGAGCGTTGCTACGCCTGCAACTAAATAAATGAACATTACATAGAACTGACGCGTTTTTTTAATTAGTTTTTTTGAGTAATAAGGAGTTCAAACTTCTATCAGAACATTCTTCTTACCCAGACAATACACAGTTTGTGGCTTATTTACCTGGATAATTCTCAGGATTGGTTGAAATTTGTGTTTGAATTCACCATAGAAACATTTCTTGCATTCAAAAAACCCCGCATACCATTTTTGATTCCATTTGCTTGATAAGTTCTCAAGCTATGCAGAAATTTGTGTTTCATTTGTATGCGAGCCGGAAGGGGAAAGCGATCTCAAACAATCATAAGAACCTTCCCCAGCCCCAAAAATACCTGCATACATATTTTGACTCCGATCGGTCAGACAGAAATCCATTTTAATATAAATAAAAATCCTGTTTCCAATAACCCCCACATGCCAAATGTGGTTTCATTTACTTGAATAGTTCTCAAGTTATGCAGAAAATTGCGTTTCATTTGTATGGGAGATCCCTCCCTCCACTTTCAGAGGGCAAAGGGGTCTCAAACCACCATAGGAATATGTTTCTCCTTCACAAAATTCCACATGCCAAATTTGATTCCATTTGCTTTATTAGTTATCGAGTTATGCAGAAATTTGTGTTTCATTTGATTGAGAGCTCCCCCCCCCCCCTTCAGAAGGCTGAAGAGTCTCAATGACCATAAAAACATTTCTCTCCTTCAAAAACCTCCATATGCCAAATTTGGTTCTTTTTTCTTGATTAGTTCTCGAGTTATGCATAAATTTGTGTTTCATTTGTATGGGAGCCCCCCCCCCCCCTTCATAAAAGGGAGCGGTTTCAAATTAGCATTGAAACAGTATTCATCTACAAAAACCTCAACATGCCAGATTTGGTTCAATTTGCTTGTTTAGTTCTCGAGTTATACAGAACATTGTATTTCATTTGTATAGGAGCCCCCCCTTTAAGGGCGAAGAGGAATCTGAAACCATCATAGAAACCTTTCTTGCCTTTAAAACCTCACATATGCTAAATTTGGTTTCTTTTGCTTGGGGTCTCAAACCACCGTAAAAACATTTCTTGCCTACAAAACCTCCACATGCCATATTTGGTTCCATTTGTTTGATTAGTTCTTGAGTTATGCAGAAAATAGTTTTTCATTTGCATGGGAGCCCCCCTTTCTAAAGGCGGGAGGGGTGTCGAACTATAATAAGATCCTTTACCGGACCCAAAAACCCCTGCATACAAATTTGCATAGCGGAAGGGATAGTTCTCATGTTTGGTTTAAATTTATGTTTCGTTTGTATAGAAGCCCCCCTTTTTAGAGTGAGGAGAGGTCTTAAATTACCACAAAAACATTTCTTGCCTTCAAAAACTCAACCATACCAATTTAGGTTCTATTTGCTTGATTAGTTCTCGAGTTATGCAGGGATCATTTGCATGGGATCCCCTTTCTAGAAGCGGGAGGGCTCTCGAACAAAAACACAAAAAAAAAACAAAAACATCTGCATACAAATTTGCAAAGCAGTAGGTATAGTTCTCATGTTTGGTTAAAATTTGTTTCATTTGTATAAGAGCCCCCCTTTTTAGACGAAGGAGGGGCTTTGAACCACCATAAAAACATTTCATGCCTTAAAAAACTCGTCCATTCCAAATTTGGTTCCATTTGCTTGATTATTTCTCGAGTTATGAAGAAATTTGGGTTCCATTTGTTTGAGAGCACCCCCTCCCCTCTTCCTCCTCATATGACGGAAGAGTCTCAAATCACCATAGAAACATTTCGCTCCTTCAAAAACTTCCACATGCGAAATTTGGTTCCATTTCTCTTATTAGTTCTCGAGTTATGCAAGGATTTGCGTTTCATTTGAATAGGTCTCCCCCCTTTCAGAAAGGGGAGGGTCTCAAATTAACATAGAACAATTTTTTGTCTTCAAAAACCACCACATACTAAATTTGGTTCCATTTGCTTGATTAGTTCTCGAGTCATGCAGAATAGTGTATTTCATTTGTATCGGAGCCTCCTCTCCAGGGGGAGGGTTCTCAAGCTACCATAAAAACCTTTTTGCCTTCAAAAACTCACACATGCTAAATTTGGTTTCTTTTGCTTGATTAGTTCTGAGTATGTAGAAATTTGTGTTTCATTTGTATGGGAGCCCCCTTTCCAGTAAAGGGAGGGTCTCAAACCATCATAAGATTGTTCTCCGGTCCCAGAAATCTCTGCATACAAAATTTCACGCCGATCGGTCCTTCCGCTCGCGAGTTAAATCGTGACAAAGGAAACCCCAACTCATTTTTATTATATAGATAATCAAAATTTAGTTTTCATTCAATTAATTCAATAGACATTTTTTTTCTTTGATTAAATATAACCATTACAATGAATAACAGAGCCAGTTTTCCGTTACAACATGGTGACAATTACAGTGAAGATTATTGTATTTTTTTGTGTACTCAGTGTGGCACTCAGTTGCTTGAGGAGTGTCAGCACCAGTCCCACACTCAGCCGACGCATAGTTTGAGTGGTCGCTCGTTGAGCGGTGTGAGCAACGCTCCAAAGGGGGAAAGTAATCCCGCTTAGAGAATGCGCTACTCCTTCATAGGTGGAGTCAAGTGTCATAAATTACGTAAACACCGATGTTGCGAGCATAACTGTCAACGATCGTTTACGATGTTGGCAGTACTTCGGCTCCACCGAAAAAAAATTGATCGATATTATAAAAGTCTTGCTCTGGAAATGTTCAAAAGTGAAGGAAGTGTGCGCAAGTTCGTTGATTAAAGTAATACAAAAGGTTGAATAGAAATGTACATTAGAATGTGGAAGTGTTAATAATTAGAGTTATTGTTTCTTTCTTTATAGGATTAATTGTTATTAGAAGTCTATTGTTAGTATTGTGTTAGTCAGTGAATTGCTAAAATTAGTACGGTTAGTTGTTAAAAATTATAAGGTGTTAAAACGTAAATGTACTATCGGTCAAACTTATTTTAGGTCACGCGCTAAAAGTGGCTAAAATTGTGAAGTGAAACCGTCATTGTAAGCCAAAAACATCAGGAAAAGGTAATTTTTCTAAACTAAACTTAGAGGCTAAGTCTGTCAGAGGCTAGGGCAGTTTGACGTCACAGGGGACTAATCTTGTAGGCAGGTCCACGAAGCGGGCCTTTTTCTTTTGTATCTTTTTCCTCGGCAGAAGAATATCCGGAAGGGTAAAAGTTACGGACGGAAGGATCGCGAGATAAAGAGCGCGCCCAAGCCAGCAAAAATGAGTCCGCCATCGCTGCTAGATAGTGGGTCCCACGTTGGGTACCCGCTATTGTTATTGCCGTCATCAATACACCGTAGTTCACCACCGCCTTCCCTGGTCGTCGACTCACCGCCATTCACCGGCACGCCGCTTGCAAGTGAGACAGTGAGCCAGCCGGAGAACCAGGCCAACCAGTGGATCCCAACCGCCATCGTATGGTGGCCCGAATCAGCTGTTATCCCCATATGTAAAGACCATTCCCGCCATCGAAGCCATCATCCTCATGTGTTTCCAGTCATTGAAATAACCATCTACCTGTGATACCAGCCACCGCTTCTACTGCCAACACCGCCAGGATCGCGATCCGCTAGAGCCCAGATACGCCCAGACACGCAAGTACCCCTGCATGACGACATGAATAAATATAGGAAAATTGTAATGAAAACTTGCCTCTGTAGCCATTTGTTCAGAGAACATAGCCCTGATAATTAGCATTTCCACTTCTTCATCGGTTTTCCGCGCTTTAGGGTTCGAAAAGGAACCAACCAACTTCCTCTTTCGCATTTGCCTTGCATTTATAATATCTCTGGTTAAACATTGCTGAGTTATCATCGTTTGTGGTACACGTGTGAAGCCGGTGGGTGGGTAGTTCATTTCAAGTCGCTCCCGCTCAGGGTGAGTGCCTCCCAACTTGTCAGTGGGTGAGAGACAAGCCGATAAGCGACCCTAAGATTAACATAACCCTTGGCTAGCAGGTAACAAGTGAGAGATAAGTTTAGGTGCAAAAATATTCGAATACGGCTACTCGTGAAAGCCTGACCACGTTAAATTTCGGACACCAACATATTAGCAGCAAAAATAATGTTCACATCATTCAACAAAACCAATTCTTTATTTCACAATAATACAGTTATGTTTACATCAAAAGCCATTGATTAAGATGTTAATCCTTCTTCCTTTACCATTCTCGAGCTTTCTGTGGTGTACCCGTCATCAGGTTCCTTACGGTATCCTCAAATACGCCAGCCATGACGATCCATCTTCTCTTGAAATCATCGGTGTCATTTGTTTTTTTTTCTTGGTTTCAAAGAGTTTCCGTTTAACTTGAGCCCAGTACTTCTCTGTGCGAAGTTCTGGGCAGTTTGGTGGTTTGGCTGTTTTTGGCACGTATTTGACCTTTCAAACCTTATACCATTCCAGGACGGATTTTGCTTAGTGACAAGAAGCCAAATCAGGCCAAAACAGAGCTGGAGAATCATGGCTTCTGATTAACGGTAGCAACCGCTTTTGCAGACATTCTATCTCGTACACATCCTTATTGATAGTGCCGGTAGAGACGAAGCTTTTAGATTTTCGACCACAACTACATATGGCCCGCCAAATCAAAAACTTCTTCGGGAACTTGGACACCTTCTTTGTCCGGAAATGTTCAACCACGGTGTTCTTTTGCATTGCGGTGTAGAAAGCCAAACCCGGAAGCTATTTACAGTCTTCGAGTACGTCGTCGTCCATTATGATAAAATAATATGTTTGCAAAAAAACACCTTCTTGTACATTTTTCGGGAGCATACTTTTCGATTTGTTCCTCTTCCAACCTTCCGATCCACAGTGAAGCGTTGGTCAAATGACTTGTAAACACAAAACAACCGAGAGAAAAGTGTGTGAAATTTAACGTGGACAGGCTGTACCCTACTATACATTCAAAAAAATCGAAACGTTATTTTCACGTGAAATTTCACGTAACTTTCACCTGAACACGTAACCAAATCTTCTCCAGTAAAATCAGGTGAACATTGCGTGCCAGTGAATTGTACGTAAAAAATCCCTTAACATATATGTGATTTTCACATAGAATGGATTTACTTGGAAATCACGTAGCTCTTACGTGAATTCCACGTGTTCATTACTGGTTTTGGCAGTGGACGAAAATTACGTGCGTCTCACGTAGAAACATCGTGTCGATTTTTTTGAGTGTAGATTTTGGGTGTGCAGCTTATTGAGGATCAGAGCAGGGATGCCATATTCACAGACATGTCTGTAAATTTGCAGACTTTTCATTTTTATTGCAGACTTTTTTAACGATGCAGACATTTAGCAGACATTTTATTTATGTTGCAGACTCTTACAGACATTTAAAATATTCTTTAAATTTCAAATAAAGGTATTCTCTGACGTTCGGATTTGAAACAGACGAGGATCTGAACAGTATAGTATATACGGTAAGAAGCTTTGTTGTAATATTTTGAAATATCGTAGGTATGATTTAAAATAGAAATCCCTGAAGAAACGAAAGCGGTGGGCCACTTGGAGGCACAACCCAACAAATATCGGTGTTGAATTAGAGCTTGTTCAAACAAATTTGGAGCAGTTATTCAGTTATTCTAGAAGAAACAGCTGAATAGCGCCTCCAAATTTGCTTGAACAAGCTCTAATTCAACACCGATGTTTGTTGGGAATAGGCCTGGAGATAAGTATCGTATGGGCCCTCTCCGATGGTAACATGGAGTCCCTACTTATGTAGTGTTCAATCCCACCCATGCGAAAAATGACTGACAAAGCGTTGGTAATATTCGTCCTATTAAGTCACAATTAAATCAGGTTTAACAATACAAATCATATTTTATAAATTAGAAACTTCCTCGAAAAAACTTTCCTATGGTCAGGTAGAAACTTCTCAGAAGGAGCAACCAGTTCAGCTTGAAGAACCTTCAAAAATTCATTACCAAAGTTCAAGATCATACTTACCAGAATTTCAAGACAGAACTTCCCCAAGAATCAGGAGAGGACTTATCAGAGCTTCAAAAAGAAGTGTAGGGAAGAGGACTTCTCTGAAGTTTTGAATTTTTCAGAGCTTTTGGAGTTCTTCCCAGAAATTCAAAGTTGAACTACCCAGAAGTTCAACAAAAAAAAAACATTCCCAAATTTCCAGGAAGGGCACTAACTATAATTTATAAAAAAAAAATCAGGAAAAAAATCCTCAGGGCAATGCGCCATAGAAGCTGAGGAAAGAACTTCTCTCAAGTTCAGGAAATAAATTCCCAAAAGTTCCGGAAGAAACTTCTCGAATGGTTAGTAGGGACTTCCTAGAAGTGTTTGGCAGCTTTTCCAAAGCTCAGACGAGAAAATTCTGCATTTCAGAATAAGGATTTCTCCAAATTCTTTAGAGAGAAAATAATGAAACTTCCCAGGAGCATTGGGGGTGCTTCCTTCTAATTTGAGCACGAATTTCCCAATAGTTCCGGAACAAACTTCTCCAAAGTGCTGGGGAAAGCTTCCTAAATGTTCTGAAGAGTACTTCTCAGAAGTCTAGGAAGAAACTTCAAGAACAAATTTAAGGGAATTTTCCTAAAAAATTTGGAATCAAATTTTCCTCGCAGTGCCGGATGGGACCAACCAAAAGTTTGGAAAAAATATGCTCAGGAAAAAACTTCCCCGAATTTCAGGAAGAAACCTACCAGAGAGGGCACTACCTGTAGGGTCAAGAAGAAATTTTTCAAAAAAATCATTAGAGAACTCCTCAGAAGTTCACAAGAGGACTTCTCAGAAGTTGCGAAGAGACCAAAAGTTCAGTTGGAACTACCCAGAAGTGCTAGAGAGCTTCCCTAAAGTTCCGAATCGAACATTCCAACATTTCAGAATGAGAACTTCTCGAAGTTCACGAAACCCCAGAAGTTATGATAGATTCTTTTGATAAAATCAGGAAGAAACTTTCCAGAAGAGTAGGGGGATCTTTCTAGTAGTTCAAGCAGGAATTTCTCAGATATTCAGGAACAAACTTCCCCGAAACTCCCCTGAAGTTCAGCAGAGATTATTTTGGCAGTTCAGAATAGAAACTTCTCAGAAGTTCAGGAAGAAACTTCTAACAACTTAAGAAGATTTTTTAAGAAATTCTGGAGAGTACTTTCTCAAAGTTTTCATTCAACAAAGAAACATTCCTCGTAGTTTAGGATAGGATTTATCAGAAGTTTAGAAAGTACTCTGTTCAGGAAAAAAATTACCAAATGTTTCTGGAAGGTAATGTTGGGTTCTTAAATGTGAATTTCGAAGAAAATAAGAAGTGGCTGACAAGAAGTTCATGAGGAATTTTGCCTGAAGTTCAGGAGGAAACTTCCCAGAATAAAGCAAAGAGCCTTGCAGAAGATCAGAAGAGAGTTTCCCTGAAATTTAAGAGATAATCACTGACTAACCGAAGAAGCAATCTATACAAAAATCATGCATATGACCATAATAATATTGATGATTATGAGTGATGTTTACACCATATTAAAATATGGTATATACCATCAACGGTTATTGTTGAATCAAACAAAAGTCTGTTGATTTTATCAAATGGAAATTGTGATTTTAAAATACAAAACTGGAAAGAACGTTACAGGGGGATAAAAACTATAGAAAATTGTGTCATCTATGCGAATGCTTCAAGCTTCAGTGTCACTTTAAAAATATGAAACAATAGTGTAAGGTTGCATACAATCCAAGAAATAGATGCAGACATATTAAAATAATCACACAAATAGCGATAATGACATAACTCGCTCTCTTATTACGTCATTTCGTTGAAACAAGTCTAATTTTCTAAAAAAAATTACAGACTTTTATAGACATTCCCAGACATTTCACATTTTATCACAGACATTTGAACAAAATATCTGGCATCCCTGGATCAGAGAGCTATCAGTCTAAATTCTAAATTTCAAAATTTACTTTACTTTGTTGTATTTAGCAATTTCCAAAGCATGAAACGCATCGAAATAACTCATAGAATCGCAAACAAGGATTTTAATAGGAACGAGCCGCATAGCTTAGCAAGCAAACTAAAATCCTTTTAAAGACAGTGCTTTAACCTCACTCTAGTTTTTCGGCTAAAGCAAGCCACCATTTGTCAGTCAATCGTATACTGATTCCTTCTTTCATATCTCCTTTTTCTAAGGGTGGTCTTCGTGGTCGAGAGCGGTAGTTGGGTACAGGCGACCTGAGAGGTGGTAAGTGCTCTCAAAGACGTGGAGCAATAATTGTTACCCATTGTATCTAGGGTAACGGGATGTAATGTCAGCCTAGGTCCTTTATTCAGCCTATGTACCACATATGTCATAAATTCAGCGAAAATAGACAGAACCTGGATGCCATTATGATGATCTGTTTATTCTAAAGCAGTTGAGAATGTTTTCGTCAATTTTAAGTTTAACACTTGGGTGAGAGTATCAATTTTCTTATCATTTCAGTCACCATGGCTGCACTGATTTAGACAAATACACATCTTTCCGAACATCAAACTAAGCAAGCATAATAAAGTTCCCCAAAATACAGTGCTTTAACCTCACTCTTGTTTTTCAGATAAAGCAAACCACCATTTGTCAGTTTCTTTGCTATGTCTAAAGGGTGTCCACGATGAAATTGCCACACTATGAAATTGCTCTAACTTTTTAACCGTTGGGTAGAATTTAATGAAAATTTGGGTGGATTTAGTTCATAGTGCATTATTTACATCCTGTGATCAAAACTCGCGGAAATGGAGTCGAAAGAACAGCTCGTGCGTGATAAAATCTTGTGCATTCATCACGAGAACAAGGATCTCTCGCATCGTTCCATCGCTTAAACGTTGGGAATCGCGAATTCCACGGTGTCGCGAGTGATTAAGCGGTTCGAGGAACGGTTGACCACCGATCGGAAGCCCAGAAGTGAAGGAAAGAGTATTCCGTACAACACCAAAAATCACAACCGCGTAGTTGGGGCCTTCAACCGAAATCCGAACGCCTCCGTTCGGGATGTGGCTAAGAAGCTGCACCTAAGCCGAAGTTTTGTCCAGAAGGCCAAAGCTAAGGCTGGGCTTCGAACGTTCAAGGTACAAAAGGCCCCTTATCGCCACGAGAAGCAGAACAAGTCCGCCAAAACCCGTGCCAGGAAGTTGTACCTCAACATGCTGACGAAAGTTGAATGCTGCATCATGGACGACGAAACATATGTGAAGGCCGATTTCAAACAGATCCCCGGCAACCTGTTTTTCACGGCCAAGGATAAGTTCAGCGTTCCGGAGCATGTCCGCACTCAGAAGATGTCCAAATTTGCGATGAAATTCCTGGTTTGGCAAGCCATCTGCACGTGCGGGAAGCGGTGTGCACCTTTCGTGACCCAGGACACGATGAACGGACCGGTGTACATAAAAGTATGCCTCCAGAAGCGGCTGCTTCCTCTCCTGAAGGCCCACAACGTCCCAACAATCTTCTGGCCGGATTTGGCCTCATGCCACTACTCCAAGGACGTGCTGAAGTGGTATGCGGACAATAAGGTCAATTTCGTGCCGAAAATGTTCAACCCTCCCAACACTCCGGAGCTCCACTCCATCGAGAAGTACTGGGCGATTATGAAGCAGCACCTTCTTAAGCGACCTAAGGTTGTGAAGACAGTCGAGGAACTGAAGAAAGTATGGGTTTACATGCAAAAAACGGTTGATTCACAGGTTGTGCAGAATGTTATGGCCGGGGTTAAGGCCAAGGTGCGGGCATTTGCGTATGGACTGTAAATACAATACGAGTAAAATGGTAAAATGAAGTTTAATAGTTATTTCTCAATCCCTGAAAATTTGATGGCAATCGGATGAAAACTCGAATTTTGCGAATTAATTTTGTGTGTGGCAATTTCATCGTGGACACTCTTTAACTATCATTAGCTGGAATTCTGAAAATTTGGTAACTCCAGCTCACAGTCAATTAGAAAAATAAATCGGTGCCCGTTCTTGATGTCCCTATAGTTTGAAACATGGCGCTAAATTCCGTCACTGTTCACTCACAAATCGTCCGGCAATAATATCAAACGAAAACAAAACATCCACATTTGGATTTAGCTCTATATCAAAACTGCAATAAAAAGATCAATCAGCTCACAACACAATGACCAAAAAAGCCAATCGTTTTTCATTTGCTAGAAAGAGTGGGGTGAGCAAGCCGATGTAATGGACTTGGCCTGCTTAATAGTCTGTGGGGTTTGACGTTTACGGATGTTTCGAAGGTTTTACGTGAGAGCGAGTAGGATGCAAAATAGCTTATAGACGTCCATGTGGGATTTCAACCATTCGAAGCCTTTGTTCGTGCCGGTTCCTTTGTTTGTCCGAGAATGCGCCTGCCAGCTATGCAATGCAATAGCAATTACTTAGCAGCTTTTGAACTTTTAAATATTCATCTGATATTCGCAGAGCATGAAGCTGTGTGCTCAATTTGCACGTAGTTTTCCAAATTGAGCACAGGTTGTACTCTTCGATGCATAAATGACGAGTGCACGATAAAACAAACACGCTTTTGCATCCACAATTTGATGGTTAAACAAACATTTAGAAATACGGAGCGGAAGGAAGCGGAAATTCTATCAACTAACTACCGCGCGTCTCCATCGAAGCGGGAAAAGTTTTTCTCTCCCCCTGCTGAATCGGAATAAAATTCCAGTCAATCATCACGTCGTCGTCCGTGGCTCGTACCGTAGCTCGTAAAAGGTTGTTGGTACCTTTTCGTGCCTGGCTCAATGAGTGGAGGCGCCTTCCGAGTAACGAGCTTTCTTATGACGCACGTGGCACGTGATGATGATTGGGGATCTGTTTTTCGTTTGCTTTGGCAGTTCATCACCATTTTTGTCCCGTACATATACCTATATATGTTTCGGCATTAAAGTTATGAAATATGATTTGGGATGATCCGCACGTTCGCATTTTTGTTGCTGTTTTGTTCTGGAGAATTTGTTCCCCCCACAGCTCGGGAGACCGCGTGTGGCTAAGTTTTGATGTACTGCGGTGGGTGTGGCATGTAACCGGAAAGTTTTTCCCGATGGCTTTGAACTCTATGTGTGATGGATGGTGCGGGCAAGGATTTTTTTCGTCTCTTTTTCATAGCGATTTTTGACATTAGTATGAAACGTGTCGTTGTGGGCAACTTGTTCTCGGAGCTCATGAAGCGAAACCTAAAAATAGAGTTTAATTGGTGGGTCCATTGGCTGGAGCTGTTTTGCGATTGTGCATTCAAATGCATGCATGTTGCAACTGGCTAGTGAAGTATGCAACATTTAAGCTTTTGTTTATTTATATCATTATATACAAAAATTAGAAGCGGGCATAACCGCTTTATTAACGTTGGGCCTACAGTAGGGCTGTGTTGGTTTACAGTAATAATTATATAATCTAATTTATGCATAGGGTATGTGTACCTTAACTCAGCATATTATGCAATGATCGATTACATTTTTTATTATAACTAATAAAGTTTCTAGGCTGTAAGCGAGATTCAACTAACTATACACTTCCAAAGATAAGTTTGATAAGTCATTTGGTAGTATGAATCGGGAAACGTTCGACAACTCTTTTTATAAAGTCAGAAACATTCGAGGGATATGGATTTGATGTCGGTCTATAAGCACCAAATTGGGTCTATTCGTGGATGCAACTTCGTCTCATTTGAGGGATTTATTACTAAAAGCAGCTTTTGTACGGTTTTTACTTGCTGATTTTATGAATTAGGCCTTGCAAGCTGTATTCGATTTACTTAATACAACATTTCATAAAACAAGCTTAATTAAAACTGCGTTGAAATGCCAGTCATGACCACTCGAGACCCCACGGGAACCTGTTCCGGATTGACAGGTCCAAGGATAAATCATCAGATGGCCACTAAACGTTGAGAAATATCCTACTGGAGAAATTTCATGAATTTTGATACCCATACTGCCAGGGTTTTCTACTGAAAATATTCATGGCCATATGCGTAGCCAGGATTTCAAATAGGGGAGGGCAAGCCCTTTTTTTAGAGAGAGAGAGAGAGAGAGAGAGAGAGAGAGAGAGAGAGAATTACATCGTCTTCAACCAGTTGTGGCACATACTGAACACTTCACAAGGACAACCCAACGCCTCGTTGACCATTAGAGCCGGGACATTTTCAAGTTCCACCCACTGGAATTCAAGCCCTCACCTGAACGACGGTTGGATTATCTTCTCTGCTCTCACTCAAAGTACTTTATAATACCCGTAAAATTTTGGAAACAAGATTCAATAATTCTAGGCTTGTTCTGGAATTAAAAAATAAACAGAAAGGATCTTTAAAACCTTAGGTTTGGTTTGGCAAGTGTTCAGTGTTCAGTGCTCAATGCTCAGTGCTCAGCACTCAGTGCTCAGTGCTCAGTGCTCAGTGCTCAGTGCTCAGTACACAGTTCTCAGTGCTCAGTGCTCAGTGCTCAGCACTCAGTGCTCAGTGCTCAATGTTCAGTACTCAGTACTCAGTTCTTAGTACTCAGTGCTCAGTGCTTAGTGATCTGCACTCAGTGCTCAGTGCTCAATGTTCAGTGCTCAGCACTCAGTGCTCAGTGCTCAGTGCTCAGTGTTAAGTGATAACTTGTCACGCTGCCTCTGCGGGTCGTGTTTTGATAAATTTGGTAACGGTAATTTTGGCCTTTGCTTCTGGGGTTGCTGCTTGAAAATCAGCATCTACAGTGTCTTTAAATAATATCACGGCATCCAGAAATGCATTAATTCATATTCGTCATATTCGGTGTCTTTTAACAGTAAATTAAATAAAACTTTCACTACAAGTCCGAACTAGAAGTGTTTAACTCGCGCGTGATCCGTAAGTGGCTACCGGCCAGTGCATTTAAATTAACGCTAAAACAGTGCCCTAAATTCTGAAAAGTCTCTATTTTTACTTCTAGATATCTAGGACGAATTCTATAAACTCGAGGGTAAATATCCAAACCCTAAGCGCAAATGTACTAAAATGTTGCGCTTAGAATTACTTTAGAAAAAAATCTAAGTTCTATTTCAATTTCTATTTTTAGATAAATTTCAAAAACTCATCTCCCTTACTGCTGTTCTTAGTCTCCGTTCGGCCACCGACTGGGCTTGGGAACCAATGTTAGGATCCTAAAAGCACTGGTAATAAGGCCTTTTGTTTGTTCTGTTTTTGTTTTTCTATTATTTCTTCACATCAACTTCAACTTTGCAGTTATGTCACTGACATAACTCCCTTTTTCGTTTGTTTTTCGTAGCAACGCTGATTAAATTGGATTGCTTAATGCAAAATTATTGGATGTTAAATTTTTATAACCCCCTCCTCCTGCCACATATTGTCAAAATTTGGATTTCTCCTCCTCCCCTAATAAGTAGACGTCGTTTTTGAATGATCCCTTAACTGCTAGCCAAACCAAGCGTAAACAACGCAATTGTTTGTAATCTTTCATACAACAGTCCTGATTTCAGCGATATCTGGCTTAAAGTTACATGAAAGATCCCATTAATTCTAGCCAAATAGTGTATCGAAAATAAGCTATCCACAAACTTTCTTTCAAATTATGTTGAAAACCGATATTTTATTCATACAAAAAATTGATCCTTTATTGTACGAGGTTAAACTTGAACATAATGAAGATCGGATGAAATTTAAGTTATTCCTTCACGAATTTTCGGACTTTGGATCGAATGTTCTTCATCAAGTTCCGGACAAGTGTTGCATCGCATTTTTTGGACGGTTGAGCCCAAATTTTTTTGAACTCCTGCATGTTCCCAGCTGCCTTACCAGTCTTCTTGAAGACCCTCTTCACGATTGCCCAGTAACGTTCGATGGGTCGAAGATGAGGGCAATTTGGTGGATTGATATTTTTCTCAACGAAATCTATACCCTTTTGCGCAAGCCAATTGAGAGTGGTTTTGGCATAGTGAGCCGACGCTAAATCCGGCCAAAACAGTGGAGGTGTACTATGCTTCTTATATAAAGGCAAAAATCTCTTCTGGAGACACTCAGATGGATAGATTTCCGCATTTATAGTTCCGGTAGTGTAAAAAATGGTTGACTTCAAACCACAGGAACATATTGCTTGCCATACCGGTACTTTTCGACCGAATTTCTCCACTTGAATCGACCTGTCCGCATCACTCACATCCTCCCCAACGACGGCAGTAAAGCATTGTGGACCTGGAAGGGTTTTTGAGTCCTCCTTTACATAGGTCTCATCGTCCATCAGGTCTCATGCGTCCGGACGCTGCAAAAGACGCGAATACAATTTCCGGGCCCTTGTTGCTGCTCGCTTCTTCTGTTCTGCACTTTGTTTCGAGATTTTCTGCTTCTTGTAGGTCTTCAGGTGGTTTCGCCTCTTGATACGCTGGATCATTCCGACACTCGTTCCTGCTTTTTTGGCCAAATCACGTATTGACATTGATTCGTTCTTCATGATTAGAGATACCACTTTCTGCTCCAGTTTCGGGTTGGAAGAACCGGGTTTTCTGCCTCTTCCTGGTAGCTCATCCAAAGAATAGTGTTCCCCAAACTTATTAATGATGGTTTTAACACTCGCATGATGAATTCCAAACCGCTTCGCCAATTTTCGCATAGTAATACCCTTCTCACTTAGCCATGTGTCCAGAACCTTAATTTTCATTTCCTTTTCAATACGCGACATTTTGAAAACGCAGAATTTGAACCGCACAAAAAAGTAAACAAAAGAAAGCTGACAGTCAAACGCACAGTATGCAGTGTTCAGAGCATAAAAAACCATCACAAATACATGCGTACAACGCAAATGTATGTGGATAGCTTATATTCGATACACTCCTTATCCGTTATGCGATGCCACTTCAAATATACAAATATACATTTCCTAGAAACAATAAAGATTTAATATGCTAAACTATCATTAACTTTGCTGCACTGCTGCATACAATATAAGTGATTGTAGTTTGACTTGTGAAATCTTCGTAGTTTATTTGATTTGTGCCTTCAAAAATTCAAATCAATATACAGCCATTTCGGGATTCTAGCAATTTTCACAATAAGTCATGTAGAAAATGCAACCTTCAATTTACCCCTCGCCCACCCCCATTGGATAAGCATATTTTATTCGCCAAATTGTGCGTGGATCGTTTCATGTACCAAATGTCAATTGTTGATTTCTATTCACGCATAATCAGAAACATCGAGTTTATTTCTTAGTTTATATTTACATGATTGTTTTAGTTTGATTTATGTTTTGATATAACCCTAAAAAGTGCTATCTCAGAGATAAACATGATTTTCTAAATATTAGGATTAAAGCTTAAGTTAAGAGTAAGTTGCAAGTCCGAATTTTTTCAAGCCTCAATTACGGAATACAACCGTGTCCACCCAATTAAATAATTGAGGAATATTACTTTAAAGCAACGTTTACTTGAGTCCAATAAGTTTGCTGGAGTCTCAACAGGTACATAAAAGCAATATTATGCTGAAAATCGCTAGATTAAAATCCCTGTCTGGTCTAGGCATAGAGTATGATTATACTTGCCACAAAATTATACGAATGCAATATGTTTTTCAACCATCGACACATTCCTATAAACGTGGAAAATATTAGACCACTAAGTTGAGAGCCAACATAGAGCTCGATGAACATGAGCAATGGTGGCATCGATTGGTTCTTTTTGAGCTCCTGATCTTATTAACAGAATCTTATTGTAATCCTGGAATAGATAATTCTATGAGAACGATATTCTACGTCGTATCTTTGTAGTCAAATTTCCTGGTCCAGATCACCGCCTCATCCGTTCCAGAAGTGATGGAGTTACTGTCTACTATTAATCATCTAGAAGAAAATAAAAAGTCTTCTGTCGTCACCTCGACTGGTCGCGGGGGAATCGCTGCTGATCTGACGGAGCTTGTGGATGAGCGGAAAGAGAAACATACCAGTATTATTTCGGAAATTAAGCAGTTTCAACAGGATATTTTAACACCCTAACAACAAATATTGTCACTTGCTTCTGCTGTCCAACAGAACATAAAAATATATACCAATCAATCATCTTAACCTGAAGTTTGTATTGCTGTTATGTTTTGGTTTTGACAGTTGCTCGATTCGCAACTAGCATGTAAAACACCAATACATATAAACCTCGTTTCGTGCGCACACACACAGGTAAAATTTGACGAAACACGCACACAAATGCATCAACGGTCAGAACGGCATTTCTATAGATCATTGCACCGAATCTATTAACCTCACTTTTTTGACAGTTCAGGGAGCTTGTTTACAAGGTGATAGAATTTGGACCGCTCCAACAAAATTTTTCATTGGCCTTTTCCGGAAAACCGATCTTACAGAATATATTCTAAGTCCACATAAACAAGCTCCCTGAACTGTCAAAACTGCATTGATGACGCCTTCGTGCAATGATCTATAGCATGTCGTATTTCAGGTTGCTGTCACCGCTATGACAAATTTTGATTTAGGCCTACACACAATTGTTGTAATACGGAAGGCACAGAGCAATACTTGCGAGCAGTGCCTTGAATTTTCATAAAATATCAAGGAGAAGTGAAAATCCTAGTGTAATGATGATGTTTACTTTCCCGGTTTTCATGGTCACCGCTGTCACTTCTATGCCAACTGAATTTTGTTTGCTGCAATGAATGAAGTCGGCTCTATGTGCGGGTCAAAAATCTGCTGTCACTGTTGTTTTGATTATCAATCGGTTAGCAAGAATTTCATTTGATGAAATCTGAATATCATCTCTTGTGATGATTTTTTATTATTAAGTGATTTTGAATCCTAATCCAAACATGGAACAACCAGGGCCGTCATGATTGTCCCAGAGGCATAGATGCTAGCAATGTTGTGCAAGAATACCCTGGGCGGGCTGCCCTTGCATTTTTCCGATCCTGACGGATAATTGATATTCATTGTTATTGATTGAATTTCATTTCTGATATTTTGAAATTCGTTTTGAAAATGAACTTGTTTACGTAAATGAATATCAAAGCATTTTGAAAATTGAACGTTTATTCTTCTGGTTACGTTTGTTGTCATGAGTTATCATTTGATTTTCGCATGGAACTTATAGGTAGTCAATGTTATGTTGCCTGAAAATCCACGCTTTTGAATCTAATGATCATGACTTTTACCAAGACTGCTTGCGAGTATTTCTGTCAGAAATGCAGTGAAAACTGCCGACCAATATTTTGGGTGTAGTTTAACCTAACTCAACGTAATTCAAACAAATTAACCTGAACCGAAAATAATATTTGGATTCAAAGGGGAAAACACGGCAAACGTTACAAGACAAAGAGTTTCTCATCAGAAAACTCCCAGTTATTTTGCTCAAAACGAATATAACAAAAAAAAATGCCGAGCTCCATGGCGAAATAAATGTGGATTTTTCAAGAAATCACACCAAACCAACCTTAATCACACGCGCCAAAAAAAAATTCAGCCACACAAATTACACTTTGTTTCAAAAAGTAAAAATTTATCCTCGTCAGCACTGAAATGGCTATCAAAGTGGGGATAAAAGGTCTCAGGTCAAACACAACTTATTCGGTCGGTGGTCACAAAACAAAAAGAATCCAATATATGGGTCATTCCATATCAAGTGACCGGAGAAATGCATCGACCCTCTTCTACTCGAACCAAAATTGGCTGATATACTTGTTCTAGGCTATTAATAAGAAATCCAAAGTTTTAAACCAATCGGTGAACCCCTCGGCCCATGAGCTGCCCCCTTTTTTTTTGAGATTTTTGAAAAGTTTATATTTTGTTTATTGAATATCTCAATGAATAAAAGAGCTACAAACAATGTTAGATACTTTTCTGAAAGGAAATTAAATTTGCTACTGAATAAATATTTTTAATATTTTTTACAGTGTTGCCAACATTTTTATTTTTGTGGTTGAAATATTAAATTGCGTTTTTCTCAAAATGCCCCCACTTTTTTTTCAATTTTTATGGCTCCAATGTATTCAGCAGACTTTTTTACATAAGAAACACTTATCGACACAAAACGATTTGCTCCATCATGGAGATATTCACTTGTAAACATATCATGTTTTATATTCAATGAACAAAAATTAAAAATAGTGTAAATATAAACAAAGTGTTTTCTGAAAATGGGTCTAACAACAATCACAACAGGTGATTGTGCTAGCAATTATTTATTGCCAGATTCCAATTCGGATTCCGCAGCTGTATTCACTGGAAACAGACCATTAGAAGAAAATCTTCAGTGTTGCCATCCTTCGGTTTATTTGTGATGATTTTTCAAAACAGATATTCATGCTAGGATTCTTTGTCAATCCAAGCTAACGGGTGTCCACTAAAAAATGAGAATGATTTCAATACTTTTCCATCAGAACAAAAACGGCCGCATAGAAATGTCACTTTAGATGAATGAATCGTTGCACTCTCCAGAAAATTTTCATACACTCTTATTTCACTCTAACATGTTCTGAACTGCGCGCGCGCGTTGTACAATTCTTTCAAGCGAACGAAGATCGTGGAAAAAAATACACGGTGGACCATTTTTGTCGTGAAAAAGTTCCGGTATCCACCGTATACCGTATCCTGGCATGCATGAGAGTAACCCGGAAGAAAGGTTGCGGCCGTCCAGCGAAAATAATGAATGAGAAAACGCTCCGCTCGCTGCGCAGCATGTTCAACAACAAGGATTCGGTAAGTCAACGGGAAGCAGCCCGAAAGTTCCATTGTTCGAAGTCACTCATCTGCAAGACGCTAAAGAAAGAAGGAATAGTGTGTAGAAAGAAAACCAGATCCCCAGAGTACGCAGATGAGCAGATTCAAACCGTGAAATCCCAATGCCGCTGGATGACTCGGAATTACGGCGGAAAATCTTTCGTTCTGGACGACGAAAGCTACTTTCCTCTTTCGAAGTCTCAGATACCGGGAAACGACCGATTCTACACTAAGGACAAATCTACTACTCCTCCAAAAGTAATGTATAAGCTCAAGCACAAATTTGAATCGAAGGTTATGTTATACATCGTAATATCCGATAAGGGTATTTCGAAGCCGTGGTTCAAACCAAGCGGTTTGGCCATCAACCAGAAGGTGTTCCAAAGAGAGTGTTTGCAGAAAATACTCATCCCATTTCTTAAACAACATCACTCGGATGGCAAATACGTGTTTTGGCCGGACAAGGCATCATCGCACTACGCAAAAAAAACGCTAACGTTTTTGGAGAGCCAAAATATACCATATGTCCCAAAAGACCGGAATCCGACAAATTTGCCACAGTGCCGTCCTATCGAGGATTTCTTCGGTCTTTTGAGCTCCATGGTATACAAGGATAATTGGAAGGCCAGGAACACCAAGCAACTTACCAACAGGATCAAAAGCTGCATCCGAAAAATCGATGTGGCTGCCGTCCAACGGTCATGTTCCAGCATAACGACTAAGCTGCGCCGCACGGCGGACCACGGACCATATGACAATATTCACTAAACTTAGTTTGAAGATTTAAGTTGACCCTTTTAATAAAATAAATCAGTTTGAACAAAACTTCACTGGTATTTTTTTCCTGACCCATTCTTTTCGTTCTCATTATTTAGTGGACACCCGTTATCTATCTTTCTAAAAAAAACATGAATTGGAACGGTATGTCAAGATTTTACTCAAGAACTGATGGTCTACAGATTTCCTATTTTTTTAAATCTGTTCTTCTTTGGCTGCATCGGGTTAAAAAAAAACGTACAAACTTACGGTACGAGGTATGCCGGGTCAGCTATTTATAAATAAAAGTGCAATTTTATATTTCACATCTAATTAACAAATTCCACTATAAATAAAATATATATATATAAAAATTTATTTCATGCTGCGTTTTGCCTTGGCAGTACGTGTTGAATTTTTGAAGTTTTTCAAAATCAGATTAAAAATGGTACCCTTTTCTGAGCTCGCAATACTCTTCATAAGAACAGTAGCATCGGCTGTTGGAGCTGCCGAATGCATTCCGCGGATTCCATGAATGGGTTGAGCATTACCAAATCTGACTGCCAAATGTTCTTTTTGCTTCTTGCTCTGCTGTAATGCCGCAAACTTCACATTCAAGTTGCAACTACAGCGTGCCCAATCATACAACTCTTTTGGAGTTCCTTGGAGACTAGCTCTCGTCGCCAATCGCTTTAGTGTTCCACCTTATCCATCGCTTGGACCTTTACCGTGTGCCGTTGCAAAAAAGTGGCATTCAGCTAGAACGCCAAAGTGTTCCGCTTCGATTTGATTGAACTGTGCACCAAAAAAATAAGATTAAAATTCTGGTGAATCACACAAACGCAAACTATGTGAGTTCCAGCAGCTCTTGCTAGAATACTCTGGTGGGCGCAGCTCAGTAAACTACGAAAATTCGATGTTGATATCAGGAAACTTTTCTTTGAAGAATCGGTATGTTTCGCCAAGGTTCGCCAGCACTAATCGCTTTTGCTTGAGGATACGAGATGTTCCCTCCCAAACACTTTAACAATTTTTCTTACCAGCCAGTTCTTTACTCACGTCTGCCTCACGGTAAAACGCTTTTACTTTCTGCACTATGTCTTCCGAAACACGATGGCCTTTCTTGGGGTTAGAGGAACAGATAATTCCTTTCTCTTGAACGAACTTTTTAATGGTTCGCACTAACCTCTCAGAGCACCGAAATTCTTCTAGTAGGCCACCAAAAATAGTAGGCCATGTAAAACTGCCATTTTAAAAAAAATTAAGCGGTGCTTTTCTGTTAGATCTGCCTTGATGATGTATATAAGATTATATCAGAGTGGTTGAATAAACAAATTTTGAAAACATGTAATCTTTAAAAGTGAATATCTCCATGATGGAGCAAATCTTTTTGTGTCAATAAGTGTTTCTTATGTAAAAAAGTCTGCTGAACACATTGGGGCCATAAAAATTGAAAAAAAGTGGGGGCATTTTTGAGAAAAACGCAATTTAATATTTCAACCACAAAAATAAAAATGTTGGCAACACTGTAAAAAATATTAAAAATATTTATTTAGTAGCAAATTTAATTTCCTTCCAGAAAAGTATCTAACATTGTTTGTAGCTCTTTTATTCATTGAGATATTCAATAAACAAAATATAAACTTTTCAAAAATCTCAAAAAAATGGGGGCAGCCGAGGGGCCGAGGGGTTCACCGATTGGTTTAAAACTTTGGATTTTTTATTAATAGCCTAGAACAAGTACATCAGCCAATTTTGGTTCGAGTAGAAGAGGGTCGATGCATTTCTCCGGTCACTTGATATGGAATGACCCATATTTCAAACTGAACAATGCATTAGGTCCTAAGTAACATTAAGAGAATCTCTTCGCCGACTTTCGTTTTCGTTAATAGTTTGTCTATTAAACAATTTGCAGATGTTTTTAACGTATTGATCCTCAATTACCTTTATATTGATGTTTTTAACGATTGATCCTCCTTTTAACGTATTGATCCTCAATTACACTTTATATTACCGTACTGTGTGTAGAAAATACTTGAACATGTTTTTACATAGCCTGTAGGAACGCAAAGAGAAAGTCGACAAAGAGAGCCTTCCAATGTTACTTAGGACCTAATGCATTGTTCAGCTTGATTTCACCTATTCCATACATGTCTGAATTTCGACTTATCATCTCGTTTTCTCTCTTTCTCTTCATAATCAACTCTGAGCGAGTTCTCAAGCGCTACCTTACTACCACAATTGCTCAATGCAGAATTATTGGATGTCACATTTTTAACCCCCTCCCTCCCCTAATGAGTGGACGTTTTAGAATGACCCCTTAACCCCATTCGGTTGAGAAAACATAAATATGACTGGCTCAGTCAAAATCAAGTTGCTACAACTAGTTATGATCGTAGTGTGCTGCTTGGGAATTGCAAGCCAAGCCAAGCGTAATCAACCTAATTGTTTGCAATCTTTCATACAAAAGACCTGATTTCAGCGATATCTGGCTTAAATTTACATGAAAGCTCGCATTTAATGTATGCCAAATCTAGTATTCCCTAGATGTGACTTAAATAGCGCGGAAAATTAAACGTATTTTTAAGACTGTGTGGTTTTGGGCAACAGGTGCCTGCATTTGGATATGGTTATGAAAATAAATTAAACCAGCATGGAAAAGTTAAATCGAGTTTTGTTTTATTTGCTGACATTTTGAAGATAACAGATTGAATTTTTCTATGGGCCAAATAGTTCCTTATATTTTAGGGTTGGCTATAATGGCTCTTCCGACATCATGATCACCCTACTCCACATAAATGATTGTCTGTACAAAATAACATAAGTATAAGATTTGGCATTTTCTTCAATCCCTCGTTTCTATCAACCGGCGACTTCATTTGCTCAGATTTGAATTTAAATTTCAATCTCAGATGAATGGGCGATCCGTTTTCCACTTGAAGATAATCATCGACAAATACGTTCAGAAATACAACTGCCGCTAATTCTACATCAATAGACCCTCATAAGAAATATTCCTCCGATGCTCTTTAGACCACCTAAATATCCCGTCCGAACACAAAAGAACATCCTCCATCAGCGACCGCCGGAAGCGACCCATTCATCGAGATTGAAATCTTTCCATTTCGAAGCACCCATTACTTGGATGGGGCTTACTGAGCGAGTCACAGGTCGAATCCAAAAATTACTTCGCCCTGTTTAGTTTACATCTGCGGTGGAAAACTCTCCCCTTTCATCTTCTGCACTTCACTTGTACGTCCTGTTTCCAAAGTTTCTATGTTTGCACTGTCGCCCCTCGTCGGATAAACTTTGTTTCTGAAGAAGCACCCTGCTCAATTCAGTTCATCCATCCAAAGGGAAAGCAATGGACACGCGGGGGCCGGAACGGCTCAAAACCAACTAGAATACAAATCTGTATAAATTGAGTATTAATATGATTGTATCTCTTTCTCTCTCTCTCTTTCGGTTGTCCTAATATTTCAAACGTCCTCGGGAGGTTTGACATTTTCGCTCTTCACGGTGGGTTTCAACTTCCCCATCTGCGAAAGCTCCCGTACGACAGTTTCCAGTAATTGCGCCATCGATTTTCCGGCATTAGCCTGCGGGAGGAAAACGAAAAACTCATTATCCGTTTCTTGGAGGGCTTGAAAAAAAAAACATTGATCATTTATCAAACGATTTAATATATAAAGGTACCCACCCCGGACGAATTGCTTCGACGGCCTCGGCGATGTTGGTTAGGGCTCGGTTCTTGTTTCCTTGACGTCGACGACGGTTGTACTGCCACGTGTTGGGAATCCAAATGAGTCAGATTCAGTAGAATTAGCAATGCAGCCCGCAGTTCCAGCAGCAGCTTTTCCCGAAAAAGGCTCAACCCCGGTTCGAGGCAGTCTGCCACCTCCAGCAGGTCCTGGCAGAGTTCTACTTTCCGTTCGAGCTCCACTTCCGCTGGCGGTACTGAAATGTCAGAGGGCTAAACTGATGAATGAATGGAAAACTTGGATACGGGCTCTCTTATTGTCGAGTTGTATCACGTTTGTGGTGCTGATTCTTAAAAGTGGGGGGTTGTTTCGGAAGTATTGAAACAGTAATAAGGAGCAGGGGTGGGTTGAATCTTTTACTCTTCTGGGGCAAAACGTTCGGCCGTCTCTTCAGCCCACAATTACGTTTCTGCTTATTCTCAAGCCACATAGTAAATTTACTTCTAATCAAATTTGCTCAACCCACCCATCTGTAATCACAGGACTTACTTTCATCCTTTTCATTTCCAGCTCGGCCGTACAGTTGCGTAAGGGCGTACTTCACCTGTAGGACATTGGTATTCCACCGGTGTAGTGTCGTTTGGTGCGTTGTGAGAAAGTGCTCATACTCCTCGCAGGGGGAATTCCTCCTGGCCAGTGCCATTATCGTTGCCTGAAGATGCTCATTTCGGCGGATGACGTCCAGAGCCGACTCCCGGTAGGAGCATTTCCTACTCTCGCACTTCCATTCCGAGCCCTGATCCAATGGGTCCGAGGCCACAACCTGGTAATAGGTGTTTAATTAATAGCGTCCTATTAAGTGGAGCAATGGTACCTTTGCTTTAGCACATCGCGGGCAAATGATGGAACCGGCATATGTTTGGAATTCGGTAGGATCCCGGCAGCGGTCACAGCAACAATCGAAACACTTTGCCTGCTGGATGACATAGCGTCGTTGAATGGTGGCCTGCAGCGGTTGTGCGTAGGAGATGCTGATTACCTCGTCCTTCGGTATGTCCACTGGAACGGGTAACGGGAAGGGAGCAAATTTACAAAATGAGCTAGGTTTATGTGTTGGCGGCGTGGAGCTTTACATAAGAGCATTCCCACAAAATGGGTTGCCACATCAGAAAACGATAATATTCTTTAGTTTCTGGAAGGAGATCCAATTGAGATACATCCTAAAATAGATTTCAATGTGCAAGACGGACATTGGATAACCATTGTACCGAGACTGCAGTAAAATTGACGGGTTCGTTCACATCGGCATCACGCAAGGGGAAGCCTTCCGAAAATAGCCAGAATATTTTGAACACTGTGTTTGGCATCACGTGTATTCAAAACAAAGTTAACGTGCACTCAAGTCACTTATCATAGCCCACTATCAATGTGCAATTAGTGACTTGAAAATGGTTCACTGTTGTAGAACCCCTTGGTCTGAAGCACACCTTGCAGGCTGCACATTGAAATACACTCTTGCGCTTTTCGGTAGAAAAGAAGCTTTGTATTTGTTTTGATTCGCTGTGTTATTTTGACACACTCCCGCGTCACTTTACAATAGGGTATTATAGGGGTATGTGGATTATAACATGGTTCGATAATAAATATAATAATATACCAGCATTTAATTTTTTTTTTAATTTTGACAAGCGAAACTAACGAAAAAACAATTCTCGAGTAATTCATGATTAGGGCCTAAAAGCCATTTGTAAACAATGATTTTAAATGTTGATATCTCACGAATCGCGAGGATTCCACTATATCCAGCTACTTCATATGGTAGAACTAACATTCTTCTACCAAATGCTGCATTCATTTCACGAGAGTGATTTAAGATTCAAGAGAAATCGACATTAAAAGTCATTGTTTACAAATGGCTTTTAGGCCCTTAACATGAATTACTCGAGAATTTCAAAGTATTATGAAAACTAATGATTGCAAGACACCACCACCCTATTTCACCATGAAACACGCTACAAAAAAACAGACTACCTAAACCAACGAACCAACCATTGATTTCTAGCATACAAAAATTGACATATGAGGGATTCCATCCAGAATGTGCCGGAAATCCCAAAAATCATACCCGATCATCATTGATTTGGATGAAACTTGGCACATGAGTTCGGTACGTTGGAAAAAAAAAATTCCACTGGTGTTAAGATAATTTGGGTTCAAGAGTAACTTTTGAGATGGGTGTATGTGTTTTTTCCAACATTTTACTTGAAAAATCGTAGTTCAAAAACCATTACATTTAGAGAAAAACTTTATATAAGGGAATTGTAGGGAACTGAAAAGCCTTTCTTAAAAAAATATACACAGAAAAAAATTTTTTTTTCATCAAGAAAATCAAAAATAATTACTAAAAATAAAATATCTAAAAAACATATTTTTAATATTTTTTTAATTTGTTGTATGGAAATTTGAGGAAAAAGACACGTTTTGAAAAAACTCTAGGATGGACGCTCTTATAATAAAAAAGTTTTTCAAATAGCGAACTTTGGTGTATATTTCAAATTTTGGTTGTTCATTCTTATAAATAAATTTTGATGTTACAATATGGTTTTGGAAAGCATTACAAACAATAATGATGATAATGATAAACCACGTAAACGCAACCGTTTTCAAGATATTTCTGATTTTCTTTCAATAAAATTTCAAAACCTCAAAAAATACGCCCTTTTCATAAATTACTCGTGATATTAAAACAACAATAGCTAACGATTGTTTCTCTTGTGTTTTTAGCCTTTTTAAAACACATGTATGTGCCTCTTACTTACTCTTAACAGCTCGTCGATTGAAAAAGCTCCACTTAAAGTTATAAGACAAAAATAATGAATTATGGTTGGATTTATATTTATATATACCATTTATTAGTCTCGGTCATTGATAATATTACATAAACATTATATAAACTATTGATTGCTTTTATATATATTATGAATCCTGCCTTCTTCGTCATTCGAAAACAGTTTTACAAAAACTTCGTTTTCTGAAATTGAACGAATGAGTGGTACTTTTGTGTACCTGGAATCGTTTTAGTCTGTCGGTAAATTTCATTCCATTCTGCTACCCCCTGTTCATACTCTTCATGTGATACATAACAAAACGACATTTTTGTTAAACAATCATCACTTTTTTGGTTCGCCCATTCGAATAACTCTAATGCACTTTTTATAGGGTGTTCATGTTGTACAGCAAGGCTTGCATATCTTGCCATTCTGTTTTAATGTACCACCAATTGCATCGCAAGGTCCCTTACCGTGGGATGTTGCGAAAAATACCATTCAGCATCAATATTGTATTTCTTTTTAAACTTACAAAGGCTTGCAAAGTTCTTCCTATTTTTATATTGGGATGCTGCCCCGTCAGACATAAACGTAGCTTTTTACTTTAATTTTTGTTTGCAAAAAGCTTATTAGTTTTGAAATAAACACCTGCACCGCAATCGTATCATGTTTCAACACTTCTGAGATAACAATGAAACTGATATTTTTAAGTATTCCAGATTCCGTGTAATAAATGACAAAAGGGTGAATAGTGGCTTGCTCATTACTCCAATAACTACTTTGAACAGCATCTTGAAAAACAAATGAATAATTTTCAGAAAAATCACAAATTATTATTACTTCGCCGTCTTTAAGACAACTTTTATAATCTCTCAAGAAACTAGACTGCTGAGATTTGACAAAATCGTGGGATACTAATTGTTCCAACTTTTCACAAAAATAAGCAATAAATTCATCAATTGGTTTAACAAGTGTCTCTAAACTACATCTATCAGTTGAAATCCATTGCTCAAAAGATATTTCAACTAAACCACGTTTTTCTAATTTGTCTGTTAAACGACCGATACAGCCATAAAACAATTATAAATATATTGATTGCAATATTAAAACAATAGTGCTATTTATCTTGTTCTTTTCAAATGAGTCTTCTTATCATCCTGATATCAAAAGAAAAGAGGACATTAGAGTAATGTGAACGTTATAATATGAAGATCTTGGAAAATTTATCATTTCTGGTGGAAATCTCGATTAACTTAAGAAAAGAGCGAATTTTCTGAGGTTTTTTCATTCTATTGAAATAAAATCCGAAAAATCTCGAAAACGGTTGCGTTCAGGTGATTTATCATCAGTATCATTATTGTTTTTAATGATCTCCAAAATCATATTGTATAAATAATTTTCATTTATAATAATCAATAACCAAAATTTGAAATATGCACCAAAGTTCGCTCTTCAAAAAACATTTTTATTATAAGAGCGTCCATCCTAAAGTTTTTTTCAAAACGTGTCTTTTTTTCTCAAATTACCACAAAACAAATTTGAAAAATATTAAAAATATGTTTTTTTTTATATTTGATTTTTAGTATTTATTTTCGATTTTTCTTTATGAAAAAAAATTTTTTTTTTCAGTGTACATTTTTTTTACAAAGCCTTTTAGTTCTCTACAATTCCCCATATAAAGTTTTTCTCTAAATGTAATGGTTTTTGAACTACGATTTTTCAAGTAAAATGTTGGAAAAAACATACACCCATCTCAAAAGTTACTCTTGAATCCAAATAATCTTAACACCAGTGGATTTTTTTTTTCAACATACCGAAGAAGTGTACCAAGTTTCATCAAAATCGAAGATAGTTGAGTTTGGTGACCGACCGATTTGGCGTGGAATCAGTCATAAAGGGCGATACGGTCAAAATTTGGTCAATATCAACTTGACGTATTTCTTTCAATTTTGCATTTAAAAACCTGAACACCCCCTCATTTTGAAGGTGTGTAGAATGTTGCTCCTATTTTGATTTTTGGAATTCACTCTTCAGTTGTCAAAATGCCGTCCAAGCAAGAAGAGCAGCGTATCAAAATTTTGCTCGCACATCGCGAAAATCCGAGCTACTCGCACGCAAAGTTGGCAAAATCGCTAAAAGTTGCCAAATCAACCGTTACAAATGTAATTGAAGTGTTTGGGAACGTTTGTCGACAGCCAGGGAAGTCTGGATCGGGGGAAATCGAAAACCGGAAGCCGCTGAGACGACAAAGAGAGTTGCCGGTAGTTTCAAGTGAAACCCTAACCTATCTCTCCGAGATGCCGTAACAGCTGGGCGTATCGTCTACAACCGTGCATCGAGCCAAAAAACGAGCCGGACTCATCGACTTACAAGATGGTAGTGACTCCAAATCGCGATGATAAACAAAATACGACGGCCAAGCGCGATCCCGGAGGCTGTACACGACGATGCTGACGAAGTTTGACTGCGTGGTAATGGACGACGAAACCTCACGTCAAAGCCGACTACAAGCAGCTTCCGGGACAGGAGTTTTATACGGCAAAAGGAAGGGAAAGGTAGCAGATATTTTGCAAGCACACGAAACCGTCAAAGTTCGCAAAGAAATATCTGGTTTGGCAAGCCATCTGTACCTGTGGCTTGAAAAGCAGCATTTTCATAGCTTCCGGGACTGTCAACCAAGAAATTTACGTGAAAGAGTGTTTGAATAAACGTCTGCTGCCTTTCCTGAAGAAACACGGTTGTTCCGTACTGTTTTGGCCGGATTTGGCATCTTGCCATTACGGTAAAAAGGCCATGGAGTGGTACGCCGCCAACAACGTGCAGGTGGTTCCCAAGGACAAGAACCCTCCCAACACGCCAGAGCTCCGCCCAATTGAGAAATACTGGGCTATTGTCAAGCGGAACCTAAAGAAGACCAAAAAAACTGCTAAGGACGAGCAGCAGTTCAAGGCAAACTGGCTTTCTGCGGCGAAGAAGGTGGACAAGGTGGCTGTACAAAATCTGATGGCAGGGGTCAAGCGTAAGGCCCGGCAATTCGGATTTGGAAAAGCGGAAGCCTAACTGAATATTTTTCCTGAATTTTATACTAATTGAACTTGAAAAAGAAATTTAATTTAATTTTTTAAATAAACGATTTCACCGATTTACACGCGTTTTCCCTTGACCAAATTTTGACCGTATCACCCTTTATATGTCATAATGGGAGCCCCTGTAGTTGAAGATTAAGTGCTGTCACTTTGCATAAATGTCACTTTGTAAAACTGCAAATCGTTTTGTAGAAATAAAAATTATTTGATTTTTCTTGTTTAAAAATCGAGAAAAAATAATTGAGATTCATAAAAAATATGTTTGTGTTAGGAAGAACGCCCATCATCGACACACTTGGAAAAACCATGTATTTTTCAAAATTCAAACCCCCTTGTTACCGATGATCATGGCAACAAAATAGACTACAAAGCAATCCACTACACTATGCCATGAAATTTGTATTTACCCTATGAACTACACTTAACACTCGACCCAGTCACTCATGCAAACACAAAACAATACCGAATTGTTGTACTTGAACACATAAAGCCAGTGAACTAGACAACACGCTATTCTATTCTGTCGGTCGATCCGAAAAATTGAAATTCCGTTTGGTCGAGTTAAAGTTGGTTGGCCCTTAGAACGTTCTCATTTACTTCCCGATTAATACTAACTGTTGTGCTAATACCTCGAGTGCCTGCGGCTGGTCATCATCGAGTGTGCATCGCCGCCATCGCTAGAATCACGTCTAGCACGTGATCAACCGCCATTCTCGTTTCCCGCATAGTTCCCGCTCCAGAAGCAACATCATCACCATCTCGTCGTCGCAACAGCCGAAGGAAACATCATCCGTCGCATCGTAGGTGTATCGTGTACCCTTCCCAGCCACAGCAGTAAGCAGCATTTAAATCGGTCAGGTAATTGGCCAGTCTACCGTGAACGTCCACTTCGGCGTCACTTTGTCGCTCGCATCGCGCTTCGGTGATCATCGTTTCACTCTGGAATGCCTAGTACTGCCGAAGCTAACAGTGTCATTACCTAGCCACCACATTAACGTTACGCGCTGGCAAATCCCGCGCATTCTTCCGATGGCTGATCCCCAGTTCAACATCAGTCAGAAGGTTGACATTATTATTGGCGCTGAACTCTTCTTTTCGTTGTTAGAACATCAGCAAATTTCACTAGCCGTTGGTTATCCGCTGCTACAGAAAACTGTACTGGGATACGTCGTGTGTGGAAAGGTCACTGATCCAGCTCCTGAGCCACTGGCAGTCCAAAGCAGCCACGTTTGACCGTCTCGACAAGCAACTCGAACGTTTTTGGGAAATCTACAACTTCGACGTCGGAAAAGCTTACACTCCCGACGAACAACGCTGCGAAGACCATTTTCAACAAACCGTTGAACGAGATTCGGATGGAAGGTACACTGTTCGTCTACCACTGCGAGAGGAAATGCTGCCGATGCTGGGCGATTCCTACTCGCTCGCACTCCGTCGGCTTCAATCTATGGAGAAGAAGTTCGCTGTCGATGAAGGTTTTCGTGTTGCCTATCACGAGTTCCTAGAGGAGTATGAATGTCTGGGACATATGGAGGAGGTGAATCCGTGCTCGTCGCGTAACCCACAGTATTTCCTACCCCACCGTGCCATCCACCGCCCTGAAAGTTCAACTACGAAAACACGAGTCGTTTTTGATGGATCCTGTCGAAGCTCTATCAGCTTGTCGCTCAACGATATTATATTCGTCGGACCGACAGTACAGCCAGCTCTGTACTCTACTGTTATCAACATCCGCTTGCCTCGATACGCCGTAACAGCCGACGCCGAGAAGATGTTTCGACAGATCTGGGTTAATCCAGATGGTCGAAAGTATCAGCAGATATTGTTCCGGAAAGATCCATCAGAACCAACTCGAATCTATCAGTTGAAAACCGTTACCTACGGTCTTGCTAGCTCCCCTTTTCACGCTGCTCGTGTGCTTCACCAGTTGGCCACTGACGAAGGAGAACGATTCCCGTTGGCGGTCCCCGTAATCAAGAAAGGAATGTACGTGGACGACGTACTCATCGGCCAACACGACCAAGTCACTCTTGCTGAAATTTGTCAGCAGTTGATGGAAATGCTACAAAAGGCCGGATTCGTGCTCAGGAAATGGGCAACCAACAACACTGCTGTTATCGCAAGCATTCCTTCCAAGCAAGTCCGAACTAGAAATCGATCGCTCAACCACTGTCAAGACCTTAGGACTTATCTGGTTTCCCCAGTTGGACTCATTTCAATTCAAGATCCCAGATCTACCAGCCCTGGAGTGGCGACCAAGCGCCTCGTCGTCTCCGAAATGTCACAACTGTTTGACCCTCTTGGCCTTCTTGGACCAGTAGTAGTTAAGGCGAAAATGTTCGTCCAAACACTTTGGGCAGAACAATTGTCATGGGACAATCAGTTGTCCGATGAACACGCCACCTGGTGGGCAAGCTACCGTTCGGAGCTCAGCCAGTTACAAACACTTTCGTGCCGCGCCGAGTGGTGCAGGATAGTCAGTATAGTCTACACTGTTTCTGCGATGCATCGAAAGCAGCATACGGTTGCTGCATCTACGTCGTTTCGCGTGCTGAAAACGGACAGACCTTCAGCCATCTGTTAACAGCCAAGTCTCGTGTAGCTCCACTTCGTGGGCAATCTATTCCTCGATTGGAGCTGTGTGCTGCTCTCCTCGGCAGCCAGCTTGCAAATAATCTTCGTCAGACAACAGATTTCGTTGAGCCTCCAACATGTTGGACGTACTCCAGCATCGTTCTACACTGGATCAAGTCTCAGTCAAATGTATGGAAGGCATTCGTGTCGATCCGGATCGCAGAGATTCAACGTCTTACCAAGGGCTGCAATTGGAGACACGAACCGTCGGAATTTAATCCAGCTGACAGTATCTCTCGAGGAATGATGGCAAGTCAGATTTCGAAGAACGAATTGTGGTGGCATGGACCGAGTTTCTTAAAATATTCCGTTGATAGTTGGCCTGAATGTGTAGTTTCAATGCCAGACACTCCAGATTTGTAATACGAAGCATGTCCTGTAATCGTTCTACACAGTGTTATCGCCGACTCATCGTTGTTCGACCGATTCTCGGATTTGGCCAAGCTTGTTCGCGTCGTAGCATATTGCTACAGATTCTTCCGGAATACCAGGGTTCTTCGTAGCGAACGCATCATCGGTTCACTGAATCCAGAGGAATGTGAACATGCGCTCAAAATTCTCGTACGACAAGTGCAACTAGAATATTTTCCTGTCGAAATCCAGCACTATCGTCACACAAGAGATGTTCTTTGTTCTGCAGCAAAATCTCCATCAAAATCACCAATCAAAGACCTGAAGTTGTTCATGGATCAATTTGACTTGCTCAGGCTCAGCGGAAGACTAGCCAACATGAAGGTACCGTACGACACACGTTTTCCGATTCTCCTCCCAGCTGACCACCGACTTAGCTGGCTCATCGCTCGATCCAGTCACATCCGAACACTTCACGGTGGTCCAACGCTTACGCTCGCGACTATTCGCCAGCGATTTTGGCCAATCCGAGGTCGGCAACTAGCACGCAACCAACCGGTGTCAACCACAACTTGCACAACAAATTATGGCACCGCTCCCGTCTGTTCGCTTATCGCCTGCTAGACCGTTCATCCACTCTGGGATGGATTACTGTGGGCCGTTCCTCGTTCGTCCGTTAAGTGGTCGGGGCGCGTCGGTAAAAGTATACGTCGGTCTGTTCGTGTGCCTTGTAGTGAAGGCCGTGCACCTGGAAGTCGTCGCCTGCGTAAATGCCGTCAAACGCTTCGTTGCGCGTCGCGGTCGAGTACTCGAACTACACTGCGACAACGCGACTGCCTTCATCGGTGCAGACCGTGAACTACGCGCGATGCGAGAGGAGTTCCGTCGTCAATTCCTATCCGAAGACTGGGAAAATTTCTGTTTGGAGAGCGGAATCAAGTTTCGCTTCATCCCGGCTCGTTCACCGCATTTCGGCGGAATCTGGGAAGCCGGAATAAAATCCTTCAAACACCATTTCCGGCCTCATGGGCAATCGCTCCTTCACTGTGGACCAGCTCCAAACCATCGTTGCCCAAATCGAATCAGTCCTCAATTTCCGCCCCCTTTCTCCGCTTACAGATTCTACCGACGATTGTGGCGCTCTGACTCCTGGCCACTTCCTAGTTGGTGAGCCGCTCGTGGCCATTGCGGAGCCTAATTTGATCGATGTCAATCCGAATCGTTTGTCGCGTCTCCAGGAGATGAAACGTGCAGTACAACATCTCTGGCGTTGCTGGCAGTTAGATTATGTCAGTCAACTCCAGCAGCGAACGAAGTGGAAGAAATCTCAACCCGATGTCCGCACCGGTCAACTGGTGTTGATCAAGCAGGCGACCGCACAACCACTCCAGTGGCCACTGGGGCGAATAATCGAAACCGTAGCTGGAAATGATGGAAGAGTCCGAGTGGTCGTTGTCAAGACCGCGTCTGGGCAGTACAAACGAGCGGTCACGGAGATTGCTATCCTACCATCCTACCAATCCGAAAAACCATGTACTTAATTTTTGCTATTAATTGAAGCCATCTCTTTTCGCTCACGGAAATGTTACTCAATTTTCGTTAAACAGTGGATCAACTCAATGTTTTAGTAGATCCCCTTTTTACGAACATTTCCGTGAGAGAAAAAGAGATACCATAGAATTGTACTCAAAAATTGAGTAAAGTGATGCTGGAGTGCAGAAAACTTGTGGCTGTGTTCGTGTGAGTTACGTTATTAGAGACGAATAATTAAGCTTGGATCCAGGCTTGGGACCGATGTGCTGTTATTTCCTAAGCCAAAAACTCTTCATTACTATCAACAATCAATATGCAACTAGCGAATTGAAATTGGTTCACTGTTGTAGAACCCCTTGGTCCGAATTACACCTTGAAGCCAGCATCTTATTATACATGTTTGTGCCTTTGTTTTGATTTGCTGTGTTATTTTGACAGAATATTTGAGAGTTCGTATGAGTTCATTATTAGGGGCGCATTATTGAGCTCGGGACCGAGCTTGGGACCGATGTGCTAGTACTGACTGAGCCAAGAAAAAAATCGTATTTGTTCAGGACTTACTGGTCTTAGAGTTAGTCTATGTTACTATCCAATCGCTGGTGACTCTAATATCTCAGGTGGTCTATTTCCTTCAGTTGGTTGGGAAAACGAGTGGAGTAGTATCAAATGAGATTTAGCAGTGGAGTGAAAGAGTAAGGAATATTCAATAGTGTATTACGCACATAATGACAGTTGTTGATTGCATTTTTGCCTAGGAGTAAAGAACTATATATCAATGTAAACGGTATGGCCTAAAGGTTTTGTTTACATACATGAATAAAATCATGGATAAAATGAAGTAATTACTCAGAAGCAAACCAGTTTGAGTAAAGTAAACTGTTTGAGCATTTGCTCAAATTTGTTAGAATAAAGTTGTAATTTACTCAGAGTCAGTTCGAATTTCGAATATAGCATTTGCTCCGTCAAAACAAATTTATCCTGCTTTTCTTAGGCACACGCAGAAAAAAATACCGTCATAACAAACATATTCCAGGTAAACCCAAACATGCATCTATTTTATTCTGGCCACAAATATAAACTTGCTTTATTTCAAACAAATTTTATGTTTAAAACCAAGTATTATCGGTGTTTGAAATAAAAATCATGTTATGTTTATTTTAAACATATTAATGATAAGAATAAACGTACACATTTTTGAAACAAGAATAAATTATTATAGTTTTTAGAAAATATTTGGATTATTTTGGTTGCGTTCTAAATTTTATTTACTCTATGCATCTGAGTTTGTTTAATTCTGGTTGTGGCTTGAATGCCAACAGGTTCCAAGAACCGAGCATATAATTTACCGAATAATGTGATGATTGGCTCATGAAGTACACGTTAAAATTCCTGATGAATGTATTGTTGAAATTAACATGCTTTGAATTTGATTCAAAAATTGTTAGTTTTGTTCGAAACATTATTTCTATTTCTTTTAAATAATTTATATGTTTCATGTTGAACATTGACAGTTTTAATTTAAATGGACGAAATATGTATCCGTCCAGAAAAAATGATTGTTGGTAAATAAAAAAAAATGTCTGAAATATCATTACGGGAAGATGTCTGAAGATTCCTGCAACGAGGAGTATCAGGAGGATGAACAGAATCTAGGACAGGACCTGCCAGCTGTTAGTGCAAAACAAGACCATTTACCTGTCAAAAGACAGTTTTGATTGGTCGCTTTGACAACCGCCTCCGCTCGAGTTATGTTACAAGCAGGCAGTTTGTTGTTGGTTTGGCGGTGTTGCTAGTAGTCACTGCTTTTTCACTTTTTTCGTTTGTGACAACACACACCAAATTTTTATTGCTGGAAAACAGCAAAGTTTTGCTGATTTTTTGTGCAGTAATTTCAGCAAAGCATACAGCAAAACCAAGATCGCTGATCAACCAGCAAAACTGATATTCAAAAAAGTGACAGCTCTTATACTGAGTTTTTCTCCCCACAGCAGAATTTGCAGCGTAAGCATCAATGAAATTCAATTAAACCTTATCAATTAACGTTTAGTTTGATGCAGTTTCATTTCCCGAACGACAAAAGAAAGTTTTTTAATTACTTTATTTTCAATGGGATTACTGTGTAAACATATCTGGCAACATTGGAGCGGCCCCCGTATCATAGCAATCATAAATTTATAAGAGGTTATCTCTCTCTGAGCTGACAGGTCCTGTCCTAGAACAGAATCACAGTAAGTCTATTTTATTTACCATGGGGGATAGTTGCCATGGTGAGGATAGTAAAAATGTAAATCAGAATGCAACGGGCAGCGAAACTACCGGCTGAAAAACTACTGATGATGCAAAGTTTGATGATAAAAATTATCAAATAAAGTCGGACCGGAAGCAGATTGCAAACCGAAAAATTGTTCAGAACGAGTTGGAAAGAAAGTTTGTCCAGTTAATGGAAGGTTATGACCGTTCTATGAATATTTTTTCAATTGGCTTTTCTGTTGTGATGTAAATTTAAACAATGTTGAGATTGTTGTTGTGTAAATCAAACCATGCAAATAAATAGTTTCCACACATATATTTACATGTTAGTTGGAATCCGAGATCACCAAGAACACTCCATCCTTGGTATATTTGATAATACTCCTCCTTGATGTTCAGAATCATCTTCCAAAAAAGTTTGAGCAACAAAGTTCCCATTTTCTTGAAAAAACCGTCCGCATAATCATAAACCTGGACCATTTTCCTTAATGTTGATGACCGTTTCCATTATTGTTACGACATTTACCCTTATTTTTGATAACTATAAACTAACAATCACCTATAAAGTGTTAACGATATATCAGATAGTAAAGAGTTAAATAACAAAATGCTGATTAGGCGATTAAGTTTAATTACCATAAAAAATGGCTATTTTCCAGAACAACTATTTTGCTGTGCTTTATGATTAAAAAGTTGTTATATAATCCAGACCGAGTGCAGACAATTAAAAACCTTTCAAAGACAATATGGAATACACAGCAAAAAAAAAAAAAGTAATAAACATCAACGTAATTGATGTTAACATATGAAAAACTGATGCAATCAAGGAAATACGATGCGGTTGAATACTACCCGATTTCGATGCTTTATCGCATTTAGTTGTTATGTAAAATTTAATCTCGCAACACTGCCAGATTTGTTCATGTTTTTTTTTATCTTCGGTAACACTATTTTCTTGGCAAAACAAAGTGCGGAGGCTGAAATTGCGGAAACTCATATTTTTAACATATTCTACAGCTCCACAGTCAACCGTTTACAACATGCTTGGTCAGGAATGCATTGGTGCCGGCGTTTCGGTGGACTTATTCGTTTTCAACAACTCTTATATTGACCTGGCGACAATCGGTCAGGTTGCTCGTTTGACGGGTGGAGAAGTCTATAAGTACACTTCCCTAGTAACACACTTGTTGCAAATCAGTCAAAGTTACTTCAGTGCGACTCAACTAAGTCACAATAAAGTTACTGCAACCGATTATGAAAGATTTGTGTTGCTTGGGTTACTCTCAGGTAGTGGTTATATGGTCATTAGGCTGATGCAAAATTCGAAATATTTGCTCCCCTAAGCTTAATCGACGCCAATTCGGGTCCTGATAGTCCCCAAAAATTTTTAACACATTTGATTTTAATTTGGCTTTGCACACGCTATTCAAAGTTTGTATGGGAATTAGTATGAAGAATCTCAAACTTACATTTCCAGATCCCTAACATCTTGATATTATGTCCTTAAACCAAATCTTATATACATTCATATAGTGTAAGTTGTCAACTATCAAAATGCCGAAGATACCTGACATGTAAATTTTACACAAAAATAGTCATTCAACAAATATAATAATAAGAAGTAAAAATATGTAATGTATATAAAATATAAAATATATAAAATATATAAAATATATATAATAATATAAATAAAATAAAATACATAAAATATATGAATATAAAATATAAAAAACATGTAGAAGGAGATGTTCGCTCATCACCATGAGGCACCAAGAGTGAACAACAATGTTTTTTGGCTAGAATGAAAGATGTGAAGAGAAAGTGTTGAAAGTTCCGTCAGAGTGCGGCAGGTAGGAAAATTAACAGATGTTTTTGAAAATTGAGCGAAAGGGCATGTATCCAATGGTACTCGAACCATGGACGTCAATCTTTGCCTGATTAGGATAATCAGTGGTTATTAAAGCTTGATCAAGTCTAACAGCGAGGAGAGCTCACTGCTGTCGGACTTAGTTTCCGTGCTACAATGGGTGGTAGTACATATCATACATCATACAACAGACGGCGACAAGATAGTGGCAATTGAGATCAAACACGATGATAAGTTTATGGATGAAAAGGTATTCATCCAGGTAGCGCTGCTTTACACATCTTGTTCTGGGAAACGTCGTTTACGTATTCTGAACCTTAGCTTCAAAACGTGCACCGAATTGGCGGATTTGTTCCGCAGCTGCGATCTGGATACAACGGTTCTTTTCTTCGCCAGCAAGGCCCATTCAAACTACTTAAAAACAATCCTAAATTGAACAAAAACTCCCTGATCAACAGAGCAGCGCATATGTTGGCATGCTATCGCAAGAATTGTGCTTCGCCTACATATGCTGGGCAGCTGATCCTACCGAAATGAATGAAATTACTGCCATTGTGCGTCTCGTGTCTGTTGAAAAACGACGCCTTTTCAGGGGGTTCAGATCTGACCTTAGATGACCGGTCTTATGCGATTTACTTTGTAATGAGCATGGATTTGCCAACTTCAGTACAATTCTTCTATACGCGATTTATACCTGTTCACGATGTTCAGGTTGAAGACACTGACGAAGGTGCTGGTGAAACGAGAAAAATCTCCAGCTGAGTATTATTTGGATGCAAGTGACAAACAAAGAAGACTTCAACATGTCCGACTGTGCGGATTATGGACAAAAAATTCGATCATTCGAGCAATGGAGGAAGTAAAAGAAATGAGGGTGGAAGTAAACCAGGTGAAAGCAATGAAAACAACCTGCATCATCTGGGGAAGTAGTGGTGGATCATCTTCGCTTGCAAGTGGAGCTAGTGAAGTGGCCAATTCTGACAAGGGTGACGACCGCAAGAATGAAGAGTTTCCACTTCCGTTGAATATTAAGGCCGAAAAGGATGAGAAAGAAGAATAAATTGACGGTTTCAGAGAATATCGTATAATACGTTGTCTCGCTTACATCGCCCAAATTACATCGATACGCAGTGCATCATTTTATGGTGTACATCGAGACAACCTAATATTACACAACCGATGGAATGACCTTTGTGCATCTGATTCTGTGTAATATTCAACAACTTTATTTGCTGTCTACATTAACAATATGTGTTCATGTAGAGGTTATATGGTGAACGAGATTAAACTATTCGGTAACAATAACATAAAATGTGATAAAAGGCGAACACGAAATTATTGCGACACCGGAAATGTCATGACAATTTTCTTATAATGTTTAGAATCAAACCAAAATTTTAGGGTAGTTTTATACATATATTTACTTCAAAAATCAATAGAAAAGTTAATCGATGGAGCTTTCAGTGTAAAATTGAACGCATTTTCGCTTGATGCCCTCCATCAAAGTCTTTACAGTGTCATCCGGTACCTGTTTCTCAGTTTTTTTTTCCATTTTCTTAACATGTCCTTCTCGTCTTTGACTGTCTTTTAGCTCTTCCGAAGTTCCCGCTTCATCATTGCCCAGTACTGCTCCACCGGGCGCAGCTCCGGACAGTTTGGCGGATTCGTGTCCTTTGGAACAAAATGGACAGAATTGGCCTCATACCACTCCAGGACACTTTTAGAATAGTGGCATGAAGCCAAATCTGGCCAAAATAGCGGAGCTTCGTCGTGCTGCTGCAAGAACGGCAAAAGGCGCTTCTCGAGGCACTCAGATTTGTAGATCTCGCCATTTACTGTGCCCTTTGTCACGAAAGGCTCACTCCTCAGTCCACAAGAGCAGATGGCTTGCCAAATGAGATATTTGGAGGCGAACTTCGACATTTTCTTCTTCTTAAATCTGTTGTCCACATAGAACTTGCTCTTGCCGGTGAAAAACTCCAACCCCGGAATTTGCTTAAAATCGGCTTTTATATACGTTTCGTCGTCCATCACACAGCAGCCATATTTTGTCAGCCTCTTCTTGTAGAGCTTCCGTGCCCGAGTTTTAGCCGTCGATTGTTGCCGCTCATCGCGGTTTGAGAAATTCTGTACCTTGTATGTATGTAATCCAGCTCTCTTCTTTGCATTCTGGATGTAGCTCTGCGACATGCCGATCTTCTTAGCCAAATCACGGCTTGAGACGTTGGGATTTGCTTTAATCATCCGCTTCACCTTTCCCTCCGTTTTTTTGTTCTCCGGTCCCGGTTTTCTTCCAGCTCCTTTGCCGTGGTCCAACGTCAACCGCTCCTGAAACCGCTTCAACACTCTGGAGACGGTTGAATGGTGAATGTTCAACATTTTTCCCAACTGCCGGTGCGACAGGTCAGGAAATTCCAGGTGTTTGGAAAGAATTTGTTCTCCCGACTCGCGTTGGTTCACCTCCATTTTCGTTGAATAGAAAAACACGACTTCGAGTTTAACAGCATGTAAACAATACACATCAATGAAAAAGTGTGCAAAATTTGGTTGATTTTTACCCAATGGTAAAAAAGTTATGCCCTGTTGAATGTGTCGCAATAATTTCGTTTTCGCCCTTTAATCCCGGTAAATGCTCAGTAGCAAGAGACCTCTCCAGCTTCGGGCAGGGCTTCGCGAACAAGTTGTGCGGATACTGTCACCTGATTATATTTTTTAGAGAAATGAGTACTATGATACAAAATGGAGGCTTTATTGAAAGAATTATTGGGTGGGTTGGTTTGGTGGAAATGGCTATTATGGTGGGTGTGGTCTAAAGTGGGTGGTTTTATTGTTCTTCAAACGTACCGGTCATGACTGGAGTTTATGATGAAAATGATGATCTGGGACTGCTTCCATAACGCTGCACGGCGGACATATCGATCCACAAACTATCCGGATTCGGTTGGCGATTGGGGTCAAAGTTAGCTGATAGGCGGTGTGAGGAAGTGGATTCGTCGGTGCGTGAAATCACTGTTTCCTACCAGGCGTCGTCCCTCATAGGCTGATATTGGCAGAGCCCAGGCAAGGCCGGAGTGACACTGCCGAAAGGGGAAGTCTCCTTTGCCGTTAGGAAGAACTCCCGAGACAAATCGCTTCTTGACAATTGTCGGCCACAGGAAGCGAATATCCTTGGCTTTTAGACCTAGCGATCACTGGAGTCACTAAGCCGTATCGCGTGCGCGTCGGTTGACCTCGTCAACGGAGCAGATAGCGGTGTCTAGGGTAACACAAGAGGTCCTGTGAGGGTATCTAGTGGATTTAGCTCAACTAAATAATTCTTCTGATCATGTAAGGCAATCCACCTGTTAAATAACCTGAATTGAACTTTAAAACTGATCTCACTCAAAGCTATACTAGCGACCACTCCCTACTTGAACTTAGACACCTTTCACACGCGAATACTCCATTTAGAAAAAATATCCATTAGGACTATTGCCTTCCCATTTCCGGTGCAGAAGCCACCGTAGAAGGTTTACATTGCTTACAAATAGTGCAAGCACGCACGTAACGTTTGGTCTCTAGAGCCATTTTTGGCCAATAGTAACGCACTTTGATGCGCTGTAACGTCTTTTCGTAACCCCGTAGGACGCCATCGTCTTCCTGCTGTAGTACAGATTACCTCAGTTGTTCTGGTAAGCACACCTTCCATTCGAACCGGTAGTCCAACACATCCGAAGCTGCTTATACGAATTTATACATCTTTTAATCGTCGATCTTGCGATCAACGAAGTTGTCCGGATCCGTTTTAACCTTTCTAATCTGTTTTGCATAACAGGCTTCTACTGCTCTCGAAAGTGTATCTGCTACGACATTCTCAGACCCTTTCCGGTGCTGCACTTGCATATCGTGCTGCTGCAGCAAGATGGTCCATTGGCTGAGTTTGTATGATGGCTTCCATTTCGTATTCATAATAAACGAAAGAACCGAAGAATTGGTTGTCACAGTAAATCTGTTTCCTTCCACATAAGGCCGAAATCGCTCTATCGATTCCAGTGCTGCCAGACCTTCCTTTTCCGCTGCTTTCCAGGCCCTTTGAGGAGTGATAAGCTTCCGAGAATAGCTTGCAACTACGTGTTCTGCCCCTTCGATCTCCTCCTTCAAAATCCCTGCAATTGCCTAGTCGCTTGCGTCAGTTTGGATTCCAAACGGCAAGTCGAATCTGGGGTTGGCAAGCACAACGCCTTCTCAACTTCTGTGTTCCACACTACCACTTTAGGTTTGCCTTTCAACAAATCGGTGGCATCGCTAAAGCAATCAATAAATCTACGGTAGTAGTTGACCATCCCCAAAAATCGCCTAAGTGTTCGAACCGATGATGGTCGCTCAAAATTGACAATCGCCTCCACTTTATTCGGGTTGGGTCTAACTCCTTCTTCAGTCAAGATAAACACAAGTTAGGGCAACTCTTGAACGCAATTAATTGAAAAATTTGCCGCATTCAGTCGCCTCGCTACCTCCTCCAAAGTGCGAACATGTTCCTCGAACGAGTAACTGGCAACAACGATGTCATCCAGGTAGACAAAAACCTTTGGTTCCAGTTCACCATAGCCCAAGATTTGGTCCATCAACCTGGACAACGTCGCAAGACTGTTAACCAGAACAAATTGCTTCCCAAAATCCGATCCTGGTGCGGTAACGGATAGGCATCCCTTTTCGTTCTCTCGTTCAGCTTTCGAGCATCAAGGCACATTCACACTTTGAGCTTTTGCTTACCATCCTCTCCTCCACATCTCTTCATTAACGGTACGATCAGCATCGGCCAGTCACTGTTCGACCTCTCTACGACTCCGGAAGCTATCCACTTTTCAAGCTCCTCGTTGACACTCCGTTGCACTTCTGGTGACCATGGGTACGGGTTCAGTCTTACGGGATCCGCATTTTGGAAAATCTCCTCATTTGTGACTAATTAACGGAGTAGTTTCCGATTGCTCACCATCTGCAAATACCTTAAATAACTTTTTGACACCCTCCAGCTGCTCCATTTGTTCCCGTATCATCAGAATACCTTCCTGCGTCTAAACTGCTTGGCCGCTGCAACTTCCGCTTCATCTAATGTGTTTTGGATTGTTCAATATTGAATTACGTCGGGAAATTCATTCCAGAGTATTAGCCTCCTTCCTTTTCATGGAAGTGTCTATCAGCGTTGTAAGAATCCTGGTTTCTCCGTCGCAAGTCACCGGAAGATTCACGTAACCCTTAACTTTGAAACAAGTTCCACCGGTTGTTGATAGTTTTGTTTGTGTTTTGAACAGCGTCAGCTTCAATCTCCTGACCAAGTTCTCAGTGCATACAAACACATCACAAGCTATCAGTGGTACATGAGCGCTAACCAACGCGTTACGATTGCCTGTTGAGGTGACGAAATCGTCCATTTCTTGACCTACCCCGCTGTGGGATGTTAGGTAATAGTAACGTCCTTGGTTCGAGTACTACTTAACCCATGCCCTTTCGCTCAATTTTCAATACTTCTATGCTATTTCCAATCTACCGTACACTGACGGAACTTCTCTTCAAATCTTTCATTCTAGCAAACATTACTGTCCACTCTTGGTGCCTCATGGTGATGAGCGAACATCTGCTTCTACATCAATACAAATGTATTCTAAAGTTCAAAACATGCTGTCGAAACATGACCTGTATTCATTAACATTTTTAACATTGATGATAACTCAAATTGTATGCATTTATTTCCCGTGGCCTTGAGTAAATTGACATAATGTTCATATTAATTTACAAAGGTTGTGTGACGACCCTTCCCTGAGGCTGAAAGCACATTATTACACGGGTAATAATCTGCACATATTTATTGGCAAACATCCATGGAAAATTCGACATAATAATGATGTGTTCACACATAAAAAGAGCCCTCTCCAATGAAGTTTATGTGACAAATGAAAATTATGTGTGGCCACACATAGTGGTTATGTGTACACATAAGAAGTATGTGTGGTAACAAATCGCTATCATTTGTTGCTCGCATTGTAAAAATTCATGTGTCGGCCACATAGCTTTTATCATTGTATTTTTATCAGTGTACAGCACGAAACGTTAACGGCAAACGTTGCAATCGTATCCACGCAACGGAAAAAGCATCGTTTCAAAATGATGTATTATTTCTATACCACTGGATTCCATTACTGGTTCGATTTGCAATGTAAACTTTGTCTACTGTTTGATCCCGCGACAAAAACCACTCGTAACCACTACTGCAGTTGATTACCCGTCATCTCATTAACTCGAGCACGTAAACGATACGATTTACATAACGCAGATGCGGTCTCTAATTATGATTCCGTATACCTACCTGTTGCCACGACAACCAAACGCAACTCTTCGTCGAAATAATGCCTGGTGTTCGGTCGACAGTGATGGGACATCATCGCTCCCAGCTCGTACAGTGCCCTTATCTTGATGCCACGCTCCGGCAGCCGCACGTCGTAACAATTGGTATCCAGAATACCGGCAATCCTTAGCAACTCATCGTCCTCCAGCGCCTGATTTCGCAATCCGAGAACATTCCTCACAAATGGTATCAGATTGGATTTAACCACCGCGTACAAAGGTGTCTGAACACGCGTCTCTATGTGTGATTCCAGCGAGAGAAAGCCATCCCGATAGCGCTGGGGATCGTTCTGTTTGAGGAGGAAGGCTCTGAGCGGGACCACCACACAATAAGCCGATTCCTTCCGCTCCGGTTGCTCGCGGTTGAGGCTAATGTGTGGTCTGTAGCCTTTCGACGACAACGATGATGCCAACAGGCGACATTCTTCCACGTGTTGAGGGGCCGTTTCACAGCCAGGGCCACACAAGGGCCAATCACAGTGACGGCAGTGGTAAAAGTTGTGCTGCGGAATGGAGGGTTTCTTTTAATTGGCTGTCGAACGACTCGCGGCGATAAATAGGATAAAAGGGAGCATTTGATTTACCTGATCACTGTCAATCAATGGCAGAAGGCTTCGATGACAGCCCAAGCAGACAGGAGTGCTGGCAAGTTTCGGTCCCATCAACAGAGGAGCATCGGAGTAGATGAGCTCGCCGCGACGGATTGGACGGGTGGCTGTCAAGTGGCGGCCGAGAACGGTGGTTTTCGTTATCTGTTGAAAAGGGAAGTTTTTAAAAGGTTTGCGTTGAATTTTTAGGATGGTTTTTATGAATTAAGATAGGGAAGCAAAATATGAAAGGTAGGGTAAGTGAATCTCTTTTGACACTACGTACGTATAATACGATTTCACATGTTATAACAATTTAAGGCATTTTGATTACTGTCGAAATTTCATGACGTTTGGTTTATTATTTATCGAGTTACAGCGGTTTAAGTGACACTACTTTTGTCATTCTTAAAAACGATGGGTTCAAAGCAATTTCGCCGGTTTCGCCGGTAGAAGCGCCTGTTTTGGCCATAGCATCAATTTTGGCCATACTAGTATTTAATTGTAAATTGTTAAACGTTTGGTCAATTAAAGTATTTATTTTAAATTTTATACTACATTTAAGATATTCTCCAATACAGTTTATTTAAAAAAAAGAGTATTCAGTTTCATTCGCTATTGTACAATCTAATTTTAACATAGGACTACGTTTCTCTTTTCTATAGCGGGTGTCATTTCAAAATTTTGAAAAATGGGTGCGTTACGCAAAAGTGAAAGGTTTTTGAAAGCTTATACCTCTCGTTCAACTAAATATAATGACTTCATTCACACGCCATTTGATCAGAAAAACTCACCAATTTTTTGCATTAAAATTTGAAAAAAGTTTTATTAGTATAAGTAGTTAAATTTTTCAATTCAAAATGACCTACTTTTGCCACCATACAAATTTGCATGTCAAAAGGTTGAAAGATGTGTTTTCCCTAACACGGTCGTAGGAAACGGGTAGCAAATGTCTTCTTCTTCTTCTTCAAAATAACTTTGCTTTGTTGTCGGTGTCTGATTTTTAAATTGTGGCCCATCCCCTATTATTAAGTTTTCTTCGTTCTGCATTTTCGTGACTCTTTATTTCTTGGCTACGCTACAACGCTAGTACACTTCGTGTCATAACTATAGAACCAGTCATGTTATTGAGGTTTTTGAGTAATCAAAGAGAATACATATTGGAAATGAAGTGCAAAGGATTGGATAAGGTCTTTATCTATATTATAAGATTTTTTTTATATCTTAGATTGTTCTGGTTTAAACAAAAAAAACTGTGATTCATAACTATAGAACCAGACGTGAAATTAATTTTCTCCAAAAAGTTTACATCGATTTTGAATTGATTTCAGCATTTTAGCAATGTGTAGGAGTTCCTCTGTCCTAAATCAGTCTAAACAACATACTTTCAACCAGGTGGCGACATGTAGATACTTGTAACTTGTTCCAATGCTTAATGTTTAGAGCGCATTTTGTGCTCTTCCGCCTCAAACTTAGTTAACAAATCATAAGCATTTTTTTTAAACATTAAATTGAGTTCATATACATTGTCAGAATTTTCTCAATGATTGTTACTAACATTTTTATTGACGTATGACTACGTCTTTGTTTTCATACTGCGGTAAATTTAAAATAAATCGCATTACGACCGTCACGAAAAGTCGCAGAGCGTTGATATCTCCACCATTTCTCAAGAAATTTTCAAAAACATTGCACCAATCGATCGGAAATATTTCTACACATCAATTTAAATAGAGAACAGTGTTGATTTCGGGCATGGTATTGAAAAATTCATGGTATTGAAAAATTCGTAAATGTTAAGCCTTGTATTAAAAAGGATATTAACCCTTTCAGGCCCAAAAGGTAAATGGCTCTGAATAAAAGAGTACACTGTATATAGCAAATTGTTCTTCATAAATTCTTCTATCTTGAAAATATAAAAAAAAAGCATGAGTTTAAGGCCTAATTGACGGCCTAAAACATCCTTAATATAAATAATATCCTAAATATATCTACTAGATCATCCAAACTGTCCTGGCGTTCAGAACTTAAGATTTACAGTTGTAACAGTAATTTTTAGGCAATATAAAACTACACTTAATATTCAAACGTGTTCAATTAATATTCTTAAAGGTAAACAAAAATTATAAAGCAATATGACATGTTCTGGGTAATCCAAACTATCGTCGAAATCAGAACATAGGACCTACAGTTGCAACAAAAGTTGTCTGCGCTATGCAAAGCTACGCTGTTCATTGAAACATATTTATTGAATATCTTGAAAGACCAACAGATATTATGAGATAATTTTCTGAGTTATCCAAATTATCCTGGAATTTAAAACTAAAATCTACAGCTTTAACTGTAAATGTGTGGACCAAACAAAGTAACAATATGTATTTGACCAATTTAAGTGGGTCTTCTGGAAGGTAAATAGATACAATGAGAAATATTGGGAGGCTCTAGGTCACCAAAACTACCCTTGAGTTCAGAAGTTAGGATCTACAGACGTAACATAAGCTTTATAACCTATGAAGGGTGACGATATGCATTCAAACACATTCAGTGAATCTTCTGTAAGGTACCCTGTCATTATCAGATTATCTTGGGATATTGAAGTTCATAAAAACTGACTTGAGTTCATAACTTAAGATGTACAGTAGTAGCCGTAGACTCTTGGGCTATACAAAACTACGAAAACTATTACCACAGACATAATAGAATAATCTTGTTAGTGTTAGGTCATTCAAAACAAAAGGTCTTCAATGGTAAGAGAAGCATTATGGGCTATACGAAGTTACATTAGTTTATTTGGCACGAATATCTGAAGATTATCTCATATTGTCTATTGGTCTTTCTGAATGCCTGAATGCCATCATCGAAAATGTTTGAATATAAATCATAACATTGTAACGCGGATAATGCTACAATTTCAAATGTAGATCTTAAGTTATAAACTCCAGGACGGTTTGAACGACCTAGCACATCTCAAAAATATATATCCCAATTTAATCAGAAAACACCAAATTGCTTGTATAATAACGCTTGGAAAATTTTAAGCGTGGAAGGGTTCAAAGAATATTGCATATTACAGTCCGCATGTATTACATTTAGTTGCGTAGTTCTACGTCATCATTCCGAACAACCCAATGGGGCTGTACTTTGTAGTTTTTTAGATCATTCTATGATAAAATTTTCTGAAAAATTAGAATCCGAGGTTAAATTTCAAGAGTGCATTTAGAATTGATATAACTTAGTAGTGCATGTCGATTTACCTCTTCACTATTGAGAAATGATGCGCTATTTAAACCCTTTGATGAGTGAGAGCACTCTTCAAAGGCTCGCCCCTTTATCAGTCAAAATCAGATTTGTTGCAAAGAAAACAAACTATCGCTCCGATACTGACCACTGAATTTAGCATAATCGACCTTCTATTTAGCAGGGCTCCTAAAATAAGTAATTTGACAGGTAAATTTCAAATCCTTGAAGATACGCTATGGTACGCTGTTTCAGTTCGCTACAAAAAACATGCTTTTTAAAATTTCATTGAAAATGCCCTGCTGGATGGATTGACATGTTTGCAATGCACAGTAACGACATGGATAATACATGAGTGGTCGCGGTTATCTGAGGTAATAATAGTGACTCTATTGACCAAAATGTCGAGAATAGTGACCAAATAGTGACTTAGAGGCAATAAAAAAGTGACCATATAGTGATTATGGGATAGCTAGAAATTCATTAGAAGTGACTTTACTATTTCTTTGGTTTCCTAGCAAAGAAACCTGTGAAAAGACTCGCCTTTTTTTTCTACAGCTTTTTAAACATGCTTGACAGCTCGATCTGAGGAAAGCTGTTGCTTTTGCACATTTAACTCTCCCTTTGGCATTGCTTGAGCCAACCCAATTTTCGTCATATCATGGTTCCTAATGGCTGTTTTGAAGTGCGTGTTTGCTTCCATAACCAATCTAACATTATAAAAAATCGGGTCTTATGATTAAAACACTTATTAGAACGCACTTATCACCCTATCTTCTTTTTTCGTTCTCTTTTCTTGCGAAGATTCTTCAACTCCTCTTCACACTTTTCTATCGACGATTTTGAGTTTTTCATTTGTTGCTTATTTTGCTCTTACCTCTTTGCTAGCTTTTACCGTTTTTCGCCTCTTTCGTCCTCCTCTTTCATTTTTTGATGTGCTTATAATAATCATATGCTTTTTTTAACCATCATGAACAGATCTTCGGCGACTAGATGCGGCTCATTTCCGAATGACTTCAATCGCCATCAACAAATTTCATGTTCTCTCTCACATTGATGATCGCCCGTCGGTTAGGTTCCTAGCCGTTGTCGAAAATTCTCGCTCAACATCAGTATTTTCATGAGATCCCGAGCAGGAAACAACAACATATTAATATCTAGTTTTGATATTGATAACTGGCCTTGGTATTCAAGAGCTCAGACAAAATAACTAAAAATTACAGGAAAAATATCTCTCAAATAACAAAACTTTTTATTTCGGATACCTGGAAATACCCGAGAGGTATCCAAGCAAGAACGAATAACTTGATAACTGACCTTGGTATTGAGGAGCTCAGATTAAGAGGTAAAATACCTGAGGATAATACGATAAATTGTTCACACAATGTTATGCGAATACCAAATTGAGGTAAGGCAATACCAAAATAGTACCTCTCAGGTATTCCCAGGTATCCAAAATAACAAGTTCTGTTATTCGAGAGATATTTTGCTTGCAATTCTTAGGTATTTTGCTTAGGTATTTTACCTCTTAATCTGAGCTCTTTATTACCAAGGCCAGTTATCAAGATCAAAATGAGGTATTCATATGTTGTAGTCTCCTGCTCGGGTACTATTTATATATTGTCTTACCTCAATTTGGTATTCGCATAGCATTGCGGGAACAATTCAGCGCCAACATTTGATTAGGGTGAATCTGCTTTTGTAAACAAACGCTTTGTCTGCTCATTTATCGGAAGTTTAATACAATTTTGACATATTGAATATATCAGCGGATAGAGAATTCTTCCTTAAAGAATGCTTTATTTGTATTTGTGACCTTTTGTTCAAGAGAAAATGACTGCGAAAGCCACTGTTTACAAAAGCAGATTTGCCCTAATCTAATGTTTACGCTGAATTTTATGATATTATCCTCAGCTATTTTTCCTCCTAATCTGAGCTCTTAAGGGCTTATGCTGAATCATTAATGACGGCAATCATTACCTCAACATTTAGAATTGATATAACTTAGAGTCTGCACTAGATATTGAAAATTTAATCACATCAGTTTGTATGCCTACTTGCTGTGAGCAATCTGATATAGTTCGATTCGATGTTCATTCACTCACAATCGAGATTTATCAATTTGAAATAGCAAGGTGAGTTTGCAAGAGCGAGATAAAAGATAGGAAAAAATACATGGAGCACCGATTCACCTTAAATACCAAGGCCAGTTATCAAGTGAGGGGCTATTCATAAACCACGTAGACTTTTCAGGGGGGATGGGGGTTTGACCAAAGTCTACGTTCCATACAAAAATTCCAAAAATTATATGGGGAAAAGTCTACGAGGGGTGAGGGTGAGGTCCGAGATTTTCAAAAATGAGTCTACGTGGTTTATCAATAGGTCCTTATTTGTTCCTGTTCGGGATGCCGTCAGAGCTGCAATTACAACGGCCGAAACCATCGGATATTTAGTTTCACCTCTAGTTGTCGTCATGCTAAAGAATTGATCCCAAGAATCCTCAATTCTCCCTTTGACAGTGTCTTGCATATCTATTTGATTTGATTTGAGCAAGTTTACAGTCATCTATTAGCAAGTCCGACTTAATTTTCAACGGAAGTGACTTCGCGATTTGTAGAATATCGTTAGAATTACGACTATATTTTCGATTCGATAGGCTTATGCATCGACTATGCTTAACGAAGGCGTTTACAATTGTTGATTCGTTAAATATATGCTCATAATGTTTTTTAACTTTGAATGATGGAACGCTCAAAACTTGGTCGATTCAAAAATGGCGTAGTTTTTTATATCGTGCATTTAAAAAACTTGAACATCCCTCCCTATCCCTATACAGGTGCAATTATGTCTCTATAAGGTCTGGGGCAACGCACTGCTAGCTTGTATTGGAAGCAAAAACAATGTAAACATTGCTGAGCCGACGAGTGATGACGTAACACTATTGACCTTTCTATTGGCGGGCATAGGTTCAGATAAAAAAAAAAAAACGGCTCAAACGTTTATTATGAATGTTAAATTGTGGAAATAATCATGATGAGAATGCCATTTATTGAGCAGAAGCATTTCATGGATCGATAACATGGATCATTTATAGTGAATTTAACTGAGGTAATTGAATTTTTGCCATACAAACTTTCCAACGCTGAGACTGACCAACGCTGACAATCGAGTAGCAATATAGAGCTGATTTTCCATCATCGGTAGACTGGATTCGGTTGAAAAAATAAGTTTTATAGCGCATAAAATAAACAATCACGGAGCGAACGAATCAAAATAAATAGTATGACGTAGCACTTTTGGGTAGCGTGCGCAAGGAGTGCAGTGGTATTAGTGCCGCTTATAAGCGAATTTTGTGGCTGCTGCGCCAGACCTTATATATATACGTCATTGTATGGAATGTTGTGCTTAAGGGCCAATGAGGTCTATACAGGTGGAGAAGAAGTGGTTAAGTTGTATAAGTGTAATACAAAATACTGTCATTGTTTTCGTGAGATGATGCACAGCCTGGTTTTGTAAACATGCGTGACGGATATACAGTTAGAATGACCAAAAAATTCATTTTTTTTGCATAAAAAGTTAGTAAATTTCCCGTAAAATACGCTCCTGAAACCCTTTTTTTGAAATTCGTAGTTTCGAATCATCGTTTTTCGTAGACGCGCGCAGCAGGTATAAAGAAACGCTTGACCGAGAAGACCTATTTTCCATTGTGTGTTGCTTTGAAGTATCCTCAGAGACAAATGGTTATACTTGAGTGTATTATACACGTTTATATGTGTGTATATGTATGTGTAAGCACCTATCCATTCAACTGCATTCACATAGAATAATAGTATGTGACTGCACACGCACGGTATCTGTATGCGTGTGAAAATCATCTGTAACGTCCAGCTTCTAGCAATGAGGTCTATACAGGTAGAGCAGAAGTGGTTAAGTTGTATTAGTGTAACGCAAAATACTGTCATGGTGTTCGTGAGATGATGCACAGCCTGTTTTTTGTAAACATGCGTGACGTAGATCTCCAAAAACAACGATTCACAACAGCAGCATATCACAAGGCGGAATGTTTATTTTCGATAATTGGTATAGTTTTTAAAAGATTTCGGTTGAAAAATGCATTTTTGTGCACTAAAAGGATGCGGACAAAAACTAAACTTGCTTTGTTATCATTTGCTTGTTTTTGGAGTTTTACATCACTAACCGAAATCATGGATTGCTTACACATTTGTCGTTGCTAATACCGACAAACACCTTGCTCTTCGCCACCTGTATACACCTCATTGTAGCTCTAGCAGTCGACTAAAGAGAGCACGTGTGAGTTTGTTCTTAACTTAAAATGTCATCGTACCCGAAAGGCAAGGCAGGTGAGAGGTATAGTGCAGCGGAACCGAAAAAAAAAGAAAATTTCACGGGCATCGGAATAATAGCACTTTTGATAATAGCTCCAATTTAGACTCGTCGTCTTCGAGTACAAGCGGAACAAAAAACTTGTTACTACCATAGACTAACTTTAAGACCAGTAGGTCCCTAACAAATACGATTTTTTGCTTGGCTGAGTCAGTACTAGCACATCGGTCCCAAGCTCGGTCCCAAGCTTAATAATGCGCCCCTTATAATGAGCTCACACGAACACACTCTTAAATATTCTGTCAAAACAACACAGCAAATCAAAACAAAGGCGCAAATATGTACAGCAAAGTGCTGACTTCAAGGTGTACTTCGAACCAAGGGGTTCTACAACAGTGAACCAATTTCAAATAGCTAGTTGCATATTGATTGTTGATAACATCGGGTCTACGGTCCTAAATGATTGTTATTTTAAATATGTTACCATTTTGTTTACAACGCGTGACTGTTTTATGTGCACTTTGGCTGCATTATGCCATTTATTGGTTCAATGTACCCAAATTTAGATCGTGTAGATAATCGGTTTAAAAAGCTAAGGAAATAGAAAATTACCTGAAAGTGAACCCCTGTTAATTGATAAGTGATGGTTCGAAATAAAATTAATGACATATTTGGTACAAAGGTCGAATGAAGGAGCTAGGCTAACATTACATCCCTTTACCCTATCTACCGGAAGAATACCCCAATTGTTTCGGTCGGATCTAGCATCTGCTCCCTATTCTGCTGCTATTTTGGAACTCCTCAAAAGTGAAAAACAAGTTTGGTAGAAACATGGCAAAACACACTGGGCACATACTGCTCAATTATTAAACGGCATCTCAAGAAAAAAAAAAAACGAACTTCGTTGACAATTTCAAGAAGAAATTGGTCTACGGCTTTGCGAAAAGCTACGGGAAAAGGTATACAAAACCTCCTGGGAGGTATCAGCAGTTAGGTTTGAGAATTCTTCAGGAATAGCATAGCATAGCATAGCATTTTCCGACCATAGACAATCCTGGGTTGGCTGTTGTAGGACGATGGAGGCTGCCTTGGGTGTGACATGCTCTTCATCCATCGTTCACTTTGTACAAGATCTGGCCAGGTCCTTATGATCAGCAAGGGATGGGAGGGAAGTGTTAATTAGATTTCTACTTAAGAAGATGCTGAGAACTCATGCGACCTTCATAGACATCTGGAGTTGGAAGTTGGATGGGATTGTGCGGGAGACTTTCCTTGGCGAGAAAGCATATCTATATAGGTCGTTGGGAGTGACGAAGGTTAGAAAGTTAATGCAAAGAAGTCTACACAGGCGTTTTCCACTTGTATCCAAGCTCCAAATCCAAGAATGTAGCGCCTTTTCTTGCGTGAGAGCTTGACTGGCGGTTGGGGCATGAGCACTAACTCGTGTCCTAGCCTTTTATGGCTTATGGTTATAGCGCTATTACTCGCTTTCTGAAAAAAGGAAGGACGCGCCGACACAGAGTCATACGCTCATACACATACACACATACAGGCACACACTCTCTCACGCACACATGCACACACATACATACTTCCAATCACACATTAACATTTTCATGATTTGTAAATAGTTTTAGATTGAACCAAATGGTCAAAAAAATTATGTATGATTAAAGGAATTTCACCCCCTGCACAATAAACGTTAAGGGAGCTAAAACTCTACTGATATCAAAAATATAAAAAGTAAAAAGTACTTAGCTAAATTCTTTTTAATTACGTGTCGGATCAGGAAACTAGCCCGATCAGGCAACTAGCATCGAGCAATGACCATAATCTCCAGCTGACGACTGACGACACGGGTATCGTTTTATCGCACAATTTCTTCATTATCCGAATAGAAGCACAGAATTAAGTCCAGCTGATAATTACTTTAAAACATTGTCGAAAAACTTCATATGCTAGATTTCATAGAAACAATTGAACCACATCGCAGGTCATTGAGCAAGGCACACACATCCGTAGCAAGGACACCGTTGGGGCAACGCACAAAGTATGATGGTTGCCGGTTGGCACTCCCGTAATAATCAATGGAAGCACACTCCGGAGAGCACTCCATGACCGACATTTAAAAATAATACAAATAAAAATAAATTCGAAACGTAGCAAAAATGACAAGAGAATTTTTTTTTCACGTCTCGCTTCGCGCCCCACACACTACGATCAGGTTTGAGAATTCTTCAGGAATGAGCAGTAAATCTTCAAATCTACCCGAAGTTTTTTGCATATTAATCTCTATTTACATGATTGAAACTAATGAATTTGTTTGTAAATAAACAGTGCTCGTTTAAAAAAAGTTGTCCTCTTTAATCAATGAACAATCATTATTAGGTTTTTCGAATAAAAATCCATTGTGACATGTGCATCTCACATGTTAACAAATCCCATGACAAAATCTTTAAGGACCACACTATTGGCACCCCGTTGAGCAAACAACCAAACAATTTATAAAGCCATCGAACTGCGTTATGCAACGAATGCACATAAGCTCATAAAGCAGTTCGATGACTTAAAGTCTGACCCAGCAATAAATGTGCTAGAATCATATTTCATTCAACGACGCGCAAACAGCGTGTTGTCGTCAAGCGCACTTGGCTTGGCGAAATTAGCCTTCTCCATAATTCTCTGTCTGACCTCTCTCATTCTCGATACCGATCACCGATTGGTGAACAAATACATAAGAATACATAAGTGCTTTCAAGTGTCTCCAAGTGTCTCAAGTTTGTGTCAGAATAACTTCGTTATGGATTAAATAAATATTATTCTAGTTTGAACCTTCAAAGTGACTAGTTCGTATTTCGAAGATTATCACAGCCGTTAATCGAATTAAAGTTACACCATCAACCATAAGGAATCATTATGAAGAAGGAAGTATAAAACTTTAATTTGGAGAAAATGTAACTTGACACGGTGAAACGAACGCCTCGTCTGTTAATTGCACATACAAAACAAAAAAAAACACACCACCGTATTTGCAAACCTTAAAGCAACGGCACTGCTCCCGATGGTCTGCCTTCCAGTGGTGCCGCTGATGATCCCGCCCGCAGTATCTGACCTGTTGACATCCGGCACAGCGCTGCCCGGCTGGAGTTCCACACACAGCACATCGACCACCACCATCCTGACGGTCATTGTCGGCTGTCATTAGGGCTTAGTTATAGTTCCCTGGAAAAATCTCCCTCGTTTGTTCGAAAAAGTTGGGCGGCCACTGACCGAAAACGCAAACCCGAAATCACTGACCGAGCTGCTGCTAAGCTTGCACTAAGAAGACTATCTGCTTTCCACTGCCTTGCAGCCTCTGGTGAGGCTCAACGAACGAACACAACGGCCAACTAGATGGACACACTCGGACGGACCACCTGTCAGGCTGATCCGATGGGGATGGGGTGATGTGGAGGATGACACATGCTAACACTTGTACTATTTGGGTTGCTCTGCTTAAGACGAAAAATAACCAACGCAAAACTCGGAGACGGGAGCGTGTCGAGGAGGAATGATCCCCCGCGATTGCAAGCAAAGGCACCGAAACGAAAAACAAAACTCCACTGACGCACTTCTCGTCACGCGGTTATTGATTATGTTTTGGAGAAGAATTTCCAAAAATAAACCGAAACGGCAAAAAAATTACAATTTCGATTCGAGCAGCAGGCCGTGTCGTGTGTGTAATAAAGAGAGTTTCCATTCGGCCAAGGAGCAAAGTTGAATTATTTTTATCCCTCCGAGTAGAACGCGCCCTTCCCTCGCAAGGTACCTGACGATGGATTTGATTGTCAGAAAAAGGAAGCCGCCACCTGCCTTGATCCGTTATTACGTTTGCATGCGTCGAGAACAAACCCCCGCTGCGGCCATTTATCGTACGCAAAGGGAAATTGGCAGAAATTTTAATAGGATTCCTAATTAAAATTCAGTGCAAATTATTATTTTCCCTCATCCCATTGTCCACGTCGCGTCGTCTGCAGTCGGACTGTGACGTGAGATGAAATGCTGCTGCTTTCCATTAATTTCACGTTTGCCCGGATCAAAATTTATCCATCAAAACATTTCTCGACGAAATTCGGATGAAAGGTATGTTCCTATAGAATGTACAAGTTGGTCTGATTCAATTAGCGCTATTTTTAATGTATTTAACATTCTTCGACATTTGACGTTTGACATTTCGGGGTGCCAGTCGGGCGGTGGATGCATGTGCGAAGTATAGGTCAAGTCTAGCATGGTCGTCATGAACCATAATGCAGGCAGCAGACTGTGGGGGAGAGAGAGACGATGAAGCTGTCCTGTCTTGGAAACTGACGTTGAGAACTTGCGAACATATTTTCATCATCATATTCGGTATTCTTGGTTGGGGAAGGAGTTTTGATTGAGGTAAACATGTACAGTGCTCGTTTTTGTTTATTAGATATGTGGCTTTAATTGATACGGAGCTCGAAACAGTTGGCCGGAAAGGCATGGTGGCAAGAAAATGATCACCATTGTTGTACATACTCAGAAAAAATCACGTAAATGTAGGTGTTTTGAGACTGACGTATACAATTGTCCATTTTGACATAAATTCAGGTGTTAATATAAGCGAAATTTATTTCAATCAAACGCACTTATCTCAGACTGATAAGATTTTCAATTAGGATACACTTAATCTAACATGAGTTGAAAGTTAACGTCTTGTCATTTACAGTACTGGAAGTATTCAATTGCTCGCACTCCCGTTTCATTTTGCTCAACTTTTTATTAGAATTGTATACTATTTATATTTTCTCACACGGCAACTTTACTAAATTTTCGTTAGAAAGTGGATCAACTCAATTTTTAAGTAGATTAACTTTTACGAAGATTGAGTAACATTTCCGTGAGAGAAAAGAGCTAGTATACAATCGTATTCAAAAATTGAGTAAAGAAACGAGATACTAAACTAAATTTATCATCGCTTCGAAACTTTTTCAAATTTGATTATATGCTTTCACTTACGTTTGCAAAACTTGACTTAAATTTTATTATCTTTTACATTTATTTATATTATATACTAGCTGATCCCGGTGCGAGCGTTGCTACGCCTGTAACTAAATGAATGAACATTACATAGAACTGACACTTTTTTTAATGAGTTTTTTTTTGGGTAATAAGGAGTTCAAACTTCTATCAGAACATTCTTGTTACCCAGACAATACACAGTTTGTGGCTTAGTTACCTGGATAATTCTCAGTATTGGTTGAAATTTGTGTTTGAATTCACCATAGAAACATTTCTTGCATTCAAAAACCCCGCATACCATTTTTGATTTCATTTGCTTGATTAATTCTCAAGCTATGCAGAAATTTGTGTTTTATTTGTATGCGAGACGGAAGGGGGAAGCGGCCTCAAACAATCATAAGAACCTTCCCCAGCCCCAAAAATACCTGCATACATATTTTCACTCCGATCGGTCAGACAGACAGTCAGACAGAAATCCATTTTAATATAAATAAAAATCCTGTTTCCAATAACCCCCACATGCCAAATGTGGTTTCATTTACTTGAATAGTTCTCGAGTTATGCAGAAAATTGCGTTTCATTTGTAGTGAGAGCCCCACCCCCCTTTCAGAGGGCAGAGTGGTCTTAAACCACCATAGCAATATGTCTCTCTATCAAAAAATTCCACATGCCAAATTTGATTCCATTTGCTTTATTAGTTCTCGAGTTATGCAGAAATTTGTGTTTCATTTGTTTAGAGCCCCCTCCCCCCTCTTCAGAAGGCGGAAAAGTCTCAATGACCATAAAAACATTTCTCTCCTTCAAAAACCTCCATATGCCAAATTTGGTTCCATTTGCTGGATTAGTTCTCGAGTTATGCATAAATTTGTGTTTCATCTGTATGGGAGATCCCTCCCTCCACTTTCAGAAAAGGCGAGGGGTCTCAAATCATCATTGGAACAGTTTCTCTTCTTCAAAAACCTCCACATGCCAGATTTGGTTCAATTTGCTTGATTAGTTCTCGAGTTATACATAATATTGTATTTCATTTGTATAGGAGCCCCCCCTTTCAGGGTGAAGAGGAATCTGAAACCATCATAGAAACCTTTATTGCCTTTAAAACCTCACACATGCTAAATGTGGTTTCTTTTGCTTGGGGTCTCAAACCACCGTAGAAACATTTCTTGCCTACAAAACCTCCACATGCCAAATTTGGTTCCATTTGTTTGATTAGTTCTTGAGTTATGCAGAAAATAGTTTTTCATTTGCTTGGGAGCCTCCCTTTTTAAAGGTGGGAGGGGTGTCGAACGATAATAAGATCCCGGACCCAAAAACCCCTGCATACAAATTTGCAAGCAGTAGGTATAGTTCAGTTCTCTTGTTTGGTTGAAATTTGTTTCATTTGTATGAGAGCCCCCCTTTTTAGAGGGAGGAGGGGCTTTGAACCACCATAAAAACATTTCAAGCTTTAAAAACGCGTCCATTCCAAATTTGGTTCCATTTGCTTGATTATTTCTCGAGTTATGCAGAAATTTGAGTTCCACTTGAGATCACCCCCTCCCCACTTCCTCCGCATATGACGGAAGAGTCTCAAATCACCATAGAAACATTTCCCTCCTTCAAAAACTTCCACATGCGAAATTTGGTTCCATTTCTCTTATTAGTTCTCGAGTTATGCAAGGATCTGCGTTTCATTTGAATAGGTTCCCCCCCTTTCAGAAATGGGAGGGGTCTCAAATCAACATAGAACCATTTTTTGTCTTCAAAACCACCACATACTAAATTTGGTTTCATTTGCTTGATTAGTTCTCGAGTTATGCAGAATAGTGTATTTCATTTGTATCGGAGCCTCCCCCCCTATTTAGGATGGGAAGGGTCTCAAATCATAGAACATGTTTTGTCTTAGAAAACCACTACATGCTAAATTTCGTTCATTTGTTGATTAGTTCCGAGTTATGCAGAATATTGTGTTTTATTTGTTGGGAGCCCTCCTTTTATGACGGGAGGGTTCTCAATGCCATAAAATTTTTTGCCTTCAAAACTTTCTTTTGCTTGATTAGTTCTCGAGCTATGTAGAAATTTGTGTTTCATTTGTATGGGAGCCCCCTTTCTAGTAAAGGGAGGGGTCTCAAACCGTCATAAGATTATTCTCCGGCCCCAAAAATCCCTGCATACAAAATTTCACGCCGATCGGTCCTTCCGCTCGCGAGTTAAATCGTGACAAAGGAAACCTTAACTCATTTTTATTATATAGACTAGCTGAACCCGGTGCGTGCGCTGCTACGCTTGCAACTAAATGAAGGAAAATTCAATAGAACTGGCACGTTCATGGTTTTTTTCGAAATGAGTTTTTTTTCTTGACGAAGCAGGGGTACAAACTTCTATCAAAACATGCTTCTTATCTGAGAAACACACGTTTTGTGTTTAAGTAAGCTGTTGTATGGGAGGCCTCCCTTCCAGAGGGGGCTGGTTTCTCAAACCACCATGCAATCATTGCCTTCAAAACCCCCCACATTACAAATTTGGTTCCATTTGCTTGATTAGTTCTCGAACCATCGCACTGGGCTTATCGATTATAATAAAAATTTGAGTTTAATTTGTTTGAAGCCCCCCCCCCCCCCCTTCAGAAAGGGGAGGGGTCTTGAACTACCATAGAAACATACTTGCCTTCAAAACCCCCCACATGTCAAATTTGATTCGATTTGCTCGATAGTTCTCGGGTTATGAAGAAATGTGTTTCTCATTTGTATGAGAGCGCCCCGTCCTGAGAGAGTAGGGGTCTCAAACAATCATAAGAACCTTCTCCAGCCCCAAAAACCCCTTCATATAAATTTTCGCGTTGGTCGGTTCAGACTTCTCGAGTCTATAAGGGTCTGACAGACAGATAGACAGACAGAAAATCATTTTTATGTATATAGAAATCTAGCCTTCAAAAACCCCCATATGCTAAAAAGATTTCATTCACTTGATCTTGAGTTATGCAGAAACTCGCTTTTTATTTGTATGGGAGCTCCCCCCTCCCATTTGAAGTGGGAGGGTGGTGAAGTGCCATAGAAACATTTCTTGCTTCAAAAACCTCAACATGCCAAATTTGGTTTCATTTGAACTTCATTGGCTCTCGAGTTATATTAAAAATTATGTTTCATTTTTATGGGAGTCTCCCCTTTCCAGAAGCGAGAAACCACCTTAGAAACATTTATTTCCTTCGAAAAACTTCCACATGCCAAATTTGGTTCCATTTGTTTGATTTGTTCTCGAGTTATGCAGAAATTGTACGTGTTTGATTTGTATGAGAGACCCACGTGTATGAGAGACCTATGTTTCATTTGATGAGAGACCCTCTTTCAGTAAGCGGAGGAGTCTCAAACCACAATAGAAACATTTCTTGCCTTCGAAAACTTCCATATTCCAAATTTGGTTCCATTTACTTGGTTAGTTCTCGAGTTAGGCAGAAATTTGTGTTGTTTTTTCATGGAAAACCCCCCTCCTTCCCCCTTCCAGATAGTGGAGGAGTCTCAAACTTCCATAGAAACATTTCTCTCCTCCAAAAACCTCCACATGCCAATTTTGTTTCCATATGCTTGATTAGTTCTCGAGTTATGCAGAAATTTGTGTTTTCATTTGTATGAGAGCCACCCCTTCTTCACAGAGGGCGGAGGAGTCTCAGAATTACTATAGAAACATTTCCTTGCCTTCAAAAACCTCTACATGTCGAAATTTGGTTCCATTTACTCTGATTAGTTCTCGAGTTATTGCAGAAGATTTGTGTTTCATTTGAATGGGAGCCCCTCCCCTATTAGAGAGAGGGAGGGGTCTCGAATCAACATAGAACCATTTATTGTCTTCAAAAACCACCACATACCAAATTTGGTTCCATTTGCTTGATTAGTTCTCGAGTCATGACAGAAATTGTCAGTTTCATTTGTATCGGACCACCCCCCCCTTCTAGGATGGGAAGGGGTCTCAAACTTCCATACAAACATTTTTCGTCTCCAGAAAACCACCACATGCTAAATTTGGTTCCATTTGCTTGATTAGTTCCTGAGTATATGCAGAATACTTGTGTTTTATTTGTATGGGAGCCCCCCTTTCTATGACGGGAGGGTTCTCAAACTACCATAGAAACCTTTTTTGCCTTCAAAAACTTCCGCATGCTAAATTTGGTTCTTTGCTTGATTAGTTCTCGAGCTATGTAGAAATTTGTGTTTCATTTGTATGGGAGCCCCCCTTTCAGTGAAGGGAGGGGTCTCAAACCATCATAAGATTATTCTCCGGCCCCAAAAATCACTGCATACAAAATTTCACGCCGATCGGTCCTTCCGCTCGCGAGTTAAATCGTGACAAAGGAAACCCCAACTCATTTTTATTATATAGATTATTTATTTATATTATATATATATTATATTTATATATTTATATAATTTGACTTTTCTATTGATAAGTGAAATTTTTTACCGAAATTGAGTTGTTTTTGAACTGGAAATAAAAAAGAATTAACACAATTAACTTATTGCTTGCACTCAACTTAGTGGTCTACACCATCTCAGAAACATGCTAAGGAATGCACGATACCGCTTCTTTCTCACAAAGCCCGAGAGTGATCGAATCATCCTACGTAATGCTGAATCATCGCACAGGTCAGTAATGCTGACCACATACGAGAATTACGTATCGAAAATCTAGGCCAGTGTCAAACAGAACCCATCGCGCTTCTGGGATTTTGTGAAGAAACAGATATCATCCTTCCGAATTCCTTGAAACGTCAGCTACAACGATGCTCATGCTAGCTCAAATTCAGAAACCGCTAATCTCTTCGCCATATTCTTCGAGATTGTGTTCAGCAAAGTGTCGCCTACACACCGTCAAGACTGCTTCGCCTATATTCCCTCGCATTCCATCAACCTTCCCATGATCCAATTTTCCCCAAATGTAGTCTCACAAGCCATCGAAGACCTCTTCGCCAAGAAAGGATCCGGGACAGACGGCATTCCACCAGTGTTTCTCAAAAACTGCTGGATGGAACTAGCAGCACCTGTTGCGAGTTTGTTCAACCGATCGCTACAAGAAGGAACATTCCCGGGGGTTCGGAAAACTGCCTCTACCGTTCCCATTCACAAGTTAGGCATCGTCAACCATGACTTGGTAAATAGCTGAACAATTCGTACCACTGGTACTTTACGTACCTGCGGGTTAAAAAAAAGATCCTTTTTAGTGGTCATTAGCCTCTTGTTCAGTAACTCCTATCCCTACCTCCCCGTGGTGCCAGCTAGGCTGCGAGCAACCTTAGGGAAGATCGGGTAACCAACCCCGGTGGGAACTTTGGTCGTAGGCTGACAGGGAAGGGGGGGTTGCTTTTGCAAACCTGAGCATCTGTTCTCCAGGAGGAGCGGCTCACAACAGCGTTTGTCCCCCATGTTAGGGGCGGCTGATCGACGTCCGAGTACCAGGAAGGGACTCTAAGCTCAACTGTGCACTATGGTCCTCCGGAAAGTAAGGGGTTGGTGTCCGGCCCTGCAATCCAGCCGTAAAAAAGAATTGCAACGGAAAATCAACAACAGAATAATACGAACCGAGACCAACGGCAACGACCCCAGCGAACAAAAAGGACTAACGATTGGAAACTCGGTACGTGGAACTGCCGATCTCTTAACCTCTTAATCTCTTAACAACCGTTTAGAGGTAATCATACTATCTACCAGAGCTGCGACAACACACGCGAGCAGGGAACACCTTTTATCGTGATGGGAGATACGCAGAGGCGCGTGATCAGTTGGTGGCCGATCGTTGAAAGAATGTGCAGGTTGAGAATCAAGGGCCGATTCTTTAACTTCAGCAACGTGCACAGCCCTCGCTTCGGAAGCACTGATGATGACAAGGACGCATTCTACGTGCAGCTCGAACGTAAGTACGACCGCTGCCCAAGACCTTAACGCACAGGTAGGCCAGGAGGAGGAATTCAGACCGACGATTGAAAAGCGCCCACCAGCTGACGAACGAAACCGGCCTACGACTCATTGATTTTGCCACAGCAGACGGAATTGCAAATCGACCACGTTCTGATTGATGGACGGCACTTCTCCGACATTATCGGCGTCAGGACCTATCGAGGCGCTAACATCGACTCCGATCACTACCTTGTGATGGTCAAACTGCGCCCAAAACTTTCCGTCATCAACAATGTACGGCACCGGCGACCGCCACGGTACAACCTAAAGCGACTGAAGCACCGGATGTCGCCTCAGCATACGCGCAGAATCACGGGGCAGCGTTGCTAGACGAAGGCGAGCTCGATGTGGCCCCTCTAGAGGGCTGCTGGAGTACAGTAAAAGCAGCCATCAACGACGCAGCCGAGAGTACCATCGGGCACGGGGATCGGATTCGACGGAACGAATGGTTCGACGAGGAGTGCAGAGCAATTCTGGAGGAGAAGAATGCAGCGCGGGTGGTAATGCTGCAGCAAGGTTCCTCCAAGGCAGAACGTGGAACGTTATAAGCAGAAGCAGAAACAGCAGACCGTGGTTTTCGGGAGAAAAAACGCCGCCTGGAAGAAGTGGAGTGCGAGGAAATGGAACTGCTGTGCCATTCCCAAGAAACACGGAAGTTCCACCAGAAGCTCAATGCATCCCGCAACTGCTTCGTGCCGCTATCCAGTTCATTTGAATCTCGTCGGGGACTACGACAAGGTGACGGACTCTTATGCCTACTATTCAACGCCGCTCTGGAAGGTGTAATGCGAAGAGCCGGGCTCAACAGCCAGGGTACGATTTTCATGAAATCTGTGCTTTGTGTGCTTTGCGGACGACATGGACATTATCGCAAGAACATTTGGAACGGTGGCAGAGCTGTACACCCGCCTGAAACGCGAAGCAGCAAAGGTCGGACTGGTGGTGAATGCGTCGAAAACAAGGTACATGCTGGTAGGCAGAACCGAACACGACCGGATCCGCCTAGGAAGTAATACTATGACAGACGGGGCTATCTTCGAGGTGGTAGAGGAATTTGTCTACCTCGGATCCTCAGTGACAACAATACGAGTCGTGAAATTTGAAGGCGCATCATTAGTGGAAGTCAGTCGTGCCTAGTACGGGCATCAGAAGAAACTGAGGCATAATAAGATTCACCACCGTATCAAATGCACCATGTATAAAACGCAAATAAGACCGGTGGTCCTCTACGGACACGAGACATGGACCATGCTCGAGGATTACCTGCAAGCACTCGGAGTTTTCGAGCGACGCGTGCTAAGGACGATCGCCGGCGGTGTACAGGAGAACCGTGTGTGGCGGCGAAGGATGAATCACGAGCTCGCTGCACTCTAAGGAGAACTCAGCATCCAGAAGGTGGCCAAAGCTGGAAGGATACGGTGAGCAGGGCATATCGCAAGAATGCCGGGCAAGAACCCTGCAAAGTAGGTGTTCGCTACTGATTCGATGGGCACAAGAAGGCATAGAGCGCAGAGAGCACGATGGGTGGACCAGGTGGAGCGTGATCTGGCGAGCATTGGGCGTGACCGAGGTTGGAGAGCGGCAGCCGCAAACCGAGTATTGTGGCGTACTATTGTTCATTATGTCTTATCCTTAATGTGATGTTGTACAAATAAATGTATGTAATGTATGTATGTATGCATCGTCAACCAAGTGTCAAATTATCGTGGCATCGTCAACCAAGTGTCAATTTATTATTGCTAAAAGGCTTGGAATTGCAAATACAACTGTGTCTCGTGTAATAAGAACCTTCAAGGAGCGTCTGAGTGTCCAAAGGAAGGAAGCGAGTGGTCGTAAATGTGGTCCAATGGACAGTAAAATGGCCAGGAAAGTCGTACAACAATTCAAGAACCGTCCAAACATGTCAATTCGAGATGTCGCTAAAAAGTCTAAGGTGTCAGTCGGTTTTGTGCAGAAAACCATGAAGCGTGCTGGGTTACATGTTTATAAAGTGCAAAAAGCCCCAAACCGGAATGAAAAACAAAACATCACTGCGAAAACCCGCGCCCGGAAACTTTACACGAAGCTGCTCACCAAATCCGGTTGCATCGTGATGGATGACGAAACATACGTCAAGGCCGACTTCCGTCAACTTCCTGGGCAAGAATATTTCGTTGCCAAGTCGAAGTTCGATGTTCCGGAGGATGTTCGAAAGAAGAAACTATCGAAATTTGCAAAGAAGTTTCTAATCTGGCAGGCGATTTGCGGATGTGGTGAAATAAGTGCTCCCTTCATCACTTCCGGAACAATAAACGGTGCGATTTACACGGAAGAGTGCCTTAAGAAGCGTCTCTTGCCATTCATTAAGAAGCACAAAGGATCAACTCTGTTTTGGCCTGATCTAGCATCCTGCCACTACGCTCGAAACGTATTGGAGTGGTACCGAGCCAACGGAGTCAATTTTGTGCCAAAGGATATGAACCCACCAAATTCACCGGAACTTCGTCCAATTGAAAAATTCTGGGCAATTATGAAAACGGAACTTCGCAAACATCCCAAAACTATAAAAACAGAGCTAGAATTGAAGAAAAATTTGGGTAAAAACAACAAAAACACTGGGAAAATCGGTTGTACTAAATTTGATGGGTGGAGTGAAAAGGAAGGTGCGGGCATTCGGGATGGGAGACGAAATTGAATAAAACAAATGTTGTAAATCAAAACTCATTAGTAGTTCTTCATTCCCTGAAAATTTCAAGAAAATCCGATAATCAGTTTAATTTTGATGAGTATATATGTGTGTGCCATTTTTATCGAATACACCCTTTAATCTGCTTAAGCAAAGTATTTGAGAAGCTGATGCACAAGGTGCTGTATACTGTTGCATCACCGTTAATTTCCGATAGCCAGCATGGATTCATGAAACACCGCTCAACAACAACAAATTTGATGTGCTACATTACCACGCTGTCACGGAACATAGAAAAGAGAATGCAAATTGACGCGGTGTATGTTGATTTTGCAAAAGCATTCGACACCACGCCGCACAGCCTAGTCGTCGATAAACTAAAGCACATTTTCTTTCCGAATTGGATAACGCAGTGGATATTTTCGTATCTATCTGACCGAACTTCGTATGTGACGGTTAACTCAGCACGATCCAGTTTATTCTGCATCACGTCCGGTGTACCTCAGGGCATTGTCCTTGGTCCACTGATAAAGGGTGATACGGTCAAAATTTGGTCAAGGGAAAACGCGTGTAAATCGGTGAAATCGTTTATTTAAAAAATCAAATTAAATTTCTTTTTCAAGTTCAATTAGTATAAAATTCAGGAAAAATATTCAGTAAGGCTTCCGCTTTTCCAAATCCGAATTGCCGGGCCTTACGCTTGACCCCTGCCATCAGATTTTGTACAGCCACCTTGTCCACCTTCTTCGCCGCAGAAAGCCAGTTTGCCTTGAACTGCTGCTCGTCCTTAGCAGTTTTTTTGGTCTTCTTTAGGTTCCGCTTGACAATAGCCCAGTATTTCTCAATTGGGCGGAGCTCTGGCGTGTTGGGAGGGTTCTTGTCCTTGGGAACCACCTGCACGTTGTTGGCGGCGTACCACTCCATGGCCTTTTTACCGTAATGGCAAGATGCCAAATCCGGCCAAAACAGTGCGGAACAACCGTGTTTCTTCAGGAAAGGCAGCAGACGTTTATTCAAACACTCTTTCACGTAAATTTCTTGGTTGACAGTCCCGGAAGCTATGAAAATGCTGCTTTTCAAGCCACAGGTACAGATGGCTTGCCAAACCAGATATTTCTTTGCGAACTTTGACAGTTTCGTGTGCTTGAAAATATCTGCTACCTTTCCCCTTCCTTTTGCCGTATAAAACTCCTGTCCCGGAAGCTGCTTGTAGTCGGCTTTGACGTAGGTTTCGTCGTCCATTACCACGCAGTCAAACTTCGTCAGCATCGTCGTGTACAGCCTCCGGGATCGCGCTTTGGCCGTCGTATTTTGTTTATCATCGCGATTTGGAGTCACTACCTTCTTGTAAGTCGATAGTCCGGCTCGTTTTTTGGCTCGATGCACGGTTGTAGACGATACACCCAGCTTATTTGCGGCATCTCGGAGAGATAGGTTAGGGTTTCGCTTGAAACTACCGGCAACTCTCTTTGTCGTCTCAGCGGCTTCCGGTTTTCGATTTCCCCCCGATCCAGACTTCCTGGCTGTCGACAAACGTTCCCCAAACACTTTAATTACATTTGTAACGGTTGATTTGGCAACTTTTAGCGATTTTGCCAACTTTGCGTGCGAGTAGCTCGGATCTTCGCGATGCGCGAGCAAAATTTTGATACGCTGCTCTTCTTGCTTGGACGGCATTTTGACAACTGAAGAGTGAATTCCAAAATAAAAATAGGAGCAACATTCTACACACACACACCTTCAAAATGAGGGGTGTTCAGGTTTTTTAAATGCAAAATTGAAAGAAATACGTCAAGTTGATATTGACCAAATTTTGACCGTATCGCCCTTTAGACCAGAAATTTCCTCCACTGTGGCGTGTGGAGAAAATTTCGACAAGAACAGCCAAAATTTAGGCTCTCGTGCAACGGCTTGTACGATTGGAATGGACAAAGCGGGGTCTGGCTCTTTGCTACCACAAAGCACGCGAGGTGCATCCTCTTCGGTCTGTGGCGGATCGATTTGGAGGCGCGGGCGCTTTGTTGACCTTGGTTGAATACTAGGCCAAGGTGAGCGATCAGACAGAACCCGCCCTTGCTGCTTTCCGATCTCGTTGATCCTCTCTGTATTCTTCTCTATCTCCCCTCGCAACCCCTCCAGCATCTGACTTTGTTGACTCATAACTGCTTGTAGCAAATCATTCGTACCACTCAGTGCGCCGCGGAAACGGGTACTACTCATCAACTTTCTGCACGATGGGCACATCCAGTAGATCATCGAACTAGATCTGATATCTGCCCAAACACTCGAACTGAGGTGTGAGCATTTGAGATGGAACGTAGACTTGCAGAACCCTTGACAAGTGACGAGATTATTTTCATCGGTAATCGAAACTGCACAGCCATGACAACGCTCCTCCATCCTGCACTACCGAGTTTTAGATCTTCAAACCAGAATTTCTGAATAACTTCGCTAGGCACGGGTGTATTGGCAGTTTAATGATTCACAGAACACAAATTCACGAATTAAAAGAACTCAAAAACACGTAAAATCCGAACTTTCAAAAGCTAGTAGAAAAACACAACCAACGGCTTTGTTTACAAACAAGGTAATCATATCATATCCTTTACCCGTAATCCCGTGCATCAACAGTACAGTATGGACAATGAAACACTTGAGCGTGTTACTTCTATCTGTGATCTGGGCGTAACCATCGATGAGAAGCTTAGGTTCAATGAACATGTTGGGATTACGACTTCCAAAGCATTTTCTGTTCTTGGGTTCATTCGTCGACATGCTTCCGAATTCACTGACGTACATGCTTTGAAAACACTGTACTGCACGCTGGTGTGTAGCATCCTAGAATATGCTTCCCCGGTTTGGTCTCCGTACTACGTAGCGCAGATTCTTTCAATTGAACGGGTACAGAAAAAGTTCGTAGGATTTTCATTGAGGCTACTTCACTGGAACGATCCAAACAATCTCCCTCCCTATCCCGAGCGATGCCAATTGATAGGCTTGGAATTGCTGTCTGCCAGACGCGTGAAAATGCAGCGTTTATTTATATTCGAAGTCATTAACGGTGTCATCGACTGTCCTGCGCTTCTTGAGCAGGTACCGCTGAACATTCCTCCACGACGCTTTCGGAACTCCAACTTGCTTGCTGTTCCGTATCACCGAACCAATTACGGTTACAACAACCCTCTTGACGTTTGTATTCGGTCATTCAATGACATTTCAGACGAATCTGATTTTAACATATCCAGGAGTATTTTTAAAACCCGAATTATACGGATTGTTTAGTTACATAAGTTAAGTTAGAATAGGTACAGTCTGTACGATCTTGTTGTCGAAGACGGTGATAATAAATAAATAAATAAATAAACTTAATTTATGAGTTGTTCCAATTTTTACGAAAATTGAGTAACTTCTCCGTGAGAAAAATAGGAACAGTAATACAAATAAAAGAGAGGCTGTTTGAGCGTAGCAAATTCGTTTTTGATTCAGTTCCAGTTCGAAACGAAATGTCTGCAGCAGTATCCACCTGAAAAGAACGAAAAATAAAATTGGAATTTGTAAGGATTCCACTTAAAGTAATGGGAGCTGTCATTTTTACTTTCGGAAAAATATTTCGCTCGATTGTTCTGTAAGTTGAGGTGACATTTCGTTCCATCAATTGTCAAAATTCCACTTGATAATATCAACAAATATTGAACAAAATTCCGCAACCTCTTTTACTTTTTAAGTCGATACTGGCCTATAGGTGATATATTGTAACTAAAATTTCACGCGGTTTTTCTCCGAGCAAAGATACAACCACAGAGAACAAACATCCTTTTTTCCACTTTACTGTGTACATTTTTTTAGAGCAAACCGTTGAAAAAACAACGCCGGTTTCACCAAACTAAAATTGACAGACTATCAAATCTCGAGGCGTGGCGCCATCAACATACGATTCACCAAAACTAATGAAAACGAGCTATAATTTTAAAATCGCAGTTAAAGGAATTTACACACGTAGGGCGCTCTACCTTGGATGTCTATTCTCTGTGGTACAACCATGGACCCAAAACAGCAAGCCCAAAAACAAACCAACTGTTGTGTATGTATACCTATGTACTTTCGAATGTAAATTTTATCTGGCACCACTGCTGTTCAGTACATATAAAGTTAAACTATGGGCAGGTTGTATCGCCTTTTGTTAGAAATAGTTTTTTCTACTTTAGTCTGTCTGATCATTTTGGATCGTGAATAAAGTTAAACAACATTCGTCGTTATTTCCTCTGCCTCTGAAATCCTGAAAACGTAATACCAACGACAGTTTGTTTAGAAAGCAACCCATTATTCTGTACTGACACAAGCAATTTTAAAACCACAGGATTTCTTTTCTGCCCAACATCCCTCATCAAAAGAGCTTAAAATTTAGAAACTCCGGCCCTTCTTCCAGGAAGTGATTTTCATTTAGCCGTTTCTACCTTTCTGTCCTCAATCGTCACCACCCGTTGATATGATTTATCATAATCATCATCTTCATCATCATCAGCATCATCGGCTGCCTCCAGCTTGTCAAGACCTTGTTGGAATTTGATTGTACCGCAACAACTTGTCATGTTGAATTTTACAGCTACATCAAAACTTTGCATTATTAATGAAATATGGCGTTCATGGGAGGAAGTTTTTCGCCGGGTTGAAATCTAATTTAATCACACAAAAGATCACGTCGTACCGAAATTAACCACGGCAAGGGTTTAGATCGGACGAAGGAAGTAAAAAAAATTAGCACTAGCAAAAGCGTTCATCCGTCAGGATTTCATTTTTTGTTACTCCCCATCATGTGGACGTTGGGAGAAAATAGATAGACTTGACAGGATTGAAATGAAGAAAAGTGAGCAAAAAGTTGGGACACCTTTGGTCACCTTTCAACATCCGTCTGAAAAGTAATTCACTTGCGCCATGAAAGGAAAAGCATTCAGAAATTTTAAGGCTGGATTTGAAAGACAATCATTCAAATTAAATAAGATGCTTGTTTTAAAACTGGGTGCATCATCAGATGATAACGAACTAAGGTAAAGAATAGAAAACCAGCAATTTCAAATTGGCTCACTGCTTTAGAGCACCAGGTGAGGTAGACCGGTGCGTTGGAATTGTCTTTGGATCGAGTTACTGCACACTTCCAATAAAACCATGAAATTTAAGTTTCATTAAATGTAACAAATGTGCTACATCACACAAACCTAAAATGTACATGCGGTTTGAAATTTACACGATTTTCATATTAATACAACTGCATTTTACATGTACTGTAAAATTCCAACAACATGTAATTTTAAAACACCTATGTGCAATCAAATTATAGGTTATGTATCCCTTATTGTGGCCGAAATAAATGACAAAACAACATTTCATTTAACAATGGATTTATTCATTCTGATTTCTTCTCTTATCAATGGTATTTTTAAAATGAACGATAAAGGATAAAAACGTAATAATCGTGAAACTTATTAACGAAAAGAATATGCACTTTGCCCATGATTTGCCGCTCCGTGATCCAACAACGATGCAATTACTTTCTCATCAATCCGTTGTTGTTAACCAATCCTGGTCGCGCTTGATTTGGATCCTTTGGTGAGAAATATTTTAAGAAAATATTGCTGCACCAGTTCTAAAAATTTAGCCGTACTCCTACAGTACACACATCAGGTCTTGGATTGCCAATTTTTTAATGCTTAGACACTCAAGTTCAACTTACAGTAATGGCTGCCTTAATACTTATGAGCCAGTGCGCAGTACGCTGCACGGTCAAATGATTTTACGTTATATGCATGTAATTTTAAAGGACATGTAATTGAATACCATTTGAGGGGTATATTTTTAGATGCCGTTTCGATTAAATTCAAAAACATTTTTGAAAACCAAATGATAAAGGATTCAGCTCTGAATGATGAGCATTGAAATGATAATTTAAGTTCATTCAAATAGAAAATTAGATTGAAAGAACCATTATGTTATAATTTATTGAGTTACTTGTTTGAATACGTTGCCAATAAATTTAATGTATTTTTACTGTGTGGTTCCGATCCTGTACTTGATGGTTCTGTCAACGTTCAGAGAATGACTCACCTGGTTTACTGAAGGAACATGCTGCTCTCCGACCCGAGAGAATGCTTCGTTTGGCACGCAGTTGTCGATCGAGGTCTTCGGGCGTCAGGAGTACATCGTAATCGACAGAGTCGTCGACGCATCGCTGGACCAGTTCCCAGTTGACTCGGTGATAATTTCGCCACCGACAAACCGACATGAATGACAATATAAAATGTCTTCATATAGCTGTTCAAATCATATTACTGACATCTATCTTCGTGTTCGCTGATATCATTTATTGAAGACACAAACACGCTTGAGCAATTGATAAGAAGGTTCGTGTCTGAGCAAATCTGGACACATTTATTTGATCTAGATAAAACTATTCTATAGGTTTTGACAGATGGGATCGCTGCACATTTGAATCTGTGGTTACGGATTCTTGATCAATAGTGAAGCTTTAGTTTCATGTCGGTTTGTCGGTGGTTGCGCCTGGTGATAGGGTGCCGATTGACCGAGGAGTCAATTTCGGCCACCACCGGATAGTAATCCGAACTGAGCTTCTGCTGTACGACCAACTGAGCGATGTTGTTGGCCATGTTGGTGAGGAAAATGTCGAGGGTTGCGTGAGCCCCGGCTTAACTCAACTGAATTGGAGAGTCTGGATTCAGTATCGTGTCCTGACCTTCCTCCATGTCATTTTGGATGATGGATCCTTCGTTGTTTCGACAAGTGTTCCGCAGACTTCGTGTTTTGCGTTGCGGTCACTAGCGACGATGAAGTTAGCTTGAGGATGTCTTGCCGCAGGACCGTAGGGACGATCGGTTCGACGGTGGTGTCTACCTTCGAAAGTAATGGCAACACTTCCTCCTCTGGAATTGGTCCGATCGAGTTTGTTGACCCGAAAATCAGGGTTATTCACATTTACGTCAGGCTGGTGCGTTTCGGTGATAATGGCAATGTCGATTTCCTTCTCGTAGAGGAAATCGGTTAGCTCCAAGTTTTGTTCCGAAAAGAACCAACTTGCCCATTTAGAATCTTGATGGTGACTTCACTAGAATCTTGATGGTGGTCGCGGCGACTACAATTTGGTGCTGAACTATGAAGGTTGATTTTCACTTTCTTCGGCACGTGCTGTATCGGCAACGTGGTAAATTTGTTGTTTGCCAGTAGTCTGGCATTGATGTCCGACAATCCGGCAATGATATCGTCGGTTCGCGGTCGCTTGGTGTGGATGGCCATTGCCGTTCGCCATTTGGTAGCGTCGTTTTTGCTGCGTGTCATTGCCACAGCTATCGGTAGTGGATAGTTTTTCGCAAGCTATTGCAGTTTCGATTTGCACCTTGCTATTTCGAGTAGACGGAGCAACGCAGGAGAAAATTCGCACCGTGGGATGAACAATATTACGGTAACGCACTTGAGGCCCAACTAGAAATTAAACGGATAATCGAACAGGAATAAAAAGCAAGAGGATGATGATAAACTATTGATGAGCCTGCTTTGTATTGTAGTTTTCTGGCAGCAACCAAATCAAAATTTGCCAAATGCCAAATGTAAATTATTCAAAACGACCTCTCCGATTTGGTAAAAAAAGAGATATACAATTACTCAAACGCAAATTCTTTGAGAATCTCAGCATTTCCACGTAATATCTCTTTCGCACTACAACCACAGAGAACAGACATCTAAGCTGGAGTGCCCTCCGTGTGTAAATTTCTGTAACAGCCATTTCAAAATTACAGCTCGTTTTCGTTAGTTCTGGTTAATCGTAGGTTGATGGCGCCACTTGCCGCCTAGAGACAAGGTGAATTTAATATCTCAGGTGGTCTTAATACTGTATGTGAGAATTTCAGCCATGTTTAAACGCATGATAATACGATCCATATCAAGTAAAATACTGGTCTGGCATAAGTGAAGCGGTCTCCTCTACATCTATGCAACAGTGCTTGTGATGTCAAACTCGCAGTTCCATTTTAAACAAAACGAGTAAAGGAGATTATTACACACTTAGATTTTTTTACAGAAATCTGTAAAGTTTTACCGAATTCTCAACAGCTGAACGTTCGATAATCCGATTTTACGGATTTCGGTGAAATTTTACAGATATTTGTAAAAAAATTACCGGATTTCGGAAATTTTTTACCGAAATCCGTAAAATCGGGTTACCGAACGTTCAGCTGTGGGACTGTTCATAAACCACGTAGACAGTTAAGGGGGGGGGAGGGGTTTCGAAAAAGTCTACGTTTGTCTACGATGGGGGAGGGGGGGATATACCAAAAGTCTACGTAGACATTTTTTTCTCTCTACAAAGCGGATATTCATAACCTCCACGCAGAGATAAATACCGTCATAACAAACATATTCCAGGTAAATCCAAACATAAAATTAGTTTATTTTGGCCGCTAACATAAACTTGCTTTTTTTTCTAACATATTCTATGTTTAAAACCAATTGGTGACATCGATGTTTGAAATTACAATCATATTATGTTTATTTTCTACATATTAATGATACGAATAAACGTACAAATTTTGGATTTTACTGGTTGCGTTCTAAATTTCATTTATGTATTCTATGAGTCTAGGTTATCTTAGTCCTGGATTGAGCTTAAATGCTAACCTGTTCCAGTTTCAAGAAGTTTGCTTAGAGATGCACCAAACACAGTTTCGAGCCCTGAACTTTGTAAAAATTGAAGCAATACATCAAATCAGTATAATATGGCAGCTAGTTTAATAATGGAGCATAACATCCCGTTCACACGACAACCTATATTACGTGATATTGACTATCTTCATATAAGCATCTAAAGACTGTCTACGTTAAATTTCGGACACCAAATTAATAGCAGCAAAACAAAATTTAAACATTATTCAAAAATACCGATTGTTTATTTCACAATAATAGATTTATATCTACATAAGAAATAGTTGATTAAGATGTAAATCCTTCTTTCTGTTAAATTCCCGAACTTTTTGTGGTACACCCGCGATCAGGTTCCGTACGGTATCCTCGAAAACGCCCGCCGTGACGATTCTCCATCTTCTCTTGAAATCATCGGTGCCATTTGCTTTCTTCTTAGTTTCGAAGAGTTCCCGCTTAACTAGTGCCCAGTACTTCTCTATTGAGCGAAGTTCTGGCAGTTTGGTGGATTGACTGTTTTTGGCCCGTATTTGACCTCTTGTACCTTATACCATTTCAGGACGGATTTCGCATAGTGACAAAACAGAAAACTGGAGAGTCGTGGTTACTGATAAACAATAGCAACCGCTTTTGCAGACATTCTTTCTCCTACACATCCTTATTGATAGTGTCGGTAGAGACGAAACTTTTAGATTTTCAACCACAACTACATATGGCCTGCCAAATCAAATACTTCTTCGAGAATTTGGACACCTTCTTTGTCCGAAAATACTTGGCAACGGCGTTCCTTTGCATTGCGGTGTAAAAAACCAGACCCTAAAACTATTCTAAGTCTTCGAGTACGTATGTTCCTTCGTCCATTGTGATACAAAAAAATGTTTGCAAATAATTGGTGTCAAGCACCTTAGCACGGCTTTTTGCAGTAAAATTTTGCATTTCATAACAGTTGGGCACCTTTTTCACTTTGTACGGCTTCAGTCCTTGCCCCTGCTTCTTTTTTTGTAATTTTGACTTTTGAAATTCGTATTTCGCTGGCGTTCGTAAAATTGCGTGTCCACTTGATTCGACGCCATTTTACTGAATGCAACAAGAATGTAAACATGTTTTACCACGAAATAAAGTGTAGAGTTTCAGCTGTCACATGAGTGAAACATTTTAGCGATCCGTGGAATAAATCAAAATCTACACTGAAATAAAAGTGTCCGAAATTAACGTTGACAGGCTTTAGTTTTCACCAAAAATGATTTGATATCAATATCGTAATGTAGGTTACAATCTGAACGGGGTTTAATGTAACACGCCAAAACTACTGTCTCTAATTAGACTGTAATTTGAGCGTGTTGGTTGTGTTTCTATATTCGTTTTTTAAAATATCGATAGCTCGAATGCATGGTACCAGCTCAATAGTAAGTTTTTGATGTCAACCACCCAAGCAAAACATCCCTGTCACATTTGGTTGCAGTAACTTGATTGTGACTTAATTAAGTCACATTGCAGTTACTTTGACTTTTTTGCAACGTGTGTGCCACTCGGGCATTGAGTATTTTTATTTATACGTGAATGAGATGATATTTGATAGCTAACTTGCTCCCATTTGACAAACATTTAATAGAGGGCTTTAACGCATGTGGGACATAGTATAAAATTCATTAAGAGGTCTGGGAAGACGTCAACTTGCATTGGAAAACTTTCAAAGAAGATAAACTGAACTTGATATCTAAAGTGAAAACAAATATAGCCGCATATGCTTTTATTGTGGACTGCATTTTGCGACAAAAGTGAACGCAGATCAACGCAAAAGCATCGACAAGGCAAATATTTTGTCGAAGAAAATAAAGCCACTCAAGATTTTGTAGCAACGCCAGGAAAAAAATCTTTGTGAGGTCGACGAGAACGGAGCTACGGAAGTTCTAAGGATAGAAACAGTCGAGTTATTAGTACGAGACACTGAAGAAGTCTGCACATTGTAGACGAAATACGCGTATCTGTCGAAGATAAGCAAAGGTAGTTGGAATTAAATGGAGATTACTAATTTTTCTTCTAATTTATAGTTAGATAGAATCTCGTTTTGTCGAAATCATTGGACTTGAAATCCAAGAAACAGAGTTCTTCCGTTAGCTTCCGCTGCTAAACTTTAATTATTGGTTCAAGCAGCCATGGTGTGGGCATCTTAAGCATTTGCATAATTGATTGTTATTATTTTAAATTTATGCAGTATTTTTATGAAACAAAATGAAAATGAATATCTGAATAACCTGATTGTTTAATTTTTATTTCATAAACCTTTTCTCAAACCGCCACAGCCACATATTGTAGAACAAATTTAAAAAAATAAATTTGATAAAGTCTACGTAGACTTTAGGGGGGGGGGGGCGGTGGTTGGAAAAAGTCTACGAAAGTCTACGATGGGGGAGGGGTGGGGGGGGGTTTGAAAGTGTCAAATTTCGGTCTACGTGGTTTATGAACAGTCTCTGTTGAGAATTCGGTAAAACTTTACAGTTTTCTGTAAAATAATCTAAGTGTGTAGGTTCACACTGCTAGGCCATGGGATATTAAGCGTAAGGCTGCAAGGTTTGTTTACCAATATTTCGGGGGAAAAGTGCACGTGCCAATGTATGTAAACAAAACGTTTAGCCCATGCCGTTTACATTAATATATAACTCTTCACTTCTAGGCAAAATTGCAATCAACAACTGTCATTATGTGCGTTATACACTAATCAGTATTCCTTACTATTTTGCTCCACTGCTAAATCGCATTTGATATTTCGCTACTCCACCCGTCTTCCAAACCAACTGAAAAAAATGTTGTGTATTGCAAACCCTATCAATGTGCCCCCAACTATTTACCCACCAATGTGCTAACGCTAGCTGTCATTATTTGCGATCGCGGCTTCCCCGCATTTCCGGTTTTCCTTTTCATCATTCCATGTAAACCAAACAGAGAATAAACACATTAGAATAATTCGTTCTGCTAGTCCGAGTGTTTCTTCCTCCACCATATCACTTCAGAAAATAGACCACCTGAGATATTAAAATTCACCTTGCCTAGAGATTTGAGAGTGCAACATAGTGCAAAACTACACCAACACATACGTGAAGCATGTTGAGTAGTTGCACGACACCAATGCAAGGAAAAAGTGTGTGAGAATATATTGGACACGGTGTACATCTAATTTTTACTGGAAATAATGCGCATGGCATTTGATATCAAGATACTCTATATCACGTAATATAGGTTGTAGTGTGAAAGGGGGATTACATGGAGATGCTGAGATTCTCAAGGAATTTGCGTTTTCGTAGTTGTTTATCTCTTTGTTTACCGTTTTGAACTAGCTGTCAAAGTTTGGAAAATTTTGATTTGGTTAACACGCTGCCAGAAAACTACAAATACAAAGCAGGCTCATCTCGAGTTTGGTTTGAATACATGTGAGTAATAACAACGGAAAACAAGAACTCAAACTACCCACAAGCTTCCCATCAGAACAAGTTAGTCATAGAGCTATTGGCAAAACATCGATGTAAAATTGCAAACAAATCAAACATAAACATTTTGTATTTAGGCTACACAATCTTCAATCGTAATACCCCAATCGGTGAGCTTCGTCCACGATTGCCACAAACGCCGCCATCGTCTCCTCACCAACCGGGGTAATCTGCTCCGCTGGCAGGATAAACATATCCGTGGAGTCCGGCGGTCCCCTCAGTTCGAACGTTAACGAAACCGGAATCTTGCCTTCCTGGTAGGCCCAATCGATGCTTCCCCCACTGGATGGGTAAATTGTCTCGTGCTTACTTCCCCCCTGGAAACTTGTTCCATGAACCGCCGTCAGTGCTGCGATCGCTTTAGCTGTAATCGATTGTAGATGATCATAGTTTGGGACTTTTTCGGCCGTATGCCCGAATGGAAACATCAGCAGCTGCGAATACGAGTGCAGGGCTATATACGTTCGTATGCGTTCTCTTTCCGCATTGTTCCGGATGAAATCGGCCAGGGCAACTGCTTCCGGTTCCGAGAAGACATTCCCTCCGGAAAAGTCGTAACTGCAAGGATCATTGCTTGAACCAATACCACCCCAGTTGCTGGCAAAGTTACGGTTAAGATCCACACCGCGACACAGGCCATACGGTTTACGGTTCTTGCGCCACAGCCGATCGCCTTCGAAGGAAAACCTGTACCCATCAGGGTTGACCGTAGGGAAGAAAATCCAATCGTAGTCATTGGAGAGTTGCACGATCTTCGGATCGGTTGAGGTAAGCAGTTGGTTCAGTATGTAGGTCACTGTTGCCGGTGATATCCATTCGCGGGCGTGAATGCCACCTTCAACGAAGATGGCTTTGTTGTCCGGTTTCCGAGACAGTTTGACACCTTTGATGGGACGTCCTTCGAATGAATTCCCCAGAACAATGACGCTCACGAAGGGGTGCTTAACAGCCAGATCATCCATCCAGGAGTAAATCGTTTCCAGGTGGAAATAGTGGCTCCAGTCGAATTCCGCCGAGCTCGCCGTCACCGGTTTTACATTCTTAGCCTCAAGGTCGATTCGACTTTGCACATTGTATTCCTACAAGAAATAATGCTCAATTGGAATCGAACTGGACTTTTAGAAGGCAACTTACCAAAACACGTCCCTTGACCAGAAATCGATCCAAAAAATCTTCAAAGTCGGCCACCTTGCTGGCAGCGACCATGATAGTTAGCTGTTGACCTGCCTTCCGGGCATGACCGTAAAAAGTGCAGCTATCGCTTTTGGCCTCTAGATCCTGGAATACCTGGACGTGCCGATCCGTCTCCAACTGTACCCGGTACAGCCGATAGTGATCATATCGGGCTTGGTTTTCCGAACCGGAAGCTATCAAACCGAACACAAGTAAAGTCAATCCAACTTGAATGGCTACATGGAGAAGTTTGTGCCTACCGGCCATCATCGCTAGTGGTGATGGTACTGATCGATTCCCTCGGTGCGTTCTTCGGAGATGGGTAGGTTATCTATCGACCGGGTTATCAGGAAAATAAATGTATTACGTATGGCAGGAGAAAACAGTAGGATTTTCTTATCTGCCTATTGTAAATGTAGTTTGATTGAGGTTGTAAAAAGATGACCGAACAAGATTTGAATTTGAACAGTGACAGAAGATTCGAATTGGATACAGACAGACGAACGACCCAGACGACATCAGAGATATGTCGAGGAAAAGTAAATAGAGAGAAGATACGCGGTTGAAACGTTCGAGTTCATCCGAAGTGTAAACAAAGCTTTCAACGCTAGTACATGACTTTCTCATGATACAGTTAATAGGGTTTTGCTATGCTCGGGCGGTTTACTACTTTCGTCCCACACTGTATCTTCCACTTCCTGCAAATTCATTGTGTATCATTCTGAACCTGCTTATCTTAACACCATTCATCTTCTGTCAGTGGATTTGTTCATCTCACCAACACATCCACAACTTGTACTAATCGGTAAACATCGTCCTCGTCGCCCGGCAGTCATTCGAACACACAGTAATTCAGTATCATATTTGTGTTTAGTTCGTTCAGTTGCAACATCACAGCAGCTGATCTACCGGTTGCAGTTATCTCCTGGCAAGAGAATGCGATTACTTAACCATCTTCTACTGCTCGTGCCAGCAGTCATCGCCGCACTATTTCTACTAATTCCATCAGGATGCCATGGTTGCTCGGCTCTCGCTTCTTCCTCAACTGAATCGAACAAAGCACGCTATGACCGGTTCCGAATCTACCGCATTCTGCTTGAAACCGACGAGCAGGTCCAATTGATGCAGGAACTGGAAAACCGCAGTGATAGCTACACCTTCATGGGCCATGCCCGTCAAACCAACCAAAATCTGACCATCATGGTTGCTCCGCAGAAGATTGCCGAGATGACTGATCTGCTGGAAAGGTTCCACATCCCCGGGTCCGTTCTCGTAGGTTTCTTGAATTCTTAATCGCAAACCTCAATCAAATTTCATTCCCCCCTCATAGTTGTACAACATCCAGGAGCTGATCGATCGTGAGGACTTTACCGTCATGCCAAAAGGCACCAACCCGGAGCAATTCGACTGGCAGCACTATTTCCAGCTGGACACTATCCACAAATGGCTCGATCTACAAGCTTCCAAATATCCCACAATTCTAACGGTCATCCCCCTCCAGGCCAGCTACGAACGCAATCTGATCAAAGGAGTCAAACTATCGAAAAAGGCTGGCAACACTGCTGTATTCGTTGAGTGTGGCATTCACGCTCGGGAGTGGATCTCCCCCGCCGTTTGCACATATATCCTTAACCAACTGCTCACGTCCCAGACACCGGAAATCCGCGACTTGGCTGACAACTTTGATTGGTTCTTTTTCCCGGTTGTGAACCCGGACGGATACAAGTACACCTTCCAATCGGATCGACTGTGGCGCAAGAATCGCAAACCCTATGGCCTCTGCCGTGGAGTGGATCTAAATCGAAACTTCGAAAGCAACTGGAATGGCATCGGGGCCAGTTCCGATCCTTGCGCTTATGATTTCGCCGGTGGGTCCGCGGCAAGCGAACCGGAAACGCAAGTGTTGCAGCAGTTCCTCAAAGAGAATGCCGCATCCAGCCGAATTAGGACATACTTCTCGATGCACTCATTTTCGCAGCTGATAATGTTCCCCTATGGGTACACGGTGGATCGGGTGGAGAACTATGATGACCTGAAGACAATCGGTGAGCGGGGATCGGAAGCGATTCGCAAGACGCACGGGAAGGAGTATCTATCGGGGGCGATGATTGAGACCATCTATCCATCGTCGGGAGACAGCGTTGATTGGGTTTTTAGCGAGTGTAAAGTGCCGGTCGCGTTCACCTTTGAGCTCAGGGGACCACCGGACAGCACCAATATGTTTATTCTACCGGCAGAGGAGATTGTGCCAACCGGTGAAGAAACACTTGCTGCGTACGTTGCCATGCTGAATGCGGCACGGGACTTGGGATACTATGCAAGCGATGAGCAGAAGGCGGAGTTGTGATTTGTTGAAATTTTGAGACTGTGGAAATTGTTTATTACTGATAAGCATGTGAAATTTAAAGTTTAGGAAGGTTTGAATAAACAGGAAAGTGTTTAAACTCCTATAAGAAGTACCTAATTATGTTTTAATAGTACCCAATTAGTTAAGTTATTCCCCTATGTGTTATTCGTGCTGAAACTAAACTATCTCTCCAAAGTTGAGGCAGCAGTTGTAATAACGGGATGAGCTTTAACTGCTATGCCAGTATCATACCATAACCGATTACTCGTTTAACTTCGGTTATTCCTTTGCTCATTGTGGTCCCTGCTGTTGCCCAGAAATTCTACCTATTCTACTAAGACTTGACTAATGGGCAGCAGAGCTTAAATAAAACGCGTGTTGTCTAATGAACGATTACAGAACTAATGAAAATAATATTAGGTTTCCAAGGTAACATAAAGTCATGGTTTGCTTCGATTTCATCACTCCTCCTCAACCCATATGGGTTCTAAAACTCTATTTAGGGCCAATTTCTTCACCTCCGCTTAGAGCTTAAGCACTGCTTAGGAGTTAGGCGGAGGTGAAGAAATTGGCCCTTAGCAGCTGGTAACGGTTTCGTTAAGCCATCCGCGATTTCCTGATGCGTACTAAGACCAACCGCACCAATACGGTAATATCGGTAAATTGTTACCCTGTTGGACAACTCGACACCGCACCGGTAGTTGGTAACCGGGTTGGAAAATAACAATTCGCTCGCTCGGTGAGCAGCCGGTTCGTAAATTTGACAACCCGATCCAACCGAGCCGACCGTTGCTATTTGAAGAAAAATAATCAAAACAAGTTGAAACGTCAAAATATCATTTTCATCTGGAAGACTTGACTTTGAGTGTTTAAGATTTCTTTTGAAAGACTTTGAGTGTTAAAGATTTCTTTTTTCTTTGTGCTAATTTCACGTTTATTGTGAGAACTTGTGAAAAAAGTGAGTGCATCAAAACCCCGTGGAAGAAATTGGACGCACCAAGAAGACGAAGCGCTTTGCAGGGCTTGGCTGGATGTGTCCCAAGATCCAATCATTGGGACAAACCAAAAAGCCGAATACCTGTACGGAAGAATCTACAAAAAGTTCGTAGAAATTTGTGCAGAGAATGGTTTAGCTCTCCTGGAACAGCGCGCCGCAACTGGCATCAAAGGAAGATGGCATTCGATCAGCAAATCGGTCAGCAAGTTTGCTGGATGTGTGTCGCAGATAAGTTCTCACCAGCAAAGCGGTGCCTCTCCGGAGGACAACCTGAAGAAAGCGTTAACGCTGTATGCTGCCAAAGAAAAATGTCCATTTCTTCTGATGCACTGCTATCGGATCCTGGGGTCTGCTCCAAAGTGGCAACAGTACCATGTGAAGGTAAGTAGTTCTGAAATAAAAATTTTTGCCTCGCTCTCCAGTTTAAAAAAAAGCCCATATTGACTGTGCAAACGTGATCAATGGCCCTTTTAAATAGCCTTAATTTGAAGCGTCAAAATCAAAGACCCTTCGAGTTTTACTATGTCCTTAAAATAAACAAGAAGTTTCATTAATAACTTTTCAGAACAACAGACAGCTAACTTAAAGCATTACCTTTTGATTTTTTTTTTTAATTTCAGACTCCAGCAAAACGCACCATCCAGAAGATCTCAAACGACGCTGTTGAAGATTTCTCCTCCAACGAAGAAAGAGAATCCTCCAACCAAATCAATACTGGAAAGGGGCGACCAAAAGGCCGAAACGCAAGTAAGCTACAGAAAACTGCTGATTTTCTACAACTCCTCCTTGTTCCACAGTCTGGCAGGGATTTGGATAATACCAAGTCGGCTTTTAAGTACGCCAAACGCACGTTCCACATGCTTTCTCGCGGACTCCTGTCTTTCAGGACAACAATAAACAAATATAAAAAAGTAATACATTGAAAACTGTATAAAGAATTGGCAATTTTTTTTTAGTTTTGTTCAAGTTTAGGGATCTATAAAAAATCTGTGTCGTCAACTTCTTCCCAAGATCCTTAAGCGTTTTTTTGTGCGCATTTTTTACCTTTCTTACAAAGAACGGTATAGATGTCCCAAAAAAATCGAATTTTCGGGACGCACAAATATATGTGTAACTCACAACGGCAAAATCAAGTAAGTACGTCCAAAAATCGCATTGGGTAAAATAAATCTTTAACACTATTTCTGTACATACCTTTCTTTTTTGGCCAACGGGTGCTGAAATAGTTTGAACCAACGTTGATAGTGGCGGGTATATTCCGTCGGCTAGGTAATATCCGGTGTTATAGTTGTGTCCGTTTACTGTGTACTCCACACGAGGAACTTTTCCGTTGTAAAGATCGGAAAACAAGGAAGATCGGTCCAGCACGTTGATGTCGTTGTTTGCCCCAGGCATTCCGAAAAACGCATGCCATATCCACAAGTCTTGAGATGCCACGACCTCAAGAATAATCGTCGGCTTCTTCTCTTTCCCTGTGTATTGACCTGCCCATGCAGTCGGACAGTTCTTCCAATACCAATGGGTACAATCCAGAGAACCCAACAATCCTGGAAAACCTCGCTCTTCTCCGAATCGCAGCAATCTTTGAAGATCCGCATGGTTTGGAGACCGAAGGTATTCTTCTCCAAAGATATTATCAAAGGTCTCGCAGAACTCACGAAGACATTGACGTGCAGAAGACTCTCCCATGCGGACATATTCGTCAGCAGCATCCGACGGAGAACCGTACGCTAATTGACGGATAGCTGCCGTGCACTTCTGCAAAGTCGTCAGCCCCATCTTTCCCGTGGCATTAGGCTTCTGAACGAAATATTCGTTTTGTTTGACTGCCTCGACAATTCGCAAGAACAGCCTCCTACTCATACGAAACCGTCTTCTGAACTGTTCGTCCGTGTAAACGGGTTCAACCGCAAAATAGTCGTCGTACAACCGTTGAGCTCCCTCATCTGCAAATCTATTTATATTTGCTCCTTTGCCGGGACGAGATCCTCCAGCCCTTGAATGTGCAGTCACCGCTGTATGTGCATAGGATACTAACTGCTGCGTGAACATCAGCTCTTCGAATTCATCGTCACTTGAGCTCAAGTATTCAAACACTTTGGAATTGTCCATTTCAAAAATATTTGTTTTCAAGCTCGTGTGTAAAAAATATTGAGGAATTAAAACAAAACAAAAATATAACGAAGGGAGCTAGTTCCGTAAACGTCAAATAGCTTTACATTGCACGAAGCGAAACAAAACTAAGTAGACCGGTGCAAGAATAAAGTTGATTCCTATTTTGTTACCTTTTTACCAACGACTGGTGCGAAAATGGGTGGCTAAATCAAAATAGGAACGCTCTCTGTCATCAAAATGTTACCCAGATACGAATCCACCGGTGGGGATGGTCTAACACAACGTGGATATCACCTCGTTCCAAAGCATCGTGAATAAAATGGTGACGTATGTCGATGTGCTTTGTCCTAGGGCGGTAGGCTCCATTTTTAGCTACATTTTCTCTTCGTCTTCGAACAGTCCTCGTAATTGCTTCCACCAGAGCGCCTCCTGTGTTGCAGCCGACAGCGCCATGTATTCGGCTTCGCAATTCGAAAGAGCAACGGTCTGCTGCCGCTTGCAATTTCACGAAATAGCTCCTCCTTGAGCTGTAAACACGTACCCAGTAACGGATCCTCTGTCCTCGTGGTCAGATGCCCAATCTCAAATAACGCAACAGGTGTTTCACCGCGTTCCAATGTCTTTCATCAGGATTAGAGGTGAAAGGGCTCAAGAAATTCACGGCGTAACAGATGCCATGACGTGTACTTTGGGCTAAGTATGTTCTTCATTGCTTCGGTCTCCTGAACAGTAGTTGATGGACACATGTCCTTTGTCAGTTTTTCGCTTACGTACATCGGTGTGTTCGAAGACTTGCAGTTCGCCATGTTGAATCTGCTTAACACCGCCTCAACGTACGATTCCTGGTAACTATTTTGTTGGTCTTCGTGATTCGGATTCCCAATACGTGTTTGGCCGAACCCATGTCCTTCATCTTGAACTCGTGACTCAAATTTGCTTTTATTTCTTTCTTCCAGCGCTTGCAGTTTGTCGTCTACGTATACCGCTGTGAACAGCACTTTGCCTTCGGCTATCTTGAATTATACGCATGGGTCATACCCAGTGCACTGAAGTCCAAATCTCCGAAGTGCAGCATCCAGCTTCGCATTCCAAATCCGGCTAGATTCTTTGAGGCCGCAAAGCGCCTTATTAAGACGACATACTTTAGCTCGATTTTGCCAATCCGCGAAGCAAGAGGGTTGCACCATGTATATTTCCTCCGTAATCTCGCCTTGGAGAAACGCTGTGATGGCATCCATCTGGTCTATCTGCAAATTTCATCGTGCCGCCATCGCAAAGAGATATCGCAACGAACTGTGACGGACAACCGGGGCGTAAGTGTCCTCGTAATCCACCCCTTACGTTGAGTGTATGCTTTTACTACCAATCTCGCCTTATATCGATATTGCCGTCTCCGTCTAGCTTCATCCAGTACACCCATTTGCACCTAATTGCCTTGTGTCCTTCCGGCAAATAAGTGAGCGTCCAAGTACCGTTAGAGAAGAGGACGTCGTACTCCTCCTCCATGGCCTGTTTCCAGCGTTCCGCATCATCACGTGAGAATGCTTCCTGATGCGTCGTAGAATCATCCACGATTAACTACTGAAAAGAGGGAACATCTGAACGTGCAACAATATCATTGAAATACTTGCCTTGGGGCAGGCGCCCCCTATCGCAGAGCATCAACCCTCCTTGCATCTCATTGCTAGTAGGGCCTTGATTTGAAGACGACGAGGGTTTCCTCGGTAACGGGTTCCTGGATCGTTTCCTCGGTAACGGGCTGGACGTAGGACGCCTTAGGTTATCTGAAAACTTCAAAGACGGCAATCCTGTGTTGTCGAGTTGAAAATTCTTATACTTGCCTGAGAGAAAGCGCTCCCGACCGCTGTGCCTCAACGCCTCAGGCGGGTTTGAAGATAGTTCAGCACCTTCGAAAGAACGTTCGCATGAACAGGAGTCTTCTTCCGTGTCGTAGTAATCATCATCATGAATCTCCAGCGCCCCTTGCTTGGCTTGCTCGTTGGTCTCCAGGATTGGAAAATCCAATCTAACAAAGCTGCGGTCTGGCGTGTTCGATTTCACTGCTACTATCACTTCACACTCACCGACTTCTTCGTCAATGAAGGTTACATCACGACTTCTAAAGATGACCTTTTTCTTCAAGTTGTACAAAGGCATATTTGTTTCATCGTCGTATCCAGTCAACAGACATTCTTCAGCCTTTTGGTCCCACTTTTGACTTTTTTGCCTCGGTACATGTGTCATCACAGTTGTGCCAAAAATCCGAATGTGAGAAATATTCGGCTTACGCTTTGTCCATGCTTCTTCTGGTGTCGTGTCGATACTCTTAGTTGGCGATCTGTTGATGAGGTAAATCGCTGCTGCCACGGCTTCTGCCTTAAACGACTTTGGTAGCACTGCCGTCCGGTTGACACGTTCAGCGAGGCCGTTCTGTTCAGGAGTATATTCCGCTGATGGCTGGTGACGAATTCCCAACTGCTTCAGGAAATTTTCGAAGCTCCTGTTCTTGAGCTCCCAGCCATTATCCGTCCTAAGGACCTTCAGCTTTTTTTCCACTCTGCCTCTCGACCATGATATGAAATTCATTCAACTTTTTCAGCACTTCTTCCTGCAATTTGGTGCTCAAAAAATTAACGAAGACCTTCCGAGTCTTATCGTCGGTAAATGACAAATAATAACGTGCTGCTCCTAACGATGTTTCTTCCATCGGCCCGCAAATGTCCGGGTGAACCAATTCCAGTTCTTCATTAGCCCTGGATCCAACGTGGTTGAACAGTAATCTTGTTTGCTTTCCGATGACACAAATTTTACAATCAGCGCAGTTCGTACCATCGTAGCTGACGCCATTCGCTAGTCCGTTCTGGAGTTTCACCAAACTTATGGAGGTCAGATGTCCCATTTATTGATGCCACAACTTTGCTGTTGCTCGGGGTGAACACGTAAGCGCTGGGGAGCTCTGTACAACCAGTCTTCCTGAAAATAACTGTGTGGCCTTGGTCAACAATCTTACCTACTGACAGTAGGTTTACTGCCAGCTCCGGAATCAGCTCAACGTTTCGCACTTCGATCGAAGCTGGGTTGCAAGTGGGTTGTAGCTTGGCAGATCCTTGTGCAACGAGGTTAATCACGGTCTTGTTCGCCGCGTAGATACTACCATTCGCTTCACGAAGATTCTCCAACAATTCCTTGTTATTGGTTAGATGCTTGGCAGAACCTGAGTCGAAGCACCAACTGTTGTCCGCTGCAGCGTCAAGCACCGACAGTACGGTGCAAAAGGCGTCGCCTTTGTTCTTCGGTTCACTTTGTTTCGCTGGTTCTTTGGCTTGACCAAATTTCTCACACCGCCGACATTTTGGTCTTTTACTCTTCGAGTTCGTTTGTTCGTTGCTATGGTGACCATGGTAACCACTGGTAACCACACAGCCGTCTCCTGGAGCAACTTGGTTTTGATGATGTCACCTGTGATTTCGATGCCGTAATTTTTCAGGCCCATCACCATAGGACCAACAATCAATATGTAACTAGCGATTTGAAATTGGTTCACTGTTGTAGAACCCCTTGGTCCGAATTACACCTTGAAGCCAGCACCTTGTTATACATATTTGCGCCTTTGTTTTGATTTGCTGTGTTATTTTGACAGAGTATTTGAGAGTGTGTTCATGTGAGTTCATTATAAGGGGTGCATTATTGAGCTTGGGACCGAGCTTGGGACGATGTTCTAGTACTGACTGAGCCAAGAAAAAAAATCGTTTTTGTATGGGACCTACTGGTCTTAGAGTTAGTCTATGATAGGACGATATTCCCATAGACTAACTCTAAGATCAGTAGATCCCATACAAAACGATTTTTTCTGGCTCAGTCAGTACTAGAACATCGTCCCAAGCTCGGTCTCAAGCTCAATAATGCACCTTATAATGAACTCGCATGAACACGCTCTCAAATACTCTGTCAAAACAACACAGCAAATCAAAACAAAGGCGCAAATATGTATAACAAGGTGCTGGCTTCAAGGTGTAATTCGGACCAAGGGGTTCTACAACAGTGAACCAATTTCAAATCGCTAGTTGCATATTGATTGTTGATATTCCTGAGGCAAGCCAGCCAACAGAAGCATACCAATCCACTTGTCATCCAGTGGGAATCCGATTCCGATTAGCTGATGTACCGTTGATACCATTCTATTTACGTATGTTTCTATAAAACCACAGCTGGTCAAATTTGTCGTAATTAGCTTGTGAAGAAGTGCCCTCTGGCGCGTCCGTCCGGTATCTTCGAAAGTTTTGGTCAGCTTTTTCCACACTTCCGCTGCTGTCTTAACCTCCTCGACGTGAATATAGTTCACCGGATCGATCAGCAGGATGAGCTTGCTTCGCGTAATCCTGTCCTTCCGCGCATCAACCGCAGGAATAGTTCCGTCCGCATTCGGGGTAGGCTGCACCGCGTCCCAAAGGTCCTCCACTTCCAGAAAAGTCTTCACTGCAAACTTCCACGTTCTTCAGTTTTCGCGACCTGTGTGGGTGGAACTACACGACCTGAGTCTCCGGATCCGTTACTTCTACCTGGGTTCGATATGGCTTTTAGATCTTGAGATTTTCACTAAACTATCTGGGCCCATAACCTAATGGGCAGCAAAGCTTAAATGAAACGCGTGTTGTCTAATGAACGATTAAAGAACTAATGAAAATTTTATTAGGTATCCAAATCATGGGTTGCTTCCATTTCATCATTGACGAATTGATGACAGAAAGTACGGTATTATTTTCAATGTCTTGACCAGAAAAGTATGTTGTTCCCGTACAGTTCCCGTTTAATAACTAAATTATATGCGTATTTTGGTGTGCTCTTCGACATTGAATTTGATTTCTACTTGAACCCAAGAAAGGAAAACAAATTACCCCTTTTACCGTTGATGAAACTGGGTTAGCCTGGTGTACACAAATATACACGGGAAATAATCCACACATATTTATTGGCGAAAGTCCATAGATTTGTTCACACATAAGCAGATCTTTCTGAAAAACACAAATCTAGACAAAATCGTCAAAAGGTCGAAAGTAACATTTGTAAACAATGACTTAAAACGTCAATTCCCTGGAAATGCCAGGTTGCTAATATCTACAAGCACTACCAGCGGGAAGATGCTAACTCCTTGTATCTATTTCTGGTGCTATTTGGTTCGTGGGAGCAAGCAGATCCCAGAAAAATACGCAAGAAGTCATTGTTTACAAATGTTACTTTCGACCTTTTGACTATTTTGTCTAGAAATGAAGTTTATGTGGCAAATGAAAAGTATGTGTGGTCATACATAGTGGTTATGTGTACACATTGGAAATATGTGTGGCTACAAATAGCTATCATTTGTTGATCGCATTGCAAAAAATCATGTGCGGGAACATAAGTATTATCAACAGTCTATGGTAACAGAGTTAGTCTATGGTATTATCAACAATCAATATGCAACTAGCGATTTGAAATTGGTTCACTGGTGTAGAACCCCTTGGTCCGAATTACACCTTGAAGCCAGCACCTTGTTATACATATTTGCGCCTTTGTTTTGATTTGCTGTGTTATTTTGACAGAGTATTTGAGAGTGTGTTCATGTGAGTTCATTATAAGGGGTGCATTATTGAGCTTGGGACCGAGCTTGGGACGATGTTCTAGTACTAACTGAGCCAAGAAAAAAATCGTTTTTGTATGGGACCTACTGGTCTTAGAGTTAGTCTATGGTATTATCAACAATCAATATGTAACTAGCGATTTGAAATTGGTTCACTGTTGTAGAACCCCTTGGTCCGAATTACACCTTGAAGCCAGCACCGTGTTATACATATTTGCGCCTTTGTTTTGATTTGCTGTGTTATTTTGACAGAGTATTTGAGAGTGTGTTCATGTGAGTTCATTATAAGGGGTGCATTATTGAGCTTGGGACCGAGCTTGGGACGATGTTCTAGTACTGACTGAGCCAAGAAAAAAATCGTTTTTGTATGGGACCTACTGGTCTTAGAGTTAGTCTATGGTATTATCACAGCCATTCAAGCTTGAATCTCGACTTGTGTAAATTTCCGTAACCGTCAATTTGAAAGGAATCGCCAAATGTCAATAAGCATTTAGCAAAAAGCAAATTTGTCAGTTTTGTAGACGCTATGTGGCATAAAATTGCACGTCAAAACATCGTGTCAATATCGGGTGGCATGTGGCGAACGACGGAGTGATATTTTGACATGCTAGCAAATGCCGCTTCTTCACCACATAAGTGGGCACATCGACTAAGCGAACTACGTAGCGTTAGTGAAGCAACAGTTGCTTACGCTAGCGCTTGCTAGCGATTTGAAAATTTACACAAAGTTATCGATTAATTTTGCTCTTGCTTAAACGTCTGTCTGTGGTATTATCATTGCTTTTTTATCAGTGTAGGGATTTATAATGAAGTGAACAATTTCCTCTCAGCGTGTAAGAGTCTCAGCTCTAGTTTTTCCTTCCATCTGAATATCGCACAGTTCTTTTTCTGTTATTGCTTTTCCAGCTGTCAACAGTTTTTCTTTTAAAACGATGTAGAGTACTCATTAAATAAACACGCGCTTTTGTTATCCGGAGATTTAACGGTGTTTTACTCGTTCCGAAAGTAGTCCGCCCATTAGGTCATGGGCCCAGGAACGATTCCTGGTCGCGTTTAGATTGTTTTCTGACGCGGACATCGCGGTTACTTATAGGGATCGGGTATCAAAATTGAGTCGGCTTGTTGTGTGTTAAACGTCAGTGTGTATGGTTTTATTTATTACTCGTATCGCATTGAAGTTTGCACTGACAATAAGTTCTGGTATCTCAGGTTGGAACTGGTTCCAACCTAGGCTCAAAAACGAATTCGATATTAGAAATATGTGATCACAAACGAGTAGAGACGCGTTGCTGTTTTCGACGGAACGAGCTTTGTCGCGTGGAAGTTCCGGATGCGCACCTTGCTAGAGGAGCATGAAGTGTTGGAGTGCATTCATACGGAACGGGGAGACGTGGCAGAGCTGAAGGTTCTACCAGCTGACTCGGCAGAAGTGAAGGCTTTGGGACAGCAGCAGAAGAGAGACAGGAAGTGCAAATCGATGCTGGTAGGACGAATTCATGACGACCAGCTGGAACATCTTCGAGGCACCTGAATCGACAGATGCACGAAACACATGGAAGATTCGCTGCAGGAAACTTTCGTCAAGTTTGATTGCATAATCTGTTTGTATCGAAACGCTGGTGGTCAAATGGATGACGAAGGAATCGGTTCGTGCCAGGTAACCATGCTTTCTCCGGAGGGTGAAGCATCAAAAGTAACTCAAGGAAGTGCTGCTGGTACCGAAATTCGAATCAAGCCTAGTTTCCGTGAAGAAGCTAGCATCGAACGTAGCGACGGATATTTTTGGTGTCAACGGATGCCGAATACTGAAGGACAAGAACGTGATTGCGGGAGTGACAATTTCCGGGGGGAGGGGGGGGGGGCTGTACTGCCTGACCCCCCGGAAACTGTTGCCCAGGAAGCGCTGGCCGCGAAACATACTTCCAACTGTCAGCATATGTGGCATCGTGTGCTAGGACATCGCGACCATAAAGCCCTCCGTAACCAAGAACATGGCAACTGGCATCAAGATGGAAAGTTATGGCTGCCGCGTCGTCTGTGAATGATGACTCGAAGGTAAGCTGACTCGCCTTTCATTTCCGAAAAAATCCGACCGAAAATCCAAACAACCGTTGGATATGATCCATACCGATGCAAACCGTGACGCCTGGTGGATGTCGTTATTTTCTCACCATGATTGACGACTTCACTCGGTTCACCGTCGTGTACTTCTTAATAAAGAAATCCGAAGTTCCTCTACGGATCCAAGAGTACGTCAAGTTCGTCCAGACGGAATTTGGCAGGACTCTGAAGATCATTTGGTCCGACCAGGGTGATGAATACCGGAGTGGCACGTTGGATTCCTTTTGTCAAGTGGAAGGAATTCGGTAACAATTTACCACTGCATACACCCCGCAGCAAAACGGGGCAGCAGAGCCAACGTAACAGTAAGGGGAATATTCCAGAACGGTTTCGTGATACCGTACGTGTAGCAACTCAGCACGATAATGAACCTCGAACGTTCGAAGAAGCTATGTGCAACTCCGAGCACGAAGAGTGGAAGCAAGCCACGAAAGAGGAAAAGCAGTCGCTGCTAGAAAATGCAACATGGGATGTTGTCCGTTTGCCGCCAAACAAGAGGCCAATTGGTTGCAAATGGATCTACAAGAATAAGTTCGATGAGAGCGAAAACCTGATCTGCTATAAAGCCAGACTTGTAGCGCGAGGATTTAGCCAAAACTATGGCACCGATTACGACGAGGTGTTTGCGTCAGCAGCCAAGCAACCCACCTTTCGTACCCTGCTGGGTGTCGCCGCCCGGTGAAGAATACAGGTAAAACATGTTGACGTGAAAACGACGTACTTGCACGGAGAGCTGGAGGAAACCATCTTCATGAAGCAGCCGAAAGGGTTCCACAATGAGACCACGGAAGAGGTGTGTCATTTGAGGCTAAGCCTCTATGGTCTCAAGCAGGCCAGTCGGGTGTAGAATGCCAAAATCTCCCAAGTACTTAAGCAGCTGGGTTACGTGTCATCCGATGCAGATCCGTGCGTGTTCGTGAGGACCTATAAGAAGAAGAAGTCGTTCATATTGTTATATGTGGACGATATGCTGATAGTCACCAACACGGAAACCGAATATGAACGAGTACGGAAGCATCTTGCGGGGCCGTTCACCATTGCGTGCCTTGGAGATGTGAAGCAGTACCTGGGAATTCAGGTGAAGCGATCCGGTGGACAGTTTTTCCTGAACCAGCAATCTTATATCGAGAAAGTGGCAGAACGGTTCGGACAAACGAATGCGAAGCGCTCTCCGATACCGATGGATCCTGGATACCCGAATGCACAGCAGAAGGAGGATGATCCCATGCCCAGGTACGACGAGTTCCAGACCCTGCTGGACGCCCTACTGTACGTTGCGGTTAATACGAGACCGGACATCGCAATCAGTGCCTTGATCCTAGGTCGCAAAGTGAGTCGACCAACGGAAGCAGATTGGACCGGAGCAAAAAGAACGCTTCGGCACTTAAAGTCAACAGTAAATCTGAGCCTACAACTGGGTTCATCTGAACCGCTAGATGCATACGTCGATGCAGATTGGGCGGGTGACAAAACAGACCGGGAATCGAACACCGGTTTTGTCTTTCGTCTCGAAGGATCAGTCAGTTGGGCAGCTCGAAAACAACTATGCGTCACCTTTTCTTCAACCGAAGCGGAATACGTGACGCTTTCCGAAGCCTGCCGTGAGCTGATGTGGATGCTGAAGCTACTGAAGGACGTAGGAGACGAAGTTCTTGGTCCAGCAGCAGGCCATGAAGACAACCAGAGCTGTATAGCAATGCTCAAATCGACCGGCGGTAGCAAAAGGACGAAACACATAGAAGGGAGAAGAACATGAAGAAAAGTGATAAGAAGAAGAAAGAAGAAGAATTCGTTGCAAATGTGTTTGACTATGGTGATGATGAAGAAGAAGAAGATGTGAAAATCGAGAAGACATAACATTGAACGATAAACAGGTAGTTGATGGTGCGGAAGAGTCTGGTAGGTTTGATACGTGTAGTGATACAGAAGAAACTCCTGAGGAACAGGATAATGTTGGATTGTCTGGTGCGACACTTTCTGGTCGTGTCACGAAACCGTCAGCCTGGACAAAGGACTACGATATGACCTTCACTGGTGTGGCCCTCGGTGCCATGGAATATGTCGAGAACCTTCCTAACACTATCGCAGAACTGAAGAAGAGATTAGATTGGCAAGCAGCTATACAAACTGAGATGGATTCCTTGCACCGGAACAAAACCTGGAACCTGGCGAAACTTCCAAAGAACCGTGTGCCAATTTCTTGTAAGAGGCTGTTTCAAGTGAAACCTGGAGAACGCGGAAATCCGGATCTCGAGAGGTTTCAGTCGATGTTTCGGGTTTGACTACACCGTTGACAGACCTTCAACGTTTCACGGGAACCCCTATATCATTCGTGGTAGTTTGACAACACATTAAAAGAAAAGTACAACCGGATTACCTTAAATCACAGTGCACAAATCAATTGATGATGGTTTTTAAAATTTCATGCAAAAAGATTACGGGTGATCTTCAAAACCATCATCAGTTTTCTTTCTATGACATAACATAGCAATGGAATTTACGAATGTAATCAGTGGAAATAAAGTTATGATTTAATATTTTCGTTATTTTGATATTCTAATTACTTCAAAAGACACTTTTGTCGAAAACCTGTAACTTTTAACTGAAACAAGCTAATGTATTTTGTTACTTTGTGATTTATTTTATATAATACTAAAAAACAATGACAACCTGGATGACAACATCCCTACGACAAAGGCCATTATAACTAATTTGTACCCCTAGTTAATATCATCGATTGTTTGAACCTTGATGTCCAGGGAGAGCTCTAGCCTACAAGTACATGAAACTTCTACTTTAACTCCATCCACTACTTCGATTCAGTTTTCTCGTCGAAAACCATGGCCCCATTGCTGTGGCCGTTGGCTTGCTGCTTCTTCTCGCCGGACAAAATCCGCTGAATTTCCACCAGGGAAATGCCCTTGGTTTCCGGCACCACGAAGTACACGAAAGCGGTTCCGACGAGCGAGATGCCGGAGAACAGCCAGAACACTCCGGCGTTGCCGAGGCTATCCCGTAGACTTGGGAAGATCTTCGTTACCAAGAAGGCGAACAGCCAGGAAAATGCACCCGCCAGAGGGCTGACGTAGGCTTTGATATTGTTGGCGAACAATTCGCCGATCATGAGCCATGGAAGGGGACCGTAACCAATGGAGAACATGCCGATGAAGAGGCAGACAGCCAGAACCGAAAGCCAACCGAGGTTTTCTACCTGGCTGGGATCATTTTCCTTGAGTTGGAAGTACACGGCAAGAATGATAGTGGCGATGGCCATGAAGAAGTCCGAAAGCATCAGTAGAATTCGTCGACCAGTTTTGTCAACGATGAAAGTGGCCAGAAGAGTGGCCACGACTTGAATGACTCCAACAATGATGGTGGCATCGGTGGCCTCCAGTCCAGTGTTGGCATCGGTGAAAATGGTGGTTGTGTAGAATATGATTGCATTGATTCCGGATAACTGGTGGAAAAACACCAGACCAAGGCAAATAACCAGTGCTCGGATGGTTGCCCGTTGTTTCAATCCTTGCCAAAATGTGATCTTCTCGGCGCGCATCTTGGCGTCTTCAGCTTTAAGATTTTCAATTTCGGCACGTTCGTCATACTGGCTGCCGCGGAGCCACTTCAGGGACTTGGATGCCTCCTCATAGCGGTTCCTTTCAATCTAGTACGACAAAGGGATGATCATCAGCTGCTTGGTTATAACGGGAAACAATGATCATACTCACAGAATATTGCGGACTTTCAGGCATGAAGAAGAAAATCAATCCAAACGCAAGTGGTATAACTCCACAGATGATACTCAACGTCTTTACATTGACAGCGGCGCCAACTCCGTAGGCGAACAGAATACCAATCGTCACCAATAGTTGGAAAAAGGTTCCCAGCATTCCGCGGATCGACGGATGAGCAATCTCAGCCGTATAGGTCGGAGCAGAAACACAGAAGGCACCTCCGCCTATTCCGAGCAAGAATCGGCCAACCATCAACATGGCTACATTACTGGCAAAGATGACCAACAACCAACCGAGCATCAGCGGCAGCACCAAGCTCAACATGGCCCACTTTCGACCAATCATTTTCATCATGATTCCAATGGGGAAGCACATCAATGCCGCACCCAAATTTGCCATCGAGCCGATCCAGGAGAATTGCTCGGTTGTAATGGGAAAACCATACTCTCCGTTTTGCACCAGAGGTATCTCCGCTGGCGATGTCCATCCGAGGAAAGTACCGCAAGCCAGAGCACCTCCGGACGCAGCCAGTCCAGCGATGAATTGTGGAAGTTTGCGGCCGGACTCACCGGCCATGTTGTTCACCGCGGAGTTGCTCATCGTCGGCTGGAATCAGACCAGCATCCACTATGGTAGAATCGAACTGAAGCGTAAATCGGCGAAATGAGCGGAGTGCTCTCATTTCCGAAAATATTCAATTCTAAGCAACACCGGTTGATGATAAGATAAACGTCTCGGAACAATTGCACTTTAACAATCCAGGACTGATAATGCGATAGTGTTAACTACGGTGTAAAATTTTCAGATTCGCACGGTGAAGCTTAACTGGACATTTTACGAGATGACAGGAGAAATATGCTCTTTGTTGTTTTAATAAAATTGATGTTGCTTCTTGTATAAGTTAGGCACTGCGTCCTGTCAAATTTCATTTGGGATTGTATAAATCTACTGATAAGGAACGGCTCGTAAAATACCATAAACATGAGAATTTTTGAGACTATCTCCCAATGAAAGAACGTTTAGCGCGTGAAATCCACCACTGAAGTCTCGACTGTAGCAGGGGCTGGATAGTCATGAAGAAAATAGATACTTGTTATTGGCTCAGGAAGTACCAGCATAGCAATCCCAAGCTTAATGAATTACCCATAAAAACATAACTCAGTACAAACATAGACTAATAGTACGTTCACACTACAGCTTATATTACGTAATATAGAGTATCTTGATATCAAATGACAAGTACATTATTTCCAGTGAAAACTAGATGTATAGTTGCTGATATCAAGATACTCTATATCACGTAATATAAGCCGTAGTGCGAACGTACTTGCTATAACTCTACAAAGGTAATATCAAACGCATTTATAGTCAGGTGAAAATGGTTGGTGTTTCTGCTCATTTCAACCCTCGAAATGGTAGTTTCTACTGCGGTTTGTCATCGACAACAAGACATGAAACTTTATCTTCACTATTGATCAAGAATCCATAACGACCGATTCAAATAAGCAGCGATTCCATCTGTCAAAACCTATAGAGTCATTTTATCTAGATCAATTATATGTGTCCAGAATTGCTCAGACACGAACCTTCTTATCAAGTTCCCAAGCGTGTTCGTGTCTTCAATAAACGTTTTCAGCGAACACGAAGATTAATCTCAGTAATATGATTTGAACAGAAATATTAAGAATTTTTCTATTGTCATTCATGTCGGTTTGTCAGTGATTATATCCGAGTTATATTATCCTTTTGGTTCCGAGCTACTTGTATCTGTCCAGCAAGCTGTGATCACCCATCTGCGGCTTAGTTCCTGAAAGGGACTTTAGGGACTGAAGATTTGGTAGATGTCGCAACCAAGAGCAGCAAGTATTATCTTGAATAAGTTACCTTGAACAGTTACAGCTGAACAGTTCGGTAATCCGATTTAACGGTTTTCGGTGAATTTTGACAAGTTCCGGTAATTTTTTTTACCGGAATACTAAAGAATTTCACTGCTGTTGAATGTTCGGTAAAAAATTACCGAATACTATAAAATTTTTCATGTCCCGATAATTTGATCCATTAACCTCGAGCTAGCCACGAGTAATTGGCACTCCACTTTTACTAACAATCAATATGCAACTAGCGATTTGAAATTGGTTCACTATTGTAGTACCCCTTGGTCCCCATATTTGCGCCTTTGTTTTGATTTGCTGTGTTATTTTCAAGGAGCTGGCGAGAATTCATTTTGCTTTAGCCAACATCTCTAACATCCAAACATCAAAAGATTCATTATTTGTAAACAATACTGCCACTCGTGCCCGTAGGAACAAACGTCAGACGGGCCTTATTCAAATAAGGCCCGTGATATGTTGCATACTGTCAAACGCTAGTAACAAGGTTAGGGTTGCCAGGCCCCTGGTTATTTTGACAGAATATTTGATAGTGTGTTCATGTGAGTTCATTATAAGCGGCGCATTATTAAGCTTGGGACCGATGTGCTAGTGCTAGTACTGACTGAGCCAAGAAAAAAATCGATAATCCTGGTCAGTCGTACAGATGGATCGGTAAAAGGCTTGGAATCCACCATTCCACCGTGTCCCGCGTTGTGAAGATGTTCCAGAAGACAAAGACCATCGAGCGACGCGCTGGAAGCGGCCAAAAACCGAAAACGGAATACCCAGAGAAGGCGCGGAAGATAAGGCAGTTCTTTAAGAATACCCCGAACCTTTCCACCCGAGACTTGGCCAAAAAGATCAATTCGTCGAAGTGTTTCTTCCAGTAGACCATGAAGCGGGCTGGGCTACGTGTTTATAAGGTCAGGAAGGCGCCAAACCGGACTGACAAGCAAAACACGGTGGCCAAATTGCTTGCGCGGAAGCTGTATCGTGAGTGGCTGGTCAAGCCAGGCTGTCTCGTCATGGACGACGAGACATATATAAAGGCGGACACCCCACAAATCCCCAGCCTCGAGTTTTTTTGTCGGTACGTCCCGCATGAAGGTTTCGGAAAAGCTCCGGAAGAGAAAGATGGACAAATTCGAGAAGAAGTACCTGCTGTGGCAGGCGATCTGCGAGTGCGGGCGGCTAATGTGGTCCCGAAGGAGGCGAACCTTCCAAATACACCAGAACTTCGTCCGATCGAAAAGTTTTGGGCGATAATGAAGAAGAAGTTGAAGAAAAGTGGAAAAACATTCAAAACCGATGAAGCTTTGAAGAAAAACTGGGATAAATTGTGTATGAAAGATGGACAAAGCTTCGCCCAAGATCTCATGAGCAGTGTTAAGAGAAATGTACAAGCATTCAGCTTGGGGGAGGATATTCAATAAATAAATTATGCCATAACAATAGTTATTTAATCCCTGAAAATTTGAGAAGTATCCGATTTAAAATGAACTTTTGGTGATCATTTTTGTGTGTCTCATTTTTTCCGAGTCCAGTCTTTATAAGAGAAGAGGAAAGGTTAATTCAACTGTGGCGAATATCATTTTTATCTGCCATTGCAGTCCCAGTTTTCATGGGATTATCGGGATTTTCGCATAGGTAGAGTTCGAAATTCTTTATAATGTTTGGATGGGTTTTAGATTTAGGAATTAAGGTTTCTTGTTAAGCGAGTGCTATTGGTTTGTATTGGGCCATTAGGAGTTGTAATTCCGAGAGTTTTCTTAGAGACCCAATAAATTCCACTGAAAGACGATGCAAAGACGAGAGGAGAGTTAGTTCCGTGGAGTCTGAATATTTATCGGGTTTGAACCGTTGGCCATTTTTCGATTGAGGGCTGGGAGGGTTAGTACGGGACAAATCTTAAAAAGTGTGTAGTTAGTCATAATATTTTTGAGGTTAGCGGGGGTCTTTTTCGTTAGCTCGATGTTAGAGGAGTTCAGGGGGATTTGTGGCAAGGCAAGGGATTTCTTTGGGACAGGGGGATGAATTTCAGTGGTAGGATGTCGTTTGTGTGAAGCAAAGATTGGCTTTGAAGGAGCGGCATTAACCTGAGCAACGTTTTTTCTCCTTCTTCAGCACGTCTTTGTGCTCCAAAACGTCGATCCTGGCATTCAGTGCGTTAAAAGTGCCCATCAATTGTTTAGTTCGGCTAGCAGGTCCATGCTGTTCCTGAAAGTTTCGACAGAATGGAGTAGCGGAGCATTTCTTGTCCATTTCGTGCACATCGGAGCAGTTCCTACACCGGACCACCTCCTTACAACGGAATTTGGTATGACCGTAGCTTCTGTAACAAAGCATTGGGTCCAGAATGTAAATTTTGGTGCGAATCCGTAGGGGGCAACTTTAACATATTCCGGTAAAGCAGTTCCGTTAATAGCCAGGATGATAGTTGGAGTGTTCGTCAGTTTTCCGTCTTGCATGCGAGTGATCCATTCTACACCAATTACCCCTTCCGTTGACATCCATTCAAGCATTCTAGGAGCTTTGTCACCTGTAGAGCATCACGCATAGGGAGCACATACTTTCAACAACCTGATTCCATCGTCGTACTTTCAATGTCACCAGCAAGGTCCTGCATGGACTTACCAACTACGAAAGGGCAATCGATGGTCTGAAGTGATAGGATTTAAAACTGGCCGATGCCAACGGCGTCCATCCATTCCGGAGCCGTAGGTCTACCATCTATCACTGTGGGGGGCAACCCGGGGTCCCACCCAAAGCTCGTCGCCATACCGCTTCTTATTTGCTTTTGCATACCACTTTGTTGTTTCTTTTAACTAACTCGCACTACACACTAGCCGCTTGTAACGCTCACATAGAAAAAAATAAAATCGAAAATCGTTCGATTTTCAACAGAAAATGCGCAGTTACTGGCGATTCGCATTGAGAAGTTTTTCGAAAGCAAAAACTAACTGACAGTTTGTTGTGCCCGTTGTCGTCTATTCAGAATTGTCGTTACAACCGCCAACCCTCTCTACATCCCAGCAGGCGGTTGATCGTCCATAGATCAGTGCACGCAGACGTCAGTCGGTTCAGTCCGACAAAAATTTGACACTTTTGGGTGGTTTGTTTTGGTTACTTATTCGCAAGTACGACAACTCTCGACAGCTTTCCAATGGATTCCATAGTTATTAATTTGAGTTTAATTCTCAAACTTAAAAAATTGTTTCGTTAGAATAACGATCCTGCACCAGTAATAGAATTTGTTCACTCTGGGAATCAAAACAAAGAAGATAGTAACCAAAACAAACCACCCAAAAATGTCAAAACGGAATTGAGGTTAGGGCCCGTGCACTGATCTATGGCGAGTTTTACATGTTTTGATGGGATGGATGGCTGCGTTCAATCTGTTGGTGGATCTCTGTCTTGTAATTGACGTCTTGTTCGATGAAGAGTCATACTGGATACACTTTCATTTATGTTAATGATAACAATATTTACTTTGACTTCAGTAACGCCAATTATGCCAGTATCACACAGGTGAAAAAGTTAGTTTTAGTGCTGAACCTGTTTGATTCATGTAAGTTTTGAAATTTTCGCTTCACTGTCCTTAAGGAGACTTGATACACCCAAAAATTGAAATTGTAGCAAAAAATGCAAAATTGCAATTTTGCAGTTTTTGCAATCATATCTTGAGAAATCCGCATGATTCTGAAAAGGCAAATTTGCCCATCATGTTCCACAAAGCTTTTTATGGTATAAACAAAGCCATGCAAGTGTGTGCAAGTGGTTATCGCTGTGTGCCTAGTGCCTCGACAATCGCAGCAACCGTTAGGTTTTTGTTCAACCGTCAACAACTTCTCAATATGGGTGAGACAATGGCACAGAACGCCGCTACGCCGTATGCCTCTGTTGCTATTCCGCTGTCAAGTGTTCTATTTTTATCTGCACTCGTCATCACACTCCAATCGCCCTCTCATCAAGTCACCATGCGGTTTATGAAATAAACGAAGCCATGTAAGTGTGTGCGACCGAAATTTGCTTCATTGTTGTAACGTTGAGTGCCTCAAAAACCGAAGAAACTGTAGGACTTTTATTCCATTTACCTCAACTTGTTGTGGTGACTGGATGGTTACAATGAAGAGCCGTCATGCTGACGGTCGCGGTTCGACTCTCGGTAGCGGATGAAAATCTTTTTTTTTTGTGCGCCATTGAATTTACTACTACTAATCAACTGTACAACATCACGCACACATTGAATTTTTCTAATCGAATTGATGTGTTGCTTTTTTGCCCACGACCAATGTTGCTTTCTTTCTCCAAGTTGCGATCCATTACGAGAAATGAAACCAAATCATGCGAAATTGCATTACAATCTTGCTTTTTTATTTTGGGTGTAGGGATCAAGTCCCTATCACTTCAAAGTTTTCTGAGCACAAAACGCAAATACTATTTGGACTTCAGGCGTGGAATTTTCAAGATTCGTTTGCTCCACTGGAGCATCCATTGATTAGTAATTTGAGCGTTGTTTGTTATGTTTTGTTTGGGATTTTTAGTCTCAAAAATCGTGAAGTGATAATTAACCTAACCTATAAATCTAAAGTAACCAGACGTCCACATTTCTAAAAAAAATGTCCCGCGTTCGTCCTAAGCCCAGGGACGCGAGTCTATCTCAGATGCGGGATTTTTTTGTTTTGCTTTTGTGTGATTTGCGCACGCTTAGTAGATAGAAAAAAGATTTTAAAGATTTTGATGAAAATTTTAAAGATTTACTGCAAAAAGATGCAGCCCAATGCAAGTTGATGGATTGAAATTCACAAGCTGAAACAAGATTTTATAAGAATTGATTCGGTAGCGTGGGATTTTCGTTTGATCATGATCGATCATCTTGAATCTGGATTTAGATGTGTCGCACCCCAGCCTAAGCCAGCGAAATGTACCACGATTTGGAATTCATTAATATGCTTTTCGCTTTATCAAGATCATTTCAAAGCTTCCATATTAGCAATATGAGTTTAAAGCACTGCTCACATCTTTTTTATGTTTTCAAAAACTTGTGACATCCCTATATGCGTTTGACAGCTACTGTCATGGATTGACCTCACGAACACTATCATGTAATCAAGAAATTCATCTTCCTATTCTTCATTAGTTGAAACAGCAGTTGTCTTTTTTCAACCTGCATAAGCGATGTGTTTGTGAAAAAGAGCTCGTGAGGAGGATTAGTCAGTGTGTTTAATTTTTCAACCGCCGTAAATCTGTTAAAAGTTATCCTTGTCAAGTGCAGCAAGACTGTGGCAACAGTTTTAGTAATTTCAGTGCCATATTACGAATTCAGCAAGGAAAACTTGAGAAATTGTTATTGATTGTGCAAAGTATGTAAATAAAACTTTATATTGTGATATTCTGTTAAGAATACGGATTTGTAGGCAATCTCTCAGTGACTTCAACTACGTCGAAAAAACGTCAGTACGTGTTTTCGGACGACCAGAAAAAGGAATTTTCTTTCTTGAAAAAGGCGAAGACCGTCGGCAGCGTTTACTGTCGAAACCTGCAGCAGACCGAGTTTGTCACATCGGCATCGAGAAGGTATAAACGCGAGTGTTACGAAGGACACAGCGGCAACTGAGAAACATACCAGCACGGCAACGACTAGAGCAGCAGGCTCATCCACATCGATCAAAAGTAAACAACTTTTTTTGAAACAGGCAGAATTTGGTTTTAAGGAGAGCAGCTTGCTCATGCTGAGGTGGTTTACCTATCACACGTCAATGCACAGTCAGTCATTCCGATCAATGGATTGCACATCCAAGCTTGTTCGTGCGCATTTCTAGCCAAAATTCTCTTGCGGTCCCACCAAAACAGAAGCGATTGCTAAAAATGTTCTGGCTGCATATTCTGTTTATCAGATTTCAACATGAATGGAGTACATCAATTTTCTAACAATCTTCTCCGACGCTTCAAATCACCAAGACTTGTTCTCCTCTGTAATTATATATTTTGACTACAAACGTGGAATTCAGGATAAGTTGTTGGATTTTGTGTCGCCTCCTGGCGAAACATCGGACATTATTGCGGAATCAATTTACGAAAATTTGTGCAAATACGAAATGCAGGGAAAGGTAGCGGCGATTTTTGCAGACAACGTCAACACAAATTTTGGTGGTCTTCATAGAAAGGGTACGAACAACGTTTATTGCGAGCTAAAGGATCAGCTACAGAGACCGATTTTGCACCGATCGTTCACAACACAGTTCAGGCGGCGGCGGATCAACTTCCCGTGGATATTGAGGGTAGTATTGATAAGATCTACAGTCATTTCTATATTTTCACGGTCGGGGTCGAGAAACTGATAGGTTTTTGCGAGGAAGCAGAAGTAGAATACAAGAAGATTTTAGGCTACAGTAAGACTCGCTGGCTAGCTTTGATGCCAGCTATTGAATGAGTGTTAAAACTGTTCTCACCACTGAAATCTTACTTTTTGTCGATCGTTCACAGTCCAAGAATTCTTCGCGAAGTTTTTATAGATGAGAGCTCGGAAATGTGGTTGTATTTCATGCATATTCAGGCGTCGGTATTTGACAATACGCTGTAAAAAATTGATGGTGACAACATCACACTTACAGAGGTTGCAGCTGAACTTGATGACCTCAAGTTCAAACTGTTCGAAGTTCAAGTATCCGACTCGTTTTCTAATCTGAAATCGTTTAACCACAGAGCAGCGGAAACTTCAAAATCTGCATCAGTCTTACGGACCAGTGCGATCCTCGGTAATTGCTTCTAGGAACGTCCCTGAATGACTTTTTACTGAAACCTCTTAAATATATTGGAATATCCTACATTAAATAAGTTCAAGTTCTTTCTATCACAAGACATGTGCCTCGGATTGTCATCAAAAACGTAGGTATCAATGTCGAAGTATTGAAATGTTTTATTCACGATCGCTTTTAATTCCAAACTTTACAAAATAGACAATGATAATACATCAATACACTAATGATGTCCTAAATTGAAACTAGCTTGTTCAATTCGCTCACTTTACAGTTTGATATGTCGACGATGTCCGAGAATTTCCTATTTCGGAAAGAGGAGCATTCATCCGCATAGCGTTCACTAGATAAATAACTATCGTCATTATTAAAAAATAATTTATATAAAAATTGCAAACCAGTTCTTTCGATATATGGTGTGATGTGCAGTGGCAGATGTTGCATTAAAAAAACATATCAGTACAATTTGACCTGCGTGGTTTATGTCTTTTCTCGAAAGTCTTTAGATTGCATTCGGCTTAGCTAGTAGAGTTGGGCTCAACACGGAAAATATTTACAACAAATATAGCTTGACCAGACTGCGATTTCTATTGCGTGTCGGTTTTCTCGTCATTCTCCATAGCTGGATTGCTGTGGCCACTGGTTCGTCGCACCTTCTCACCGGACAGCATCCTTTGGATGTCCGGCAGGGAGATACCCTTGGTTTCCGGCACAATGAAGAACACGAAAACAGTTCCGAGAAGCGACAGGCCAGAGAACAGCCAGAAGACACCGGCATTGCCGAGTCCATCGCGCAGGTTGGTGAAGATTTTCGTTACCAAGAATGCGAGCAACCAGTTGAACACTCCGGCCAATGGACTGACATAGGCCTTGACGTTGTTGGCGAATAGCTCGCCTACCATAAGCCACGGGATAGGACCAAATCCAATGGAGAACATTGCTATGAATAGGCAGACGGCCAGAACTGGGAGCCAACCGAGGTTTTCCACCTGGGTGGGATCGTCTTCCTTGAGCTGGAAGTACACGGCGAGGAGGATAGTGGAGATAGCCATGAAGAAGTCTGAAATCATTAGCAAAATACGACGACCGGTTTTGTCAACGATGAAGGTAGCCAGCAGGGTGGCTACGACTTGGATGACTCCTACGATGATGGTGGCATCGGTGGCCTCCAGTCCAGTGTTGGCATCGCGGAAAATGGTGGTGGTGTAGAAGATGACGGCGTTGATTCCAGACAACTGCTGGAAGAACATCAGACCGAGAGATATAATCAACGCTCGGATGGTTGCTCGCTGTTGGAAACTCTGTGCAAAGGTGATCTTTTCCTCGCGCATTTTGGCATCTTCCTGCTTGAGATCTTCAATCTCGGCTCGTTCATCGTAGCGGCTTCCCCGGAGCCACTTCAGGGACTTGGAAGCATCGTCGTAGCGGCTCTTTTCAATCTACGGAATGGATCAATTATCAATTGTGGGTTGATGCAAAAAAATATTGCAATACTTACGAAGTAGTGAGGACTTTCGGGCATGAAGAAAAAGATCAGTCCAAACACAAGTGGAATCACACCGCAGATGATACTCAGCACCTGAACGTTGACAGCGGCACCGACGCCGTAGACGAACAGAATACCAATCGTCACCAACAGTTGGAAGAATGTTCCCAACGTTCCCCGGATCGATGATTGAGCAATCTCAGCCGTGTACGTCGGAGCAGCGATACAGAAAGCACCACCGCCAACACCGAGGAAGAATCGGCCCACCATCAACATGGCTACGTTGTTTGCAAAGATGATCAACAACCAACCGAGCAGTAGCGGGAGCACCATGGTCAACATGGCCCACTTACGACCAATCAACTTCATCATGATGCCGATGGGGAAGCACATCAACGCCGCCCCAAGGTTGGCCATCGATCCGATCCAGGAGAACTCTTCGTCCGTGATGGGAAAACCATATTCTGAATTTAGCACCAGCGGGCCTTCCGCCGGCGAGGTCCATCCGAGAAAGGTACCGGCAGCCAGGGCACCACCGGAAGCTGCCAGTCCGGCAATGTATTGCGGGAGCTTTCGGCCGGACTCACCGGCCACGTTATTTACCACGAAGCTGCTCATCGTTTCACGGGTCTGCAATGATAGGGAGAAATCAATCGAAGCAATTAGTATCAGCTGGGAATAAAATCGATGGGATGGTTTATAATTGTATACATCATCGGTTGTAATGGCATCGACTGCGGTGGATCCGTATCGATGGGAGCTTGTCGCAGGAATCGCTGGAATGAGCGGAGCGCGCTCGTTTTCTGGATTTGCCATTTTTCAGTTTCAACTTTCGGCGATAAGATAAATTGCCTTGAATACTGCCGAACAATCGCACTTTGAATGATGACGAGCACTAGAACGAATGATAATGCGATAGTGCTAATCACACGCTGGTAAACGTTACGGTTCGTTGGCAAAGCTTGATTTGGGCGGAAAGGGTTTGATTGGCAGACAGATTAACTGTTCGGTCGATTGTTTGCAACCAGCAGATGTATCGCAGTTTTTGGTACTAATCCACCAAGGTTGTTTCGTCAAATTTTGAATTCACTTTCTTCAATGGACATATATTTTCATTCTGAACAGAAAACAGTCGCGACACAGTTCCTTTTAGCTGCTTATTTTTTGCATTCTTTATTCAGTTATGGTGAATCGATTGTTTTTGTTTGCATTGTCATCGCAGTGTTGATAAAGAAATTCACCCACACTAATGTGCTGCAGTGTGCCATTTAAAAATGAACGCGGTTCAGGTTTTGACGGCTTTGACGGATGAGAATGAACGTTTTGTTCATTCAACACAGCAAAGAATGCATTATTTTTAGTACAAACTTGATTGAGGCTGCACGATGGGAACACTTGAAGGCGCACTTTATAGGCGGGCGATTTGATTTTCGCAACACGTGTCAGCTCATATTTTAAACCTAAGCAGAAAACGGTTTTCCTCGTCGTGTAGCTGAGGATATGATGAGAAATGATATTCTCCCCACAACAGGACATGCATCAGACCACTGACATACCGAAATATCAAAAGCAATTCGTTTGAAAACGTACCAGCATAACAGAATCAACAGAACACGTTATCACTACACGGTTGTTCGCATTTACCCAAATATGAGTATTTTTAACTCTATTTCATTAAATTATTTGAGACGTCAAACGCTGAGTTATTATGAATTATTATATTGAATAGATTCTACTCAACATTAGGCTTAGTGACCTTGAAAGCACGCTCACTACAGTGCCATTAAGATCAAAGGAGAGCAAGATAGAAGGAACATCTTTTGGAGGAAAACAAACCATCATTCCTCTGCATGTGCTAAAAAGGAAGAGGTGATCAAACGTCAAAAAGCCTAATACAACAAATATTGGCAGATCTGGATTGTCTAATGCCTGGGACAGACATACAACGTACAGCGTTGTACGAACTGTCAAATACTTTAATCCATTACAGAAAAACTCGTACTAGACTAGAGGAGTACAACCAACAATCAATATGTAACTAGCGATTTGAAATTGGTTCACTGTTGTAGAACCCCTTGGTCCGAATTACACCTTGAAGCCAGCACCTTGTTATACATATTTGCGCCTTTGTTTTGATTTGCTGTGTTATTTTGACAGAGTATTTGAGAGTGTGTTCATGTGAGTTCATTATAAGGGGTGCATTATTGAGCTTGGGACCAACAATCAATATGTAACTAGTGATTTGAAATTGGTTCACTGTTGTAGAACCCCTTGGTCCGAATTACACCTTGAAACCAGCACCTTGTTATACATATTTTCGCCTTTGTTTTGATTTGCTGTGTTATTTTGACAGAGTATTTGAGAGTGTGTTCATGTGAGTTCATTATAAGGGGTGCATTATTGAGCTTGGGACCGAGCGTGGGACGATGTTCTAGTACTGACTGAGCCAAGAAAAAAATCGTTTTTGTATGGGACCTACTGGTCTTAGAGTTAGTCTATGGCTGTACCATAGACTAACTCCATAGACCATAGACCATAGAACTTGGCTGTACGTTGTATGTCTGTACCAGGTATAAGTGGATTGATATTGTGCACTGTACGAAAATCTCTCGCACTAATTGTACTTGGGTGTGTGTGTGTGTTGGTAAACGTAGATGCGCAGCTCTCGTTGATTGCTTTAATCTTCTGTTTTTCCTCAGACAACTGGTGATTAGCTCCCACAAAATTGGTGCCGTTGTCTGAAAAAACCTCAAACGGCGCTCCTCGTCGTTCCACAAACCTACGGAAAGCCATTATGCAGGAGGTCGTCGTTAGGCTATGTACCAACTCCAAGTGGATAGCGCGGATTGTGAGGCAGATAAAGAGACAAATCCACCGCTTCACACTGCTGCGTCTGACCTTGACCAAAAAGGGTCCCATGTAGTCAACGCCCTCAAAGGAAAATGGTCTGACGAACGGTGATAGGCGCCCTCTAAGCAACTCTCCCATGCGCGGTGCTGCCGGACTGGTATTCTTAATTTTGCAATGCTGGCATTCTTGGCTAACTGTTCGTATCAGCACTAGAAGCTTGGGTATATGAAACGGTTGACGAAGTTCGTTGAAAACTGTTTCGCCATTTGTGTGTAGAAACCGACGATAAAAGACTGTACAAGAAGATATGTTAAACGACTTTCTCTGGGGAGTACTACTGGATATTTTGCTGCAAAAGAGACGTGTGGTGCTGCGCTAATTCGGCTGTCCATTCGAATCACTCCATGTTCATCAAGGAATGGCGACAATGTGTATAGCGGACTTCTTTTTGCGACTCTGCAACCCTTCTTGAGCTCGTTAATCTCCTCCGGGAATGCATTTATCTGTGCTTGCCGCCACAATGCTACTTCAGCCCTCATGAATTCTCCCCGGTCTATCCCTGAACTGCGTTTGTTCGTCTCAAGGATGTGCTTCCAGATATCCACAGCTCGGTTTACGTAGACCATAGTCCGAAGCATACGGTGCCAACTCGAAAAGCGTTAGACGTCGATTACATTCTTTATTACTCTGTGTACTGCTACGAAATTAACCTCTTCACTTGCGGCATCAGCTTTCTAAACTTTACCTACTGATTCCTCAGGCCAACCCTCATTTGGTTTCCTCAGAAACAATAGCCCTTGAAACCATCGACTATCAGGATTGAAAGACGGACCCGAATTCCACTTGGTGGCGTCGTCAGCTACGTTTAGTTTTGACGGTACATAGTGCCATTCGGATACACTAGTAAGCGACAGAATTTCGCCCCCGCGAGACGATACAAATTGGTGGTACCGTCGGCTGTCAGACCGAAGCCACGCCAAAACTGTCGCTGAGTCGGTCCACAAGAATCGCTGCTTTATGTTGATAGTGATGGTAGCACTGATGTTTTGCAACAAACGAGAACCCATCATGGCTGCCTGTAGTTCCAGACGAGGGATTGAAAGTGTGCGAAGTGGAGCTACCTTTGTCTTTGCAGCAACCAGTAAACACCAGCCCTTCCCCTGATGGGACATCCTCAAATAGGCCACTCATGCACATGCTGCAACGCTTGCATATGTAAAAACGTGGATTTCTACTTCACCGACGTCCTGTGGTTAAAGAATGCAAAAAAAAACTGCGAGGAACTTGAACTTCGTCAATGCACTCGTACAACTGTATCCACCTGTTCCACAGCTCATCAATGTGTTCTGCAATGGGCTCGTACCAGTTCGTCCCCGACCGCCGAATTTCCTGCATAAGGATCTTCCCATGCACTAAGCAAAGCGCAACGAATCCCAAAGGATCGTACAATTTCGTTACAGTTCGAAGAACTTGTCTTTTCGTTGGAGTTCCAGAAGTACCCTTGAAGACATCTTAAAGGGCCTGTTTGATCAAACGTGAAGTGATCTGCTAAGGGAACCCACATAACTCCTAATACCCTTTCCTGGAGTACCTCTTTGTCCACAGTTAACGGATGGCTGACTGGTCTCTCCAAGGCGGTCGAGTACCTCTGGTGAGTTAGACATAATTTTTCCAAATTCAAATCCAGCGTCTGCGTGGATAAACTACACTTGCTGGACCAGCTGGATGGCATCCTTTACCGAATTGACGCTGTCAAGGAAATCGTTTACATAGTGATTCTTGATGATGGCGTCCACTGCCCTGGGGTAATGGTCCACAAAGTCTAGGGCATTTTTGTTCTTCGCATACTGCACTGTACACGAAGAACTAGTCGCTCCAAACATAGCGACGTTTATCACGTATATCTGCACTTCCTATTCTGGACTATAGCGCCACAGAAAACACTGTGACATCTAATCAGAGTTCCTGATTCAAATTTGCAGAAACATTTCACGAATGCCGGAGCATACCGCTATTTTGCCTTCCCTGAACCGTGTCAAAACATCCACCAGCGGTACAAGTATGTCGTTGAAAGAAACTCCGTTCACCTTTGCTACAGCATCCCACACCATCCGGATTTTGTTGGGTTTTTTGGTCACAACTCCTAATGGTAGATACCATCTTCGATGAGTTTCGAGTTCTCCAACTCTTGTGGCGTGATTTTGCGAACATACTCTTTCTGTTCAAAGCTTTCGATGAGTTCATTCATTCTCCTACGCAGTGCTGGATCTTTCATAAGCCTTTTCTCTAAACCTTTCAGCCGGTTGAATGCCATTTGGTGACTGTCCGGAAAAAAACACCTCGACTTTCCTCCAGAGTAAACCTGTCTCCATACGATTCCCCTTGCGCACCGTAGTTGCTTCTAAGATTCCACGTGCTTGCTTGTCGTCCTCCGACTCTATCTGTTTCGAACCTACAGCATCCTGAACCACAAAAAATTTCCGCATGGAATTGTGTAACTCGGTGTTACTAATACTTTCGACGGCGTGAATATGAAGCTGCTCGACTGAGTCTTCACCAGTAGAATTTTTTCTGTATACAAACCATCCTAACCGTGTTTTGGCGGCTACTGGGTCGCTGTTACCGTCTTCTCGAGTCTTCAGGCTAGTAAGCATCCTGACATGTTCAATTCCAATGATCATGCCAGGTTTAGCGTTGGCGTAGCTAAGCACAGAAAGTCCCTGGAGGTGAGGGAACGACTTCGGTTATTTCTTCGTTATTCAGCGTCTGAACTGGAAGTCCTAGCTCTCGCACTGTACGCACGTCATTCAGCAGATACTTCTCCGGTTTTCCAGCACCCGATATTTTAACGCTAATGCGCCGTAAACTCATCTCCTGCCGTCCAATCTTGCCAGTCCAACTTAGCCAAAGACTGTCCTGATCACCTACGATTCCAAGTTGGTCTGCGATTCCTTCTTCGAGTAACGTCCAAGAATACAAAGGTGTTTATCCTCTTCCCGTTTCCGAACAAGGTTACCGGAAGGTATCGGAAGAGAGAATATGATTTAGTTCCATGATGGTTTCGATGGACTGTTTCGTTGGTTTTTTTTAATTACTTAAAAGGTAAGCTGAATAGAAATTTCATAATAATCCATCGATTTTTGGTTAAGCCAAGCAACGCCCGTTTATCAGAACTTTTGGTTGCTTGGGAAGGTTTCTCATGGTTGTGTGCACAGAAGTATGCGCTGCTAAGATAGGTAGATTGCAGTTCAGGGTTCGGGAATTGAACTGCTACATTACCTAAACATACATTATTACCATAGACTAACTCTAAGACCAGTAGGTCCCATACAAAAACGATTTTTTTCTTGGCTCAGTCAGTACTAGAACATCGTCCCAAGCTCGGTCCCAAGCAGGGGCCTGGCAACCCTATCCTTGTTACTAGCGTTTGACAGTATGCAACATATCACGGGCCTTATTTGAATAAGGCCCGTCTGACGTTTGTTCCTACGGGCACGAGTGGCAGTATTGTTTACAAATAATGAATCTTTTGATGTTTGGATGTTAGAGATGTTGGCTAAAGCAAAATGAATTCTCGCCAGCTCCTTGGTCCCAAGCTCAATAATGCACCCCTTATAATGAACTCACATGAACACACTCTCAAATACTCTGTCAAAATAACACAGCAAATCAAAACAAAGGCGCAAATATGTATAACAAGGTGCTGGCTTCAAGGTGTAATTCGGACCAAGGGGTTCTACAACAGTGAACCAATTTCAAATCGCTAGTTGCATATTGATTGTTGTTATTACCATAGACTATCTCTAAGACCAGTAGGTCCCATACAAAAACGATTTTTTTCTTGGCTCAGCCAGTACTAGCAACAATCAATATGCAACTAGCGATTTGAAATTGGTTCACTGTTGTAGAACCCCTTCGTCCGAATTACACCTTGAAGAACGCACCTTGTTATACATATTTGCGCCTTTGTTTTGATTTGCTGTGTTATTTTGACAGAGTATTTGAGAGTGTGTTCATGTGAGTTCATTATAAGGGGTGCATTATTGAGCTTGGGACCGAGCTTGGGACGATGTTCTAGTACTGACTGAGCCAAGAAAAAAATTGTTTTTGTATGGGACCTACTGGTCTTAGAGTTAGTCTATGGTACTAGCACATCGGCCCCAAGCTCGACCTCAAGCTTAATAAAGCGCCCCTTATAATGAACTCACACTAACACACTCTCAAATATTCTGTCAAAATAACACAGCAAATCAAAACAAAGCCGCAAATATGTACAGGAAGGTGCAGGCTTCAAGGTGTACTTCGGACCAAGGGGTTCTACAACAGTGAACCAATTTCAAAGTGGGAGTGGTCGTAAAAGTGGTCCAATGGACAGTAAAATAGCCAGGAAAGTCGTACAACAATTCAAGAACCGTCCAAACATGTCAATTCGAGATGTCGCTAAAAAGTCTAAGGTGTCAGTCGGTTTTGTGCAGAAAACCATGGAGCGTGCTGGGTTACATGTTTACAAAGTGCAAAAAGCCCCAAACCGGAATGAAAAACAAAACATCACTGCGAAAACCCGCGCCCGGAAACTTTACACGAAGCTGCTCACCAAATCCGGTTGCATCGTGATGGATGACGAAACATACGTCAAGGCCGACTTCCGTCAACCTCCTGGGCAAGAATATTTCGTTGCCAAGTCGAAGTTCGATGTTCCGGAGGATGTTCGAAAGAAGAAACTATCGAAATTTGCAAAGAAATTTCTAATCTGGCAGGCGATTTGCGGATGTGGTAAAAGAAGTGCTCCCTTCATCACTTCCGGAACAATAAACGGTGCGATTTACACGGAAGAGTGCCTTAATAAGCGTCTCTTGCCATTCATTAAGAAGCACAAAGGATCAAATCTGTTTTGGCCTGATCTAGCATCCTGCCACTACGCTCGAAACGAATTGGAGTGGTACCGAGCCAACGGAGTCAATTTTGTGCCAAAGGATATGAACCCACCAAATTCACCGGAACTTCGTCCAATTGAAAAATTCTGGGCAATTATGAAAACGGTACTTCGCAAACATCCCAAAACTATAAAAACAGAACTAGAATTGAAGAAAATTTGGGTACAAACAACAAAAACACTGGGAAAGTCGGTTGTACAAAATTTGATGGGTGGAGTGAAAAGGAAAGTGCGGGCATTCGGGATGGGAGACGAAATTGAATAAAACAAATGTTGTAAATCAAAACTCATTAGTAGTTCTTCATTTTCTGAAAATTTCAAGAAAATCCGATAATCAGTTTAATTTTGATGAGTATATATGTGTGTGCCATTTTTATCGAATACACCCTTTATTCAGTAATAACTTATGCCTCCAATCAATTTGTTTACTGAAGTACAGTTCGGGATTCATTCATTCTATTAACGTCTATTTAAACTGTACGTCTGCTGTAGACGTTTAAGTTCATTCGAGACTGTACTGTACGAGAGTTATTTAATCCCTGCATGCAAAAATCCAAAAAACCAAAAAACTTGCGTTTGACTGACTTTTGAATCAAAACTGCTTAATTTTCATGCATTTCTGAAGTCATTTCATAACTATTGATTGCTTTTGCTTTTTAGTACCACTACATAAACATTGCGGCGAATATAATACCTTGTACTTGATATACGTTGGAAACAGACATCACACTGACGTTTCTCGTTGTCAATCTTGACAATTCAAGATGTGATAAAAAATAACGTTACATGAAATGAAAGGGACCGAGGGTCGATCATAAATTACGTTTGCAATTTCTGAAAAGCACACGAGTATGTAATTGTTTATCGTTGGTTTATCTGCACTACACGCGTGGATAACGACTGTTCCAGAAAGTATAAGCACACCTTATTTTAACGGTCACTTTGGTCATAATGAAATATTTCAACATGTTTTGGCTGCGTCCTTTTGTTTGCTCATTTCTGAACGACATAGCATCAAAAAAGTGCTCAGTTTTGTGTTACCTATCAAAATGCGCGGTCTTACTCCCGAACAACGAAAAAGTATCGTGCACAAATGGTACACTATGAGCGGACTCTCCTTGAGAAAATTTGCCAAGGAAGAGGGTGTAAGCGTCGGAGCGGTACGATCTGCAATTCGAAAATATAGAGAACAGTGTACGTTTGAAGATGCGTCGAAGAGTGGTCGGGAATCCGGTCCTGTTAGTCCGGATATCGATAAAAAGGATCAGGGATGCCTACAAGCGAAAACCAGCGATTTCCGGTCGCGATGTTGTGAAAAAACTAGGGACCTCGTCGAGTAACGTCATGCGTGCCAAACAAAGACTTGGGCTAAAAACATACCGAAAGCAGAAAAATCCCAAAAGGAACCCAAAACAGGCCGCGTCCGTGAAACCACGGACCCGCAAACTCTACGATTCGTTATTGTGTAGAAATTCTGGGTGTATAATAATGGACGATGAAACGTATGTGAAACTCGATTACAGAACGCTTCCCGGACCACAATTCTATACTGAAAGCGAAGACAAAGACATCCCCGAAACGGAGAAGGCAATTTTTACCGAAAAATTCGGTAAGAAGGTTATGGTTTGGCAAGCAATATGCGAGTGTGGTAAGTCTAGTCCGTACATCACAACGGAAACGATAAACACTCAGAAATACGTTAAGGAATGTCTCCAGAAGCGATTTTTGCCGATGATCTGGCAGTATGAAGGTCAAGTAGTGTTTTGGCCTGATTTGGCGTCATTTCATTACGCATAGGACATTTTGGAATGGCACAAAAGTCAAAATGTATATTTCGTGCCGAAAGACATGAATCCGCCGAACTGCCCGGAGGCACGACCAATAGAGACTTTTTGGGCTTAAACCAAAGCAAAGCTTCGAAAATTCATAAAACCAGCGTAAGACATCCAAAAATTTAAAAAAATAATGGCCAAAAGTAGTCAAAATGGTGGGAAGTACCACTGTGCAGAAGCTTTTGGGTCATGTTCGAGGAAAAGTTAGGAGTCTTGGCTATGATTAAATATTTATATTAAACGAGAGTAAAATATCATATAAAACACAAATGGGTCATTCCATATCAAGTGACCGGAGAAATGCATCGATCCTCTTCGATTCGAACCAAAATTGGCGGATATACTTGTTCTAGGCTATTAATCAAAAATCCAAAGTTTTAGACCAATCGGTGAACCCCTCGGCCCATGGGCTGCCCCCATTTTTTTGAGATTTTTGAAAAGTCAATATATTGTTTATTGAATATCTCGATGAATAAAAGAGCTACAAATGTTAAATACTTTTCTTAAAGGAAATTAAATTTGCTACCAAATAAATATTTTTTATAATTTTTACAGTGTTGCCAACATTGTTATTTTTGTGGTTGAAATATTAAATTGCGTTTTTCTCAAAATGCCCTCACTTTTTTTTCAATTTTAATGGCTCCAATGTGTTTAACAGACTTTTTTACATAAGAAACACTCATCGAGACAAAACAATGTGCTCCGTCATGGAGATATTGATTTTTAAACATTTCATGTCTTAAAAATTTGTTTATTCTACCACTCTTTATATAATTTGTTATATTTCATCAAGGCGGATCTAACAAAAAAGCACCGCTTATATTAAACAATAATAATAGCAGTTTTACATGGTCTACTAATTTCGGTGGCCTACTAGAAGAATTTCGGTGCTCTGAGAGGTTAGTGCGAACCATGAAAAAGTGCATTAAAGAGAAAGGAATTATCTGTTCCTCTAACCCCAAAAAAAGCCATGGTGTTTCATAAGACATTGTGCAAAAATTGACAAAAAGAGAAACCCTGCATAGTGCCAGACTTTTTAAAATTAGAACAGATTTAAAAAAAAAGCGTCATTCAATCCTACTCCACTAAAACTTTAAGTGATCTGCGTGACTGCAGTCCTCGTCCACTGAAAACGATTCGTAGCAATTTGGTGCGAATGGGTAGTCCGTCAAATATTTGGCATTGGTCAAATAATGTAATTCCACGCTTGACTGTTACTAAAGAATGCGAGTATACGAGTCAAAAAATGACTCTTTTTGGGACAACATTTATAAAGGGAGTATCAACATTTGTAAAACCTCTTTGACCCTTTTCAATTGCTAGTTAAAATTTTTACATTTCCGTGCATTGCCAGATTTTGCCAGATTTTTTATTTGTGACATGCCAGATATTTTTGAAAATGGCAACCCTGCGTGAGGCAGACGTGAGTAAAGAACTGGCTGGTAAGAAGGAGTGTAAAAGTGTTCGGGAGGGAAGCAGAAGCGAGTAGTGCTGGCGAACCTTAGCGAAACACTCTGCGCCCACCAGAGTAAAGAAGCCGCATTTGTTAGGAAGCATGAATATATTGCAGCGAAACAGGGAGAGTTCTATCAGTTCACTCGGGACAACTTGACCGACGGAGAAGTTCTAGTTGTGGCCGACTTTTTGGAAAACTTTTCATTTGTTTTTCAGGTATTATATGAACATTTTCTCCTCCTCTTTCCAACTACTGTAATGATAGATGTGACTAAGGATAGTGACAATGATGCTTTTAAAACATTTGCAAACTTGAAATAATGTTCACTCCCAGCAGTAGATCTAAAGAAGTCTGATTAAGATTTTCAAAAATAAAGTGATTGACATTAATATCAAATCTACAAAGAGTATTTTATTAACGCTAACACTAACGCAAACTTTTCCTTTGCTTTTCGGGATAGTGTACAAGAGGTCCACTACAACAATTCTCAAGCAACCGTTCACCCATTTGCTGCCTATTTCTCGCAGCAAGGAAATATTGTTTCATTGAATTGTGTTATCATTTCGGATACCTTGGATCACAACACAGCAACCCTTTACGCTTTCCGGAAGAAATTCATAGAATTCCTTAAATCTCAGCTGACTAAGCTGACAAAAATTTATTAGTTCTCTGACGGAGCGGGTTCACAGTACAAAAACAGGCTTAACATCTTGAATTTACTGTACCATCGAGAACATTTTGGCGTTCCAGCTGAATGGCACTTTTTTGCAACGGCATACGGTAAAGGTACAAGCAATGGATTAGGTGGAACTCTAAAGCGATTGGCGACGAGAGCTAGTCTTCAAGGAACTACCATACAAACTCCAAATGATGATGATTGGGCACGCTGTAATTGCAACTTGAATGTGAAGTTTGTGGCATCACGGCAGTGTAAGAAGCAAAAAAACAACATTTGGCAGTCAGATTTGCTAATGCTCGATGCCACTGTTTTTATGAAGAGTATTTCGAGCTCAGAAACGGGTACCATTTTTTATCTGATTTTGAAAAAAACCTTAACAATTCAACACGTACTGCAAAGGCAAAACGCAGAATGAAAAAAATTTGATATATATTTTATTTTAAGTGGAATTTGTTAATTAGATGTGAAATATAAAATTGAACTTTTATTTGTAACTAGCTGACCCGGCAAACCTCGTACCGTAAGTTCGTACGTTTTTTTAACCCGATGCAGCCAAAGAAGAACAGATTAAAAAATATAGGAAATCTGTAAACCTGTTCTTGAGTTAAATTGTGACATACCGTTCCATGTCATTTTTATTTTTTTAGAAAGATTGCTGATTCGATTGACAAAAAAATGAATCCTAGCATGAATATCTGTTTTGAAAAATAATCACAAAAAACCCGAAGGATGGCAACACTGAAGATTTTTCTCGAATTGGAATCTGGCAATAAATAATTGCTAGCACAACCACCTATTGTGATTGTTATTAGACCCATTTTCAGAAAACACTTTGAATATGTTAACACTATTTTTGAATTTTAATGCATTGAATATAAAACATGAAATGTTTAAAAATCAATATCTCCATGACGGAGCAAATTGTTTTGTCTCAATAAGTGTTTCGTATGCAAAAAAGTCTGCTAAACACATTGGAGCCATTAAAATTGAAAAAAAGTGGGGGCATTTTGAGAAAAACGCAATTTAATATTTCAACTACAAAAATAACAATGTTGGCAACACTGTAAAAAATATAAAAAATAATATTTATTTGGTAGCAAATTTAATTTCCTTTAAGAAAAGTATTTAACATTGTTTGTAGCTCTTTTATTCATCGAGATATTCAATAAACAATATATTGACTTTTCAAAAATCTCAAAAAAATGGGGGCAGCCCATGGGCCGAGGGGTTCACCGATTGGTCTAAAACTTTGGATTTTTGATTAATAGCCTAGAACAAGTATATCCGCCAATTTTGGTTCGAATCGAAGAGGGTCGATGCATTTCTCCGGTCACTTGATATGGAATGACCCAAATACAAATATGATTTGCCAAATAAAATTATTAAAACTAAAAAAAACATGACTTTTTTGTTATTCTGAAAGTGTGCTTATACTTTCTGAAATGTTCTATGAATATTTTCTTCATCTATCTTATCGCTTGGATATGAAAAAATGACGAGCTAGAGGAGACGATCATGCAAAGATGGTGTATAGAAAAAAATAGTAAACAAGAACGATTTCAGGTTGAAAATGTACGAACAATTGACGATTTTGGAGTGATATGGCTGGGTAATAATTAGAGATTTTGATTGAGGAAGAGTAAAATATTATGTTAAACATCAGTGCTGATCTAATCTATATATATAAAAATGGATTTCTGTCTGTCTGTCTGTCTGTCTGTCTGTCTGTCTGTCTGAACCTCATAGGCTCAAAAACTACTGAACCGATCAGCGTGAAATTTTGTATGGAGAAGGTTTTTGGGCCGGGGAAGGTTCTTATGATGGTTTGAAACCCCTCCCTTCTTTGGAAAGGGGGGCTCCCATACAAATGAAGCACAAATTTCTGCATAACTCGAGAACTGATCAAGCAAAAGAACCAAAATTAAGCATGTGGAAGTTTTTGGAGGCAATAAATGTTTATATGGTAGTCAAAGACCCCTCCCCTCTCTAAAAAGGGAGGCTCCCATACAAATGAAACAGAATTTTCTGCATATCTCAAGAACTAATCAAGCAAATGGAACCAAATTTGGCATGTGGGGTTTTCTGGAGACAATTTTTTTTCTATGGTGGTTTGAGACCCCTCCCATCTCCTAGAAGGGGTGCTGTCATACAAATGAAACTAAAATTTCTTCATAACTCTAGATCTAACTAAGCAAATGGAACCAAATTTGGCATGCGGAGATTTTAAAGGCAATGATTGTTTCTACGATAGTATGAGACCCCTCCTCTCTCTCTGGTAGGGGGGGGTCCCATACAAATGAAACAAAAGTTTCTATATATCTCGAGAACTAATCAAATGGAACCAAATTTGGCTGGTAGAGATTTTTGAAGGCAAGAAATATTTCTAAGGTTGTAGGTAAGGTCGTATGAGGAGGGCTCTCATACAAATGAAACACACATTTGTGCATAGCTCGAGCACTAATCAAGCATATGGAACCAAATTTCGCATGTGAAGGTTTTTGGAGGACCGAAATGTTTCTATAGAGGTTTGAGACTCCTCTGCCATCTGGAAGGGGCAAAGGGGGGGGGGTTTCCATACAAACGGAACACAAATTTCTGAATAACTCGAGAACTTATCAAGTTAATGGAACCAAACTTGGCGTGTGGAGTTTTTCGAAGGCAAGAAATGTTTCTATTGTGGTTTTAGACTCCTCCGCTCACTGAAAGAGGGTCTCTAATATAAATGAAACACGAATTTCTGCATAACTCAAGAACAAATCAAGCAAATGGAACTAAATTTAGCATATGGAGGTTTTGGTGGTTTGAGACCCCTCCGCCTTCTGAAAGGGGAGATTTCCATAAAAATGAAACATAATTTTTAGCATAACTCGAGAGCCAATGAAGCAAATGAAACCAAATTTGGCATGTTGAGGTTTTTGGAGGCAAGAAATGTTTCTATGGAAGTTCAATACCCCTCCCCATTTTGAAGGGGGGGAGCTCCCATACAAATAAAAAGCAAAATTCTGCATAACTGGAGAACTTATCAAGTAAATCAAACCACTTTTAGCATATGGGGTTTTTGGAGGCTAGATTTCTATATGCATAAAAATGAATTTCTGTCTGTCTGTCTGTTTGTCAGACCCTCATAGACTCGGAAAGTTCTGAACCGACCAACGTGAAAATTTATATGCAGGGGTTTTGGGGCTGGAGAAGGTTCTTATGATTGTTTGAGACCCTACTCTTTCAGGAAGGGAGGCTCTCATACAAATGAGACACAAATTACTTTGTAACTCGAGACCTGAACAAGCAAATCGAATCAAATTAGGCATGTGGGGGGTTTTGAAGGCAAAAAAAACCCTAAGGATGCCAGTTATATTAAATTTCCCTTCATTTAGTTGCAAGCGTAGCAGCGCACGCACTGGACGCAGTTATTGTGTGTATAACAATGAATTTCTGTCTGTCTGAACCTTATAGAATCGAAAACTACTGAACCGATCGGCGTGAAATTTTGCGTGGAGGGGTTTTTGGGGCCCGGGAAGATTCTTATGATAGTCTGGAACTCCTCCCATATCTAGAAGGGGGGGGGGGCTTCCATACAAATGAAACACACATTTCTGCATAACTCGAGAACTAATCAAACAAAGGAAATTTGGTATGTGAGGGTTTTTGAAGGCAAGAAATGTTTCTATGGAAGTTTGAGACTCCTCTCCTTCCTGGTAGGGGTGGGTTCTCATGAAAATGAGGCAGAAATGTCAACAAAACAGGAGAGGCCGAAGAAGGTTTTTATGATGGTTTAAAGCTCTTCTCCCGTCTGGAAGAGGGGGGGGGCGGTCTACACAATTGAATCACAAATTTACGCAAAACTCAAATACTAATCAAGCAAATGGAACTAAATTTGGCATGTGGGGAGTTTTAGACAAGATTTTTTTCTAAGGTGGCTTGAGACCTCATCTCTCTGGTGGGAGGGGGGGGGGGGTGGCCTCTCAAACAAACGAAACAGAAATTGGATCAAACATGAGAATTATCCATGCAAATTAAACTCAAAATGTGTATTTCTTGGGTAAGAAGCATGTACTGATAGAAGTTTGACCCCTGGTTAGCCAAGAATGGTTGATGCTTGAGTTACTCTCAGTGCTACATTAAGCACAAGAAGTTGATCAAAGGTTATGCAAGGGAAAATTACATTCAAACTGACAGGATACGGCTTCGTTTGATGATACAATTTTTTGTCAATGAAATGCTTCTACGTAGAAAGAAAGACCTATAGAAACTACCGATCCAAAAGTTTAATTAAAACCATAAATCTTTGTTTTTTTTTCAGAAATTACATTAGTAAACGAAAATATTTTAACCAGATACATTAACAAAAAAAAAACATAAACGAGCAGGTTCTATTGAATTTTCATACATTTAGTTGCATGCGTAGCAAGGCTCGCACCGGGTTCAGCTAGTTTGCCAAATAAAATAATTGAAATCTTTAAAAACTACACATTTTGAATATTTTGATAATTTCTGAAACAGTTTGCTTATAATTTCTGAAACAGTCGATATATGATAAAAAAAACTTAATAACTCACTACAACACACAAACACTGACAAAGTGTTTTTTTCTGACTAGAGACAGTATCAATGCTGATCAAAGGTTCCTTCGACCAATGCATGTTAATGACCAAAACTAACCGTTGAATTTCCAAAATAAAGTCGATTCAAGTCTCAACAAGCGCTTTTACGGTTACTTGGATCATCGAACTGAGCCCGCATTAAATGGCAATGTCATTAACTGTATCTTTAAAACACGCAGAAATTTCCACTCCTTAATCGGTGTAACAGCACAACAAAACACAACGCTCACTTTCATTTTCCAATTCGACCACCTGACAAGAAATGCATCCACTCCATGCATTACTCAACCATAGAGAATTATGTTAACATAAACGAAGCCCATTAATGCTAGAGTTGAATTTCAAAACACTGATATATGTACGACCGACAAACAAATGGAAAAACTTGTAATCCCAACTGAACAAACCGCTGACACCGCCTTGGCGTTGTGGTCCTCCCTCTTAAGTTCGGTTCAACTGCCATTTTTTCTGCGCGCTAATCAATTAATGACCATCGCTCCGCTATACGAGGAGGGAAACTTTTTTTCTGCGGCAATCCACACCAACCACTTTTTCCATTATTTTCCCTTACTTTTGATTTGCTACCCTCCGCCAAGATACATATAATGGCACTTTAAAGCCACGCGCACCTTGGAGCTCATTATCGCGCGATATGTTTACTGTTTTTGGGCTTTCTACTCCGCACACGCTCATTCGTGACATTTCTTCTCGAGTGAGTGCATTTGATTCGCGAATTTTCTCACGAACCACCTGCACCTTCCGGTTGTTAACAGCCGATTGAAAACCTACCCTTTTCCAAAAGGACTTCACCATTTTCACTTCGAAAAACTGAACGTTCGAACGTTGAAACTCTTTTACCGGACTGGACGACGGAACGATCCTCACCGCAGCGTTGCTAATCAGGGACTGCGGCGCCTGTGACCGACCATAGAAGTCCCCGGCTAGCGCTAGGCGAGGCGGAAAGCTGAAATTCATTGCCAAACGTGTTTCACCGCCGACGACGGCTGACGATGATGATGATGATGATGATGATGGTCGCTCGATGACGATGATGGGGGAGTACAGTGTTTATATGGAAGAGGTGGTACTCCCAACAACCAGACAAAGTGGGGGCTTGGCACTGATCGCAGTGTGAAGGAGGAACAGTCGAGCAGCGCGATCTCAATTGGAGTCAGGGCAGGGGGTAAGATTCAGATTCAATCGAGCGTCGCAGTTGATGAAGAGTTGTTTTGGTTTTTCAATCTGTTTTACAAACAAGCGTAATGATGAGCAGCAACGGGTTTGGATTTTCCATCATTGACGGAAACGACGACATTTGCTGGATCGGCAGGCAGGCAGGCAGACAGCCAGGTAGAGGTGGATGGTTTATGGTGAATCACGTGTTAGAGTTTTTAGGTATGCAAATCAAGTCCAGTCGTCGTTGTATTCGGTACTTCCAGCGGTAATTCAACGGTACGTGCCGCTTGATGATATCAGTTCGGTTCTGAAATTGGCAGGTGTGGGATTTTACGATTAGGTTGTGAAAACGTCTGCCAATAGAATTCGGTCGAACGTTCGCTTCTGTACTTTGCATATTTGAGCTGACATGAACCCGACGTCGAACGATTACTGGCATTTGATGCAGTTCGTAATTGCGGGGGAAATTTAATGTCAGTTTGCTTTGATTGCATTCTTTCACGAAACGACGCGATTGTTGTTCTCATAAGCTCCAAGTAACACGTCCGATGAGACACAATTGAAATGATTTTGTCTGTTAATGGGCATTTTAGAATTCTCGGAAGCTTTGCAAAAAAAGTGCAGATTTAAGGCAAATAATGTAACTCAGCAGATTTCATATTATTTTTAAATTGGGGCTCGTGTTGTAAACGCAAAATTTCTAGACCAAATTCAACTATTTGAAAACTAATAGCTCCAAAAGCCAGTAGTTACCCACCGATTGCCAGTTGATTTGCCAAATTTGGAAGACATATCTGCATTAAGTTATCTCAAATTATATGATTTCGCCTTCACAATTAATTATTTTTCAATGTGGCCTTTTTGGGAATGTGTGCACCTGGAGCATCGGTTTCGGTAGTGATCTGAATAGGACTCATTCAGAAGCTCGTTTACTGCTGCCGTTCAACGGCAAAAATTCTTGATTTTTCATCAAGAACTACAAAAAATTCAATCCATGGAACACCAAGGAAATTTGTCCGTTTCCGGAAACTCTGGAATCGGTTCCAGTACGGAGTTCCAAAATGGACACTTTCAGAACCTCATAAACTGGTATCGTTCGACGGCTCAAAGCTCATGATGTTACACCCAGAGGAGCAATAACTTCACGCCATGAACCAACAATGGGATATGATAACCTTCCGATTCCCTGGTATCGGATCCGGTAGGGTCTAGAACGGACACTTTTAGAACCTCATGTACTCGCACAACTCAAAATTCATGATATCTCATCCGGAAATACATGTTATGCCTGTCCCAGTAAGGGGTTTTGACCACTTCCAATTACTCTGGCGCCGGATGCGATAGTCCTCCCTAAGCTCAGTCGGTAAAGGCGCAGCTACCTGGAGACAGCTGGGTTCGATTCCCGGTTTGGAAAATTTCTCGACTCCCTGGGAATAAGAAGATACGAAGAAGGATACGATAGGGTCAACTGCTGGTTTCAATGATGTTCTATTTGCTAATTCCCGTCAAAGTCATCCCGGCTCTGAGTTTAGTGATGGGGACAGGGCTCTCCAAGCTGCCATCTATGGCAAGTATCTTACATCTAATGACGCTGCTCGGGCTGATGGTGCCTCATCTTTCAGATCGTCAGTTCGCTCGCCGAGTAACAGTTGACATGAAGTGACGCATGCTACGATGTTTACGACTTCACGGAAATCTGGCTTAATGTAAAGGGTGTCCACGATGAAATTGCCACACACAAAATTGATTCGCAAAATTCGAGTTTTAATTCGATTACCATCAAATTTTCAGGGATTGAGAAATAACTATTAAACTTCATTTTACCACGTACGTACGATAGTACGTACCCTCGATAGTACGTACCCTCGATAGTACGCACCCTCGATACTACGTACATTTTACCTCGATAGTACGTACACTTTTGATTCGATAGTAAGTACAGTCACGAGCTTAGATTTTTACCCTTATTACATATTCACATATTTGTAACGACCTTACTTAGGACTAGGTATTGATTGCGTTGCGTCTCTTTATGCTTATATATGATTTGCTGGTACCACGTAGATTGGTTTTGAGAGTTAAAAATGGGGAAAACACAAACTAGTTGACTGAAGGGCCAAAAAGCTGTAATTTTAATCGCTAACAAGCTACGGATCATTGAGGATATCGAAAACGGAATGAACACCAGAGAAGTTATGGCAAAGCATAACATTCAATCTCGATCAACAATTGCAAAAATCAGACAATCGAAGCAGAAAATCAGAGAAAAAGCAGTGCAGTCAGAAGGATCAATCGGTAAATATATTGATTTTATTGAAAATAACAGGCCCAAAACCGTACTGCTTTTGCACTTATTTAGCAAAGCATGGGTACATCAATAAGTTCACCAAAAGACATGACATTCGTTTGTTCAAAATTACTGGAAAAAATCTGTCGAGAAATGCTGCGGCTCTAGAAGCATACGTCAACAACTTTTCGAAAAAAAAATGCGAGATACGCAACTGTCACCATGCCAGATTTTCAACGCGGATAAAAGTGGCCTCTACTTTGAGAACACTCCAATTACCATTTTCGTCGATTAAGATACTTCCGGGACGGAAGGTATCAAAAGAACGAGTTAGCCTCATGCCATGCTCCAACATGGATGAATCATTGAAGCTTTCATTAATGTTGATTGGTAAATCTAAAAAACCAAGGACACTGAAGTATGTTTGGTAAATTCCTGTACATTGCTCGGCTTTTAATAATGCTTGGATGACAAGATTTTTGTTTAAACAATGTTTTATCAGGAATGTGTGCCTCGCATCACCACAAAGCACACTACCGAAAAACTCTTATGCAAGCGATGATGGGCCGATCTGAATTCCACAAGAATGTTAAAAATATCACCATAAAGATGCTATTTTTTGGGTGGCTCACGCATGAGATAGCGTTCCAGAAAATCCTGGAACATGCATAATCCGGTAGATAGGGATGTAAAGATGACCTACCATGATTTATACTCCAGAAAAAAATGCGGAGCATTTCTCAGAAAATTCTCGAGCCTTGAACTCAAGAAGACGAAGATTTTGAAACTCTTGAGGATTATGATATTATGGAGGGTGTTCTTAACCCTGATAATGACAACAGCACATACACCGGAAATAATTCGACGTTACCAATAATAAAACAAAAAAAAAAAAGTTTTTCGACGAAACTGCTAACGTCAATCAAGGTTCAATAGTTTCCCATAAAGCAGCAATAAGGGGATTGAGTTTGATTTTGAGGTATGCAGAAGAGAACGGATAGCTGCTAAACACGGAGTTTACTATGCTTCAAATACGGCTTGACATTCTTGAAAAGGTTGCTGGTACATAAGCCTTTATGCACAAATTACGTAACGCATGAAGGGGGGGGGAGGTGGGTTGAGCAACCGTTACTTATTGTGACATATGGGGGAGGGGGTTTTAAAATCGTTACGTAACAAAATAACCAATTTGAAAAAAAAATCAAAAGTGAATAACCAATTTGCATTATTACAATTTCCGGTATGCCAAGCAAAGCAGCATGTTGCAACTAGAAAAGGGTTAATTTATACTTATCAAGAACTATGTTAAAAAATTCTGGGAAACCCCACTTTCAATACGTCAAATGAAAGCTTTTAATCCATATTTTAAGGAAAAATATCGAAACTAAGACAAAGGTTTGTTTTTGTATTGTTTATCATGTTTGCCGTAACTGGAACATTGCACCATAATTTTAAATATTGATTCCTTTGATGGCCAATCGCATGTGTTTCTTATGGAAGTGGCCATAACAGAGACACATTTATGGCCAGTGGAGCCAGAAATTTGAAATTCTAGAAAAAATGGATTAAGTCTATCTTTTGATTTCCGACTTAATTCTAAAGCTTCGATAAATGGAGACGTACTATTTAAATGTGATCTACTAAACGAAAGGTACCTTATGGCGATTTGCATCATCAATTGGTGCAATTTTCCATAAATCGAACATCTACACGTTGAGAAATACATTGTTCTGTATAGATTGAACTAATTTTATTGGTGACTCATGGTTTACCCATAATTTTTCATTTAAACATTACCGATTTTATTTTTGAAGCAACAACAATTTGTGTTATTTCTAAAAGCGCTGCAAATGAGGTTTCTATTGAAAACAAAAAGCATTTATTGTTGAATCAAAACATAAGATCTTTGGACACAATGTACCTTTGCATTATTTCGACCAAAGCGGATGAATTGGAAAAAAAATTGTTATTTATATGTTTATATTTATAGAAATAATAAGAAATTAAGTGAAATATTTTGTCGATTTTTGATGCGACAAAATAATTTTGTTGAATCAATAATGATTTCTGTTAGAAATATTAATTGACTAACAATATTGGATTCGATACGAAATTTTGTTGTTTCAAATATGCGATTGCATTAAACAAAAACAATGTGTGGTTTGATTTAATACACAAGAAATGTTGGTACTAATAATTGTGTTCAATCACCCAATGTTCCTCTGCGTGTAGCCTACATCAAAAGCACTTGTTACTGCGTCTGTTGTTCAATGTTTCTGCCGTCATGAATTAGTCGTATTAGCGCGCCCTTATTCATGCACTGCACGGATCAAAAAGAAAACTCTGATTGGAAAAAAAAATCAATAATAATTAGATTATAATAATTGCAATAGCTTAATACTATGCATTGCATAAAATGTTGTTGCAATCTTTTAACTAGATTTAATTGATATAAATCAAACTTTGAACTTTTTCTTGATACTTTAAATATTTAAAAGACATTTGAGTAAACTTGTTGAACTTATATTTGTAAAGTTTTAAGAACATTCAGTAACTTGAATAAATGCAGTACAAAAAGTGCAATGTTTTTCGTAATCTTTATAAAAGCTTTAAGTTACTTATATGAAATTAAATGACTGATGTTTGCAATCTTTACGAATTTCAAGTAACCCAAATGAGAATTAAACATAAAAACAACAACAATAACCAGTTTTTGTGATGATTTTACCACAATTGAGAAATAGGGGGGGGGGGTTCATGTGCGTTACGTAATAACAGGGGGGGGGGAGTTTGGTCAAGTGTTACTTATTGTTACATAGGGGGGAGAGGGGGTCCACAATCCCGTTTTTTTGCGTTACGTAATTTGTGCACAATGCCTAACAAAACTCACTGATTGACCGTCTACAACTAATTTTCTTTAACCTATTCGAAAAAATGGATTTTGTTCGTAAAAACTAACGTGAAATAAATGATAACAACTACAAACTTGTTAATTTTCGTATCCTTGAAATAAAATTAACCCTGAACTTATCCATCTGTAGTCTGACCCTTTCCGTTTTGATTTCCTGTGTTGTATGATTGAGAGAATCGAGATGTTTCCAATACGGTACCGAAACAAGACAAAAAGTATTTGATCCTGGGCAATTGGGTTATCATTGATCTTGTTTTCGAATGCTGATGTGATTTTATGTGTTGCATGAGATGGTTATGTCAAGTCAGAAACTAGCTACTTTCCCTGGAGTGCCTGTAATACGACTGCAAGTAAGCAATGTGGTCTTAGACTATCTGAATGACCATCAATGAACTTATTGTTGTATGCACATTTGATTTGGGGTATCGCATTTTGGTTTTGGAATGTTTCTTGCAACCTTCACTCATATCCCTGATAGTCTGATAGTCTCTGAACCAATTGATCAATTCCTAAACTGTTAAATTGCGTTCCTTGGGCCTAAAAACCACTCAATGAGCGATTGTTGCGTTGAATTCGGTACAGTAATAGACGGGAGCTTAAAAAAAAGAACACACACACACACACACACACACACACACACAAACGCGCGCACGCATTTTCCTTTATCGCCCAGCTAATTCGACTGGTATATGATATGATAGTGTCATCATTTATTTTTCGGGTTTAACTGCCTTAATATGACAAAACATTTATTTACTTAGTTAAACATATTGTTTCATATTATTGAAGCAATTTAAAACGTAACTCAAAAACATTTAATTTATTTTATTGTGTTTCGATAGTACGTACGATTCGATAGTACGCACACTAAACGAGGCGCAGGTGTACGTACTATCGAGATATACCTGTATTTTATTTACAGTCCATACGCAAATGCCCGCACCTTGGTCTTAACCCCGGTCATAAGATTCTGCACAACCTGTGAATCAACCGTTTTTTGCATGTAAATCCATACTTTCTTCAGTTCCTCGACTGTTTTCACTACCTTAGGTCGTTTAAGAAGGTGCTGCTTCATAATCGCCCAGTACTTCTCGATGGGGCGGAGCTCCGGAGTGTTGGGAGGGTTGAACATTTTCGGCACGAAATTGACCATATTGTTCGCATACCACTTCAGCACGTCCTTGCAGTAGTGGCATGAGGCCAAATCCGGCCAGAAAATTGTTGGGACGTTGTGGGCCTTCAGGAGAGGAAGCAGCCGCTTCTGGAGGCACTCTTTTATGTACACCTGTCCGTTCATCGTGTCCTGGGTCACGAAAGGTGCACTCCGCTTCCCGCACGTGCAGATGGCTTGCCAAACCAGGAATTTCTTCGCAAATTTGGACATCTTCTGAGTGCGGACATGCTCCGGAACGCTGAACTTATCCTTGGCCGTGAAAAACAGGTTGCCGGGGATCTGTTTGAAGTCGGCCTTCACATATGTTTCGTCGTCCATGATGCAGCATTCAACTTTCGTCAGCATGTTGAGGTACAACTTCCTGGCACGGGTTTTGGCGGACTTGTTCTGCTTCTCGTCGCGATTAGGGGCCTTTTGTACCTTGAACGTTCGAAACCCAGCCTTAGTTTTGGCATTCTGGACAAAACTTCGGCTTAGGTGCAGCTTCTTAGCCACATCCCGAACGGAGGCGTTCGGATTTCGGTTGATGGCCCCAACTACGCGGTTTTGATTTTTGGTGTTGTACGGAATACTTTTTCCTTCACTTCTGGGCTTCCGATCGGTGGTCAACCGTTCCTCGAACCGCTTAATCACTCGCGACACCGTGGAATTCGCGATTCTCAACGTTTTAGCGATGGAACGATGCGAGAGATCCTTGTTCTCGTGATGAATGCGCAAGATTTTATCACGCACGAGCTGTTCTTTCGACTCCATTTCCGCAAGTTTTGATCACAGGACTATGAACTAAATCCACCCAAATTTTCATTAAATTCTACCCAACGGTTAAAAAGTTAGAGCAATTTCATAGTGTGGCAATTTCATCGTGGACACCCTTTATACACATCATCGAAGCAACTGTTCGACGACACGTATTATGTCTACCGGCTAGACCGATCGTCGCTCAATAGCAACAAGAAATCTGGTGGTGGAGTTCTTCTTGCTGTGCGTTCAAAATTCAAATCTCGACTTCTGAAGCCTCCAGAAGACTCAACGGTTGAACATCTTTGGGTGGCGATATCCACTAAAACCGGGACTCTGTTTATCTATATCTATATCTATATTCTCCCAGATCGTGTTAGTGACAGCAGCCTTATCGAAAAGCACGCTCTTTCTTTGGATTGGATCGTGTCACAAACAGGACCCAGCAACAACATCGTCATCGTGATAGATTTTAACCTCAGCACGATTTCATGGCATATCGATACTAACGGCTTCCGCTATCCAGACAATTCCTGTTCGTCATTCAGACCGGCTTCTCTCTCCTTGCTTGATGCTTATTCTACCGCCAGACTTCGGCAAGTTAATGGCATTCCGAACGCGAATAACCGTTTGCTGGATCTATGTTTCATTAGCGAAGAATTTGGTCAAAGATGTTCCGTTCTTCAAGCTCCGACACCGCTTGTCAAAAGCTGCAGAAATCATTCCTCTCTGCTACTGACTCTGGAGTTGAATCCTAATTACAGCTTCCATGACAACATCGAAAAAGTCTATTATGACTTCACCCATGCAGATTTCGAGCAAATGAATAACTTTCTCGCCGGCGTGAATTGGAACACGACCCTTGCAAACGGGGATTCGAATTTTGCTGCCACGACTATGTGTAGTATTCTGCTGTACGCCGTTGATCAATTCGTGCCTAAAAAACTCAACCACAAGCCTCCCAAACTTGCTTGGTCAAATTCAGAACTCTAAACATTTGAAACGTGTTAAAAAGGGCTGCTCTTAGGAAACACAGCAAATGTCGCACCGATTCTACGAAGACTAAAGACTGTATTCGATGAAATTTGGACACACGCAATTGTTCGTAACTTTTTAGCGTGTGGGTAAAAATTATTGACATTTTTACTGAATGTATTTCATTGTGTTGTGTCAATTGTGTATTAAGTTTCGTGAAAATCGGTCAAGTGATTTCAGTGATGGCTTCGAATGAAGAAAAAGTGCGCCCACAAATTTTGGGCACTCACTTCGAAAACCCAAACGCTTTTCATCGATGGATCGGAAAACAGCTCGGAATCGCACATTCAACCGTATCTCATGTGATCAAAACGTCCAAGGACCGTAAGACAACCAAGCGGAAAAATGGTAGTGGCAAAAAACGTGGCACATCAAATCCAGAGAAGGCCAGGATGGTATTGAACCAATTTAAGCGTTATCCCAACATTTCGATCAGGGATGTTGCGAAAAAGGTGAAAGTTTCAGTTTGTTTTGTGCAGAAAACAATGAACCGTTCTGGATTACATGTGTACAAGGTCCAGAAGGCACCAAACCGGAGCGATAAACAGAATTCAGTGGCCAAAACTCGTGCAAGAAAACTGTACAGGGAGTGGCTCACAAAACCGTTCTGCATTGTGATGGACGATGAGACCTACATTAAAGTCGACACCAAACAAATGCCAGGACAGGAACACTACGTCGCCACCTCTAAGTTGGCCGATGCGGAGAGTGTACGGAAGAAGAAACTGTCGAAATTCGCCAAAAAATTCCTTGTCTTGCAAGCGATCTGCGGATGTGGCAAAATGAGTCAGCCCTTCATCACCTCTGGGACCGTCAACGGACAAATCTACAAGCACGAATGCCTCCAAAAACGACTTCTGCCCTTTTTGAGATCTCACGATGGCCCGACACTGTTTTGGCCGGATTTGACAGCTTGCCACTATGCCCGGCCCGTTTTAGACTGGTACAAAGATAATAATGTAGTTTTTGTACCCAAAGACGTCAACCCTCCAAACACTCCGAAACTTTGCCCAATTGAAAAATGTTGGGCAATCATGAAGGCAAAGCTCGTTAAACCTCCAAAACTGATAGAAAATGAACTTGAACTAAAGAAAGTGTGGTAAAAAGTAAGCAAGCAAGTCGGTCCTATCATTGCCCAAAATTTGATTAAAGGGGTCAAGGCAAAGGTGCGGGCATATGGGTTGGGAGAAGAGGTTCAATAAACCAATGATGTCAAAACTAAACCATTTAGTAGTACTTTATTTCCAGAAAGTTTGAAAAGAATCGGGCTCAAGGAAAATTTTTGGTGACCTATTTTGTGTGTCCAAATTTCATCGAATACAGTCTTTAGTATATATCACCACTTGTTATCAGGAAAGCGTAAAGGCGTACAGGTACAACGTGGTGTGAAACAAAGCCTGTTCATAAGTCAGCCTTATGGAATTCCATAGCATTGTTCATAAGTCGAACCTTATGAAATTCATAAGATTATTTGGCTGAGTGTAACTCAATTTTGGAATGAATGGAAATAGCGTGTATGCTAGTTGCAAATATGTAGATAGGTTGCAGTCAAGACGTACTTTCAACATGTTTTTAACAACCTCATGCAACAGTGAAGTTATTCAGAATTGGTTGTGGATCCAATACAGTGACGGTTGAAAATATGTTTATACCGTTTGAAAAAAAAATTGGGCATAGGGGTACATTGTATTGTTTGTTCGAGTAATACTTAAAGCAACCATGGGTAGGAGGTTGTTTAGTTATGTTTACACTAATAAAAAAAAGCAATGATAATATCTATGTGTCCAATTCATGAATTTTCGCAATGCGATCAAAAAATGATAGCTATTTGTAACCTCACACACTTCCAATGTGTATACATAATCATTATGTATGGCCACAAAGATTTAATTTGCCACATAAACTTCTCAGGGGGTTCTGTTTATGTGTGAACACATCAGTATTATTTGGAATTTTCTATGGATTTGTCCCAATAAATATGTGTGGTTTATTTTTTTATTATAATAATTTTATCATTATTATTGCAACGCCTAATTTTCGGAGGGTTTTTGTGAGATGTAGTTAAGCACAACAAAATAAAAACCAACTTTCACACTAAACCATGTTCGGAATCATTTATTTTAGTATTTGTATTTTCCTTCATACTGACATTTATTTTAGGGGGTATTCATAAACCACGTAGACTTTTATGTGGGGAGGGGGGGGGGTTTGACCAAAGTCTACGCTCCATAAAAAAAATCAAAAAAATGTATGGAGAAAAGGCTACGAGGGGGGGAGGAGCGGTCTAAGATTTTCAAAAGTGAGTCTACCTGAACAAGCCCTTATGAGAACTTGTTTGTTAAGCTAGAGTGAGTGAGACCGTTGTTACAATCTAGTACAAGGGAGTGCGGGGATTGTAATATATGGGTTATGTAATATATGAATAAACCCCAAGTTCCCTCTTCATTTAATAAAAGCAATTTTTGGAAGGTATACAACGATCAGTCGTGCATTTAACTTCGGGTTTTGTGCTGGCAGTTTTGACAGTTTTCCTTACAACAACGCGGTCAAAATCTGGCATTAAATGGGCTTTCGATAACGTTACAGGCGGCCTTTTTGATAGAATAGGAGCTGCGCGTTGTTTGGCTAATCCAAGGGCCTTGTGGAAAATTGGGACGTGTGGATCGCTCAGCACACTCTTCTTCTGTGCTGTTTGATTTTAGTGTGTCTACAAGCATTGCAATGTTGCATGGGTGTTCCCGTATTGTACCGATGTGTTGACAGTTTAAATATTTATTTTTTGGCTGTACCTGGCAACCAACAACTCATGTTGACATGGTTGCTAGTTTTTTATTTCCTAAAGCTCAACTGTCAAAAGCGTGCCACACATCGAAGTTCCGCAGTTATGTAACGATGTAAAACATCGTAGCTGGCACACTGTTTTAAGCGACTTATCCTTGGAGAAACCTCATTAAAATTCTGGAATCGAACAAATCTACCCTAAATCTGCATTTCAGATGCTACAAGCATTATATGAGCATTATTTCATCATCTTGAATGCTACCTGTTGTAAATTTGGATTTCAAATGCTATCTAAATGCTTGTAGCCTGTAATAAGCATTGCAGAATTCTACAGTTGTTTCGGACATTTCATTCCATATAACCAAAGAGCAAGAGCTAGGGGGCTGATTCAGTATCATTCTGATAAAAAAAGTGCAGCGCAGAATAATTATCCGTTTATTATCATTATCATATGAAACATTGTCGAAACATCGAGTTTTATAACTCTTTCAATTTCTGGACCTGGTAACTTACAAAAAAAAGTAAATTATGTAATCGATTTCCTGTATTTTGGAGTGCTAAAAATGAGAACGTTTTGAATCGTTTGTATATTGAAAGTATCTGAAAAGCACCCTTACTTCGACATCCGTAATCTATCCTAAGTAACAATACAAATGCGAATTGGTTTTGTTCATGTTTAAGGGTAGTTTTATCAAAGCATTATGAAGTTCATCCGGTTTTATCAGGATATTTCCCAAGTTAAGGTGGTTTTAATTGATTAACAGTTCTTAAGAGTGTTCACTTGAAGATACGTCCATAAAATTGGATCATTTATAAGTGTAATTCAGCTTATAAGTAATTTTATAGGATACTGGATCCCCCTCTCAAGACATCGTTTCGCAACTTTCATTAAACCTAAAAAAGTTTTGAAAACGTTTTATGACATTCGTCTTTGAAATTAATGTATCTTGGAAACGCTGCCATAAAACGCGAAGAATTTAAAAACTAGTGAATCTTTCAAGCGGAAATTCAATCAAAACCTACAATAGTGCACTACTATAGTAAAATGTTATGTTAATGTTAAATTCTCCCGAGTCATGCATTTCAGGTCCCAACGGGCTAGATTATATTTATACTCGTTGCATGTAAAAACTGGTATATCATCTGAGGGAAAATCGACGTTTCTCATGATCTACAGGTTAAATCTATGGTCGGAAGTAGTGCGCTGGAATCGCTCAGTGATCCACTACAAAGCGCCCTTCTGCCGTCGTTAGGTATAGCGAATAAATCAAGAGAAAAGTCACTTTTCGCTAAACTGATGTCTCTGACGCAATATTATTAACCAATCCTCTTTCCAAAACCATTGGTAGCATAATCAAGTTAGAGTTTTTTTGGTCCTTGTCGCCTTACGCTGGTGATTAAAAACAATAAATTATAAGCTGGAATTATGACTAAGAACAACAATTATGCATAAGCACTTTTGATTCGAACGTTCACATTTTCTTTGTGCATAAAGGGTGTCCACAGTTAAACTGCATCACTTTCAATTAGCTGTAACATTTTGCCCGTTAGATTGATTTCAACGAAATTTTGGGTGAAATGACCTCAGCGTGTATTGTTTACACTGCGTGAGTTTCATTGTGAAATGTGTCTTAGTTTCGAAAATGGAGTAGAAGGAACAGCAAGTGCGCGAGAACATTTTGCACACGCACCTCGACAACCCACTTCTTTCGCACCGAGCCATCGGAAAGATGTTGAAAATTCACCAGTCTACAGTGCCTCGTGTCATGAAACGTTTCGAGAAACGCTTAACTATCGATCCGAAAAAGTGAGTGGTAGAAAAAGTGTTTCGTACTGTGTGAAGGATCACAAGTGAGCAGTTGCTGCCTTTAAACGCAAACCCAACCGTTACGTTCGGGATGTCACGAAAAAGCTGCACTTGACCAAAAATTTCGTGCAGAAAGCCAAGAAACAAACCGGGCTCCGTTCATTCCAAGTTCAGAAAGCTCCAAATCGCAATGAAAAACAGAATAGGACAGCTAAAACACGTGCGCGTAAGCTGCACACACAAATATTGACGAAACCACACTGCTGCATCATGGACGATGAAACACACGTAAAAGCGGACTTAATACAAATTCCCGGCAACCGGTATGTGACTGCGAAAGACAAATTCGGTGTTCCAGAGTCTCTCAGGAAACAGCAAGTGTCACAGTTCCCCAAAATTCGGTTGGCCAGGGTTGGCCAAGTTTGTTCGTGTGGTAAACGGAGCAAGCCTTTCGTCACAACAACAACTGTAAACGGTCAAGTACACATGAATGAATGCCTGAAAAAACGACTGCTTCCGTTTCTCAAAACACACAACGTTCCTACAATTTTTTGGCTGGACCTAGCCTCTTGTCACTACTCAAGGATGTTCTGGAGTGGTACAGGACGAATGGTGTCAATTTCGTGCCGAAGGATCTTAATCCCCCAAACTCTCGGAGAGTTAGCAGCCAATTGGAAAATATTGGGCTATAATGAAGCACGAACTTCGTAAGCGTCCTAAAGCTGTCACTACAGAACAGGATAGTTGAAGTCATCGTTGTGAAGCGGAAAAATGTCGGTTGAAGCGTTGTACGAATATCTTATGCGTGGTATTGAGAAGAAAGTTCGGGCTTTTTGGATTTGGTAAAAAAAGAAATACAGTGGAAATAAAAATGCTTAAGAAGCCAAGATTATACATTTTATTTTATTCCCTGAATATTTCATAACAATCGGTTGAGAGACTTGTTTTTTGAGGACGAGTTCAAAGTGATGCAACTTAACTTTGTGGACACCCTTTACACGGTGTCGAATAAGTTCCAATTGCCGTTTCAAAATATGTTAAAAAATTAGGTTTTTTCTGTGTTCATTGCATTGAAAGCAATGTTTATGAGAACATATATCTTGGAATGTACCCCGGCGCCTCCCTTTAATTCTTCGCGAGCTTCGGACGTTCCTCGCACGCGGCACTAGCGGCAAGCACGGACTGCATGGACGTTCCGTCCCAGATTATGAGAACTACCGTCTTGAACTACACGGTGTTCAATAAGTTCGGATACACTTTCAAAATTTGTTAAAAAAATGAAAACATGTTTTTTTATTTTTTGGATTTATGTTATTGAAAGCTATGTTTACAAGGAACGTTTACAACATTTCTCTTGGAATGACCCCCCCTTTGTACTCCTTAACGAGCTTCAAACGTTTCTCGAACGCGTCGCAGGCGGCACGCACGGACTGCATGGGCATTTCGTCCCAGATTTTGAGAATTACCGTCTTGAAATGATCCAAAGTGCTGACCTTGTATTCGTTCAGCTTCGCCATCATATAGGACCAAACAAAAAAGTCGAGAGGATTCAAGTCCGGGGAGCTGGGAGGCCACAAAGTTTTGTCAGAAAGTCGGTTAAATTGTCCCGACACCAGGCTTGAACCACATTTGCCGTATGGGCTGGTGCACCGTCCTGCTGGAACACGTAGTGCTCATCGCCGTAGAGGCTTCGGAGACTGGGGGCAACAACCTTTTCCAAAACCTCAGTTTTGTAGTACGCCGCGTTGATTTTGACGTTTTTCAATAAACACCAAGGGTAGCTTACCACGTTTGCATACTGCCCCCAAACCATCACCGACGCGGCACTTTGGAACCGAGGGATGTTTATATTGGATTCAGGAATGCTGTCCCTCGATGGCGCCCACACCCGGTCATTTTGCACATTGTGCGGCTGCTGCAGCACGAACAGTTTCTCGTCCGAAAAAACAAACTCCTGACCAGCGTGCCGAGGAGGATCCTCTTAGCTCGATCCAACCGCTTTTTGCTGGTAGCCTCCGAAACGCCATGGACCTTACGTTTTTGTAAGGCCTGAAACCAAGGTCCTTGGTGAGTATGGTGTGAGCGGTTCCAATGGAAACGTTGAGATCTGCAGCCGTTTTCCGGATTGAGCGGTTCTTTTTGCGCCGAATTCGCTCCCTCACGATCTTGATGACCCGTGGCGTCCTCGCTGAACGCGGCCGACCGGATCTCGCACGGTCATTGGTCGAGGACGTCTCCCGGTATCGCCTGATGGTCGTGTAGACAAAGTTCCGCTTGACCCCATGCGATTTCAGCAGCCGGAATATATCGCCGGGTCGCTCACCGTTCAAAAAACGCTTAATTACGAAGTCCCGATACTCTTTCATCGCGCGTAACAAACGAACAACAACTAACAGAATGTCAACACCGCGCACATTCGGTAGCGTATGAATGAAGCTAAAGCTGACACCAATACCAATGCAGAATATGTACATGGCGCATACCTACGCAATGATGAAAACTTGTATTCGAACTTATTGAACACCGTGCTAAAACATAGTGGCTAAATTGCAACTATCCCCCATGAAGTAATACCATTAGGCAGTCCCGCGGGAGGCTTTCTGATGGTGCAACAAGTAAACGGGTTTTAGTGGGATCACAAGTCGGCTAAGTTCAATCCTGTGCGTACATTCGAGCGATGGAAATGAAAATGGAATGAAGCTGAGACGAGACGCAGGAAAATACTCAGTCTTCGTAGCCAAATGTTTGTCCGAAGTTCAGCGACTACTTTCTATCGTGATCACAGTAATCTACTTTTGGATTCATTCCACATGCTCTCTGTTTATTAATCTCCATTTCACTAATCGACAAATGCTATATCGTTTATATAATAATAGAGCCGTACTCATAAATTATTCTACAATCCATATCGGAAGGCGGAAATTAATTAATTCTATTCGCACAAACTAAATGACTTGATAACTTGCATGACACCAGCACCGGCATTCTATTAACAGTCCGATATAAAGCACCTACCAACGTTTAGTGTTTGAACGTACTTGACTACTTTGTTTGACAATTGTTCATTACTCCTTTGTCACATCCAACTACTCGGTATCATAATGAACGCGTGTCAGCGTGTATTCACCGTAACCATCGACCCATAGGTATGGCTGATGTGATAGTCGAGGAATTACTCTCAGAGAAATGTGAGTGCGACTCATCTGAGATGCACCCCGCCTGGCAGATTTCTCGTAGAATGATCCGCTAGCATGGGGAATTTTCAACTATCTGAAATCCAGATTCAGTCGACTCGCACCCCCAGGTTTCAACGTGCACGCGAAACACGATGTCCGGCGCACGTGTGTATTCATACCGAACGAACCTGCACCGTTATTTATGTGCATAAGTATGCAAACAGCGAGTCATCCACTTCGCACCTTTTTTTTCTGTTTTGCTTGATCCACCTTTGTACCTAGGTAAGTTTGTTTACAACCGGGGTCTTTAGACACGAATTCGTTATGAATGAGCCAACGATCGGAGGACGGTGCCCGCGATCATCGTACAATGTCAAGGCCACCGACGCCGTTAGGCTTTCTGGCTACTGCACCCGTTTTTGTTTTGAAACTCGTAAATCATTAAATGGGTATGCCCTGTATGTATGTAGTTGCAATAAGTGCCCGCTTCCAATTGGCGATGTAAATCAAGCGACGCCAGCGCATGATGATGATGATGATGACGGTGCTGAATTAGCTAGTTAAGCAAAAGAGAAATGGAATTTCTAGAGAAGTAAATAGTAAAAGAAGAAAAACATGCAATTGCATTGCACTGCACTCATGAGTTGATCGTATCCACGCCGTTGCGCTAGGAAGGCAGGGGTTTTCAATTGAAGCGTGACGGTGGCGAGGTATTTATAAAGGTAAACAAGGGCTTTGTTTTGGTTTGAGTTGATTAGAGTTTCTTACTTGTAAAATAATAAAAGTTGCTTCGACAGTCTACAAGTCATTCGTCATACGAAATTGGTTATGATGGAATGATTTCCAGTGTTTCGAACCCGTTCTGGATTGCAGGTTTAAAGGGCGATACGGTCAAAATTTGGTCAATATCAACTTGGCGTATTTCTTTCAATTTTGCATTTAAAAAACCTGAACACCCCTCATTTTGAAGGTGTGTGTGTGTAGAATGTTGCTCCTATTTTGATTTTGGAATTCACTCTTCAGTTGTCAAAATGCCGTCCAAGCAAGAAGAGCAGCGTATCAAAATTTTGCTCGCGCATCGCGAAAATCCGAGCTACTCGCACGCAAAGTTGGCAAAATCGCTAAAAGTTGACAAATCAACCGTTACAAATGTAATTAAAGTGTTTGGGGAACGTTTGTCGACAGCCAGGAAGTCTGGATCGGGGGGAAATCGAAAACCGGAAGCCGCTGAGACGACAAAAAGAGTTGCCGGTAGTTTCAAGCGAAACCCTAACCTATCTCTCCGAGATGCCGCAAATAAGCTGGGTGTATCGCCTACAACCGTGCATCGAGCCAAAAAACGAGCCGGACTATCGACTTACAAGAAGGTAGTGACTCCAAATCGCGATGATAAACAAAATACGACGGCCAAAGCGCCGGAGGCTGTACACGACGATGCTGACGAAGTTTGACTGCGTGGTAATGGACGACGAAACCTACCTCCTGCTTCCGGGACAGGAGTTTTATACGGCAAAAGGAAGGGGAAAGGTAGCAGATATTTTCAAGCACACGAAACTGTCAAAGTTCGCAAAGAAATATCTGGTTTGGCAAGCCATCTGTACCTGTGGCTTGAAAAGCAGCATTTTCATAGCTTCCGGGACTGTCAACCAAGAAATTCACGTGAAAGAGTGTTTGAATAAACGTCTGCTGCCTTTCCTGAAGAAACACGGTTGTTCCGTACTGTTTTGGCCGGATTTGGCATCTTGCCATTACGGTAAAAAGGCCATGGAGTGGTACGCCGCCAACAACGTGCAGGTGGTTCCCAAGGACAAGAACCCTCCCAACACGCCAGAGCTCCGCCCAATTGAGAAATACTGGGCTATTGTCAAGCGGAACCTAAAGAAGACCAAAAAAACTGCTAAGGACGAGCAGCAGTTCAATGCAAACTGGCTTTCTGCGGCGAAGAAGGTGGACAAGGTGACTGTACAAAATCTGATGGCAGGGGTCAAGCCTAAGGCCCGGCAATTCGGATTTGGAAAAGCGGAAGCCTAACTGAATATTTTTCCTGAATTTTATACTAATTGAACTTGAAAAAGAAATTTAATTTGATTTTTTAAATAAACGATTTCACCGATTCACACGCGTTTTCCCTTGACAAAATTTTGACCGTATCACCCTTTACTTGTCATTGCCTCATAGTGGTGTAAAGTAGGCATACTCAAATGTTGGCCGATGGTAGCTGATAATATCAATATAGGGTAGAAGCACTAGTCTTCCCCTTCCTCCCCAATTTTCGCCCCCTTATTAAACATACAGTGATTATTTCAAATAATGATCGATTCTACTTATAAATTTTGCTAGACAGAAAAGAAATAACTCAGAGTATCAAAATATAAAGGTCAGATACATTGAAAAAATCAATTTCATTGATACAATGATATTTACAGCCGTAAACATGAAGAGCTTTTTTCTCTATTCAATGAAAATCAAGCAGATTATTGAACGCTGGGAAAAACATCTAAATACTATATTTCTTATTATTATTTTTTTGAGGAGTTAATTAGAAACATTTAAAACTATCAATATTATTGATATACGCAGTAACTGAAGTTATTTTGATTGATTTTAGTGATTTTAAGAAGTGGCGAAAATTAAAACACATATTTGTACGTTTTTAAACTTCGCCCCTGGCGAAACCCCATATTGAGTTCTTTTGGTGCAGTGTGTTTTAATTTTCGCCCCCCTTGTCGAAGCTGTCAAAAATCGAAACAAGTGCTGAGAGAAAACTCGCCAAAATAGATTTTGCTGCTGCTTACCTGACGTTTATCGTTGCAGTAATGAATATTCAAGTAAGTTTCTATATTTATACGGTTGGTTTTTTGCTAAACAAGTGATTTATCATGTATTTTATATCAGAAACCAAAAAAGTATGGAGAAAATTACACAACACAGGAACTCTCCGCCGCCGTTTCGAATATCAAAAGCCGTGAAACTAGCATCAAGAAGGCCTCAAAGAATTATGGAATTCCCTGTTCCACCATTCGCTCACGTCTTACGAAGAAGAACCAGGAACACATCCGTGCTGGACCGGAAACAGTGTTGACACTGGGGGAGGAAAAATAGATTGAGGAGTGGATTTTCGACATGCAAGCCAGAGGATTTCCGATTACGAAAGAGTGGCTTCTGGATACCGTTCAGCAATATCTGGATGCAAATCCTCGGGAGAATTCATTTGCAAACCTATATTTTCAAATAACAAACCTATATTTTCAAAGTACTCTTATAATCTGAGGTTTATGCTCATTTTAGGACGAGCTTGGCTACAGCTGTTCCTGAAACGACATAAAAAAATCGCCCTCAGAACTCCAGAGTTCGTGACCAACGCTAGCGCGAAAGTATCGGCCTCAGACATAATAGGGTGGTTCAACAAAATCGAAGCCTATTTGGAAGAGCGGAATCTGCACCATATTCTGCAGTATCCGAACCGGATCATAAATGGTAATGAGACGTCGTTCGAGTTGAATCCGAAAAAAAAGACGGTGTTTGCATTACGGGGAAGCCGTAATGTATACGATATTGAAAGGATTTCCAGCAAACTGAATATCACCACCATGTTTTCGTTCTTCGCATGCGGCGAGACGATTCCTCCAACTATAATCTACCCATATAAAACAATTCCAAAGTCGGTGGCTGAGTCTGTTCCTAAGAAATGGGGCATCGCATAATCCGATAGAGGATGGATGGTTCACGGATGCTTCCGTGATTACATAAGGAACGTTCTTAACCCACATCTCGAAAGGTAGGTCTCGAGCAAGCGAAACAGGAAAAGACAAAACTCAAATTACTGAAAACAACAGCGAAAGCAGAAGGAAAATCAAGAAAAAGCACCAAAAAAGAAACTCAAAATCAAACGTATCATGATTTGAATTGACGAAGGTACCATTGACATGAAATCGAAACAAAGAGAGAAATTGCAATTAAAGGACATAAGGCAGCTCTATAGAAAGAGCCAAAGGAAACATGAACTGAAACGTCTGTGCAAAATAAGAGAAATAAGGAAAAGTGGCCAAATGGAAATGAAGTACCGAACGGCTTGTATTCGTGATTCGAATATAATTCGACTAAAAGTTCAAATTGTTTAAATGAATTTCATAAAAATGCAAATTTCAATAAAAAGTACACCGCTTAAATCATTTCATTTCTTTTTTACTAGTCACTCCACGAGGTATTTCAGATGTTTTGTGTTTGTATGTCTTTGCTTGCTATAAATCTGATAAACGATTATTTCAACTTACATAGGTCATAAATTATTCGTAAATTGTGAAAGCATATTTAAAGGTAATGATACATGATGTTTTCGTACATTTTGAATAAAAAATTTGCAGTTTTTGTTCTCATTTATCTATAAAAACGTCTACTCTCCTTTAAAAGCATTAAGTCATTTATGGATAATACATCATCTGTAGTATTCAGTCTTTCAATCGGTTTCAAAATTTAATAAATATAAGTGTGAATCGATAAGGGTGGGGGCGAAATTTAACGGCAGGGGGGGGGACGAAAATTAAATTTGGGGGACGAAAATTAAAACATAGTGTGATTAGGAATATCATTATTTTTTTAGATTTAAGTGATGTTTTTAGTCAATATTCACTATGAATATTGAATATTAATACATTTAGAAGGCAATAGATTGTTGTAGAAAAACTGTAAATATAATCCAAGATTTTCGGAAATAAAAATTGGGGGGGGGGCGAAGACTAGTGCTTCTACCCTATCCAGGTCCATATTACCGCATCTTGGGAAAACCTTTGTGCGACCCACCAAGCCTTGTTTCGCATAACACACCCAGACTCGTCCTTCTTACACTTGTATATCCACTTAAAACTTACGATGTTGGGGTGCCTTTGTGAGAGTCCACGTTTCACGAAGGTCACGAAAGGATGCAATTTGCCCGTCCAACGCTGTCTTCACTTTCCAGGCTCGAAATAACGCTTCAGCGTATGTTCTTGGCTCTGTGCATGTATTCACAGCCAAACCAATCAAGTCGTTGTACTTCACTGGTGGGACTCCGAAGTTTACTCTCTATGAACGCCGCACCGTATCTTGACCAGTTGGAATTGCCACAGCTTGCCGCTCCTGCATAGAAGCTGTCTCGTCGGAATCTTCTTCGGTGATCGTCGATGATCGTAAATTCGAAGAACTCGTCTTCATCCTGAGATGCTTCAGCTTCTTCTGTACGCTGCTCGCCGCGATCGAATAATCGCACCGCAACCCGTTCTACTTTCTTCTGAGAAACACCTGGTAGGTCACGGATGGTTCCATCTTTCACGTTCTTATCTTCTTCGTTGAGCTCCAAGTATCGCACTTCACAACTGATGACTATCTGAAGCGTATCTAACGATAGTCATTTTAGTTGATTTCCCTTCCCCCTTATTTTGAGCCATAATCCACATCTAGGCACTGCAACCGTATATCTTCAAATGCTGCTTATCGCGTACGGCGTCGATCTAATCTCTGATAACGGCTACCGATTCTGAATATCTTCTTAAAAATCATATGCTGGTCCAACGTCCTATTAGGACCGATCCTGCGTCCCGATATTTCTCCATAAAACTCGCTTGAGGGTTGCCTGTCTTCAGTTCCTCGAATGTCCCCCACTTCCAAGGTCTAGCTCCTAGGAGCTTTGTTTAATCACCTAGCTCGCTTCGCTACTCCGCGTCTTGTACCGGTCGGATTCTAGGCAAACACCATTTTTGTGGGGTTGTTGTCCGACATTCTTACAACATGTCCCGCCCATTGTACCCTTCCAGCTTTAGCAATTTTCTGGATACTGTGTTCACCATAGAGCTGCGCCAGCTCGTGGTTCATCCTTCTCGTCCGTACTCCGTTTTCACATACACCGCCAAAGATGGTCGTAAGGGTCGATCGAAAACTCCAAGTGCTCTACGAGCATTGTCCACGGATTCTTCGAGCATTGTCCACCTCTCATACCCGTAGAGAACTACGGGTCTAATCAGCGTATTGTACAGGGTATACTTTATACGGGGTGAAGTCTACCAGACCCCAAGGTCTTGTGGAGTCCATAGTAGGCACGACTTTTGGTAATAACAACAATCAATATGCTACTAGCGATTTGAAATTGGTTCACTGTTGTAGAACCCCTTGGTCTTACACCTTGAAACCAGCACCTTGTTGTACATATTTGCGCCTTTGTTTTGATTTGCTGTGTTATTTTGACAGAATATTTGAGAGTGTGTTCATGTGAGTTCATTATGAGGGGCATATTATTAAGCTTGGGACCGAGCTTGGGACCGATGTGCTAGTACTGACTGAGCCAAGAAAAAAATCGTATATGTTCGGGACCTACTGGTCTTAGAGTTAGTCTGTGGTAATAAGGCATCCGCGAATTTCTCTGCTGCAGTAGTTGTCCGACGTAACTAATGATCCGTGGTACACAAACTCATCCACCACCTCGAACTCATCTCCGTCGATTTGTCGAATTTGTCAAATGTTGTTAACAACGGAAAGTCTTTGGCACATTTTGACTATTATTATACCAGATCGAGACCTGAATCAATGTTGGCGCCGCGTTAGGTCCTGACGTCGATAATATCTGAGAAGTGTCTTCCAGCAAACAAAACGTTGTCGATTTGTGATTCGGTCTGTTGTGGTGATCTCTAGGTGTACCGGCTTGCAGCTCAGCTCCACCAGTCTCCACAAACTAAACGGATTGCCCCGGTCGGTTCTTAATCTAAGCCGAGGAATTCATAGCCTCTGTTCAAAACCAAGGATGCAAGCCAGCATCAAACATCATTCACAACGCCATTTCGTAAATCGTTCTGTTTTTCCTTTCAGTCACACCGTTCTGTTGTAGAGCATATCCAGTTGAGAATTCAGTATTAATTCCCTGCTCTGCGTAAAACTTGCGCAGTGTATTGTTTACCCCAGTCTGAACGTATGACCATTCGTTTCCGCTCTAGTTGAGTTTCAGCGAACCTCACATACTCACAGATTTTAGCGGCAACTTCGGCTTCCTCCTTCAAGAAATAGACGCTCTTGTAACGGCTGTGATCGTCAACCAGCGCCATGTAATATGGGCATCCGCCTAGAGATGTAACCATGGGACCATAGATATTACTGTGCACACCGCCGTCGACTTCTTCTCGGTCGTTCAGAGAAACGACGGCCGTACCATGTTTCCTTCGATGCAGCATTCGCATGTCTGCAGGATTCCGCAGGACTTAAGGCCAAATCACGCCCCTCCACCTCACAATCAGTCGATACAGACCATCCGTTCGATTCGCAGCAGCATATACTGACCCGGTCAACCGACACTGATGCACGTCAAATTCTATACCTTTGTTAGCGAGTTTCGCCACGAAAACCAAATTTCCAGCTAGTCCAAGAGCAAAAATTACACCACTCAACGCAACCGACACTTACTCATTACGATCGTTTACGCATTCTATATTACATTCACCGATGCTTGCCGAATGAAGAACTTTGTCTTCGGCCATCGAAATCACTCTCATCGATACACACGTCAGAATCTATCAAACACACTCTCGCATCATGCTTACCAGACCTAGCAATGGGCATTTTACACAAAAAGATCGATTCTGCTGAATCGATTCCCAAAATCGAAAAAAAAATCGATTCGAGAACAAATCGACTGCGGAAGAATCGATTCGAGGAAAATCGATTTGTAATTTATATAATTACAATTTATAAATTGTCTAAGCAAATTTTAGGTAATTTGTTTCATTTCCAGAGAGCAAATTCCATGTTTGATCTTTTGTTTTATTGTTCTACAGAATACAGCTTCGTGTGGATAAATTGTCATCAGAGAGACCATAGGGGCTTATCTAGCGAACTCATGAATGTCAGGTTTCAGCTCAAACCTCTTATCACTTTTTTTCAACCATTCTTCTTAAAACGCACACAAAATATCGTAAATAAAACCGGAACGACAGTGACATGTAAAAATTACACCGAACGGGCTGGGGCACAACACGAAAACAGCTTAGCAGGTAACACTGCGAGAAGTTTGTTGTGCAAAGTAAAAGTGAGGTGAGGGCGATTCTTGATATTGATCAATGTCGTTCAGAATAGGTCTGGCAGCTTGTAAAAACATGTTAACATGTTGCAATCACTTATTGAGTCACTGATTACCTATTTCGTCAAAAATAATACAACACGCTGAAATAAGATTACCGAAAACAAGGTTTTCATTTTAACGATACTTTAGGTTTCAGAAGCAAAACCTAAAGTATCGGTAAAATTTACCGAAAGAAATCGTTTCATTTTACCAATTATTTTAGTAAAGTGGACTTGCAAATTTTATCGTTAGATTTTGCTTAAATTTGGTTTAAAATGCTGTCATTGCGTTGCAAACAATTTCGGTAAAAAGAATTGTAGAAAAAATAGTAATTTTTAACGTCTTTTCCTGCTTTCCAACAATACCGAAATTTCGGTAATCCATGTTTACCGATTATTTCAGTATGTGCACTTTTGTGCGGTTTTCGGTATATTTGACCGACTTTTCCGTATTCTTATCTTAGCGTGTAGAGTTTGAAAGTCGATTCTCGCACTAAAAAATCGATTCAGTAAAAAATCGAACAGTATAGGATCGATTCAAAATATCGATTAATCGAGCCCAAAAAATCGATCCAGTAAAAAACAGATCGAGAGCGCCCATTGCTAGACCAGACCATTCACGCATTAGCGCTCCCTTGAGGCACTCCTTTATTTTGAATCCCGCATTTGCAAGACGGGCGAACTGCTTCTCATTGTCCGCCAGGGAGGCCTCCACCTACCTTGTAATTCTGGTTCGTGATCTGCCGGAAAAAGGGTTAGTTCTTTTTTCGTGGGGCTCCTTCAGAGCCGTCCACGTGGCCTTCACTGTCGTCTCATCGCGAATCAGTCTACATTGGCTCTCATCAATTATCAGGAGAATCATGGCCAATGTTTTTTAAGCGCCGTCCTTTCAAGTGTCCGTCATTATCACCGGAGGAATACATGTTTTCACGAGCTGCTCCCTCCACAACAACGCTTTCAACAAGATATCGTACGAGGCCAACCAGCATGGCTCTGTTCCACAACGGCTGCTTTTGCGCTGCTTCTAGAGAAAGTTGTGCTTTAAGGACATCTTCTAAAATTATTCATCGGTCAGGGGAAAAAGCTGTGTCCAAATTGTTCAATAATTATTAATAATTATTAGAATCTCCCGCTATAGATGGTTGTCAGCAACTGGAGTTGTTGTTTCAGCTGATACTGTACGTAGTCGAATCTGGTTTGTATGTGACCGGATCAACCTAAAACATCCACCAAGGTACAAAAGAACGTTGTAATTAACGGATCCCTTTCTTTCGATGATCATGCCTGGCTTCCATGACTTGTTGATACCGTGATGGTACTCTGCATACATCAAGTCGTCGGGATGAAATTTCCGATGAACTGTTCCGTGATTGAACTGCTTGTCCTGTTTCTCATTTATAAAACCTAGAACACGAACCCGTTTCTTAAGGAGATACAAAGCCTTTCTGACAGGTCTGTCAAGCTTCAGCTGGAGACTTCATGTGTCTTGAAGTCTTGTTGGGTGTTGATCGATACACATTTCTTGAGTCCTCGCTTCAGAGAATCGACAAATCGTTCAGCTTGTTGTTTCTATTGAGAGAGTTCTCTCTTCACGAGAGCCCAATACCACCAACTCCGGGCAGTTAGGTGGATTGGTCTCTTTCGGTACAAAATGGACTCCATTCGCTTTATACCGTTCCAAAACATCTTTGGCGTAGTGACAAGATGCCAAATCAGGCAAAAATAGCGAGGGAGCGTCATGACTGCGTAGGAATGGTAACATTCGCTTCTTTAGGCATTTTCACGGTATATTTCCTTTTACCGTTCCGGTAGTGATATAGCTTTGGCTTGCTCGACCACAGCTGCATTTTGCCCGCACATAAGTTTCATCGTCCATTAATACGCAGGAAAGCTTCGTCAAATATTCGCGATATAACTTGCGACCCCGGGTTTTGGCCATCACATTCTGTTCATCATAATGGTTCGGTACAGTTTTCACCTTGAACGACTTCATACCTTGCCGGTGCTTGGAAGTATCCACGAAAGATGGGGACATTCCGAAAGATCTTGTCTCTTCTGCAATATTTGCCTCACATTCGCGTCCTTCTAGTGGTTCCTGAGATCCGTTTTCGTGCCACTCCCAGCCTTCCTGGTGGTTGTCAAACGGGTATCGAAAGATTTAAGACCGTTATGGACCGAGCTTCCAGGAAAACCAAGTTTTTTTTTCCAAGTTTTCTTACTGCCAGTTCCGTATTTTCATAGCGACCGCACACAATTACTTTACGGATTTGCTCTTCTTTCGACACCATCTTCGATCTAAAAGCTTGTAGTTGATTTTACACAATGATCAGACATACGTTCATCGGTCTGCGAAATGTTTCACGCGTTGATGAAGTATTTACAGAGATATACGTATTGAGTGGTATCCAGATTTTGTCGTGAATAAGCCTTAAATGAAAATCTTTATTGTTGTAAATGAAAATCTTTATTATTGTAATTCTTGCACAACTTTGTTCAGATTGATTTTTGTGCCGAGGGATCAAATCCGCCCAACTCACCAAAACTTCACCCAATAGTAAAAATTCTGGGCGATTATGAAAGGCAAGCTCCGGAAAACAGGGAAGGCCTTCAAAAACTGCAAGGATTTGACGAAAGAGTGGATAAAAGTATGTAAGAAAGGTGGCCCAAGAGTTCTCTCAAACGACCATCCAAACATTTTTCGCCACCAGAAAACCCTACATGCCAAATTTAGTTCCATTTGCTTGATTAATTCTTGAGCTATGGAGAAACTTTTGTTTCATTTGTTTGCGTACCTCTCCATACAGCAAAGCAACTATCATAAGATCCATTCCCGGCCCTAAAAAACCCTGCTTAAAAAATTTCACGCCAATCGGCTCAATAGTTTCCGAGTCTAAAAGGTTCGGACAGACCAAGATTGAAATTTCTTTTCAGAATTTTTTTTTATTTTGAGAATCAAGAGCAACTTAGATTCTATGATATTAAGATATTATTTTTTTCAGTTTTTCAGATTTTCAAATGTTGTGTTCTTAAGATTTAAAGATTAAATGATTTTTAAATTGTTTTGATTTTAATATTAACAATCTATATATATAAAAATGGATTTCTGTCTGTCTGTCTGTCTGTCTGTCTGTCTGTCTGTCTGTCTGTCTGTCTGTCTGTCTGAACCTAATAGGCTCGAAAACTACTGAACCGATCAGCGTGAAATTTTGTATGGAAAAGGTTTTGGGGCCGGGGAAGGTTCTTATGATGGTTTGAGACCCCTCCCTTCACTGGAAAGGGGGGCTCCCATACAAATGAAGCACAAATTTCTGCATAACTCGAGAACTGATCAATCAATGGAACCCAAATTAAGCATGCGGAAGTTTTTGGAGGCAATAAATGTTTATATGGTAGTCAGAGACCCCTCCCCTCTCTAAAAAGGGAGGCTCCCATACAAATGAAACAGAATTTTCTGCATATCTCAAGAACTAATCAAGCAAATGGAACCAAATTTTGCATGTGGGGTTTTGTGGAGACAATTTTTTTTCTATGGTGGTTTGAGACCCCTCCCCTCTCCTAGGAGGGGTGCTGTCATACAAATGAAACTAAAATTTCTCCATAACTCTAGATCTAATAAAGCAAATGGAACCAAATTTAACATGCGGGGATTTTAAAGGAAATGATTGTTTCTACGATAGTATGAGACTCCTCCTCTCTCTCTGGGAAGGGGGGGGGGGTGTCATATAAATGAAACAAAAGTTTCTATATATCTCGAGAACTAATCAAATGGAACCAAATTTGGCATGTAGAGATTTTTGAAGGCAAGAAATATTTCTAAGGTGACTCTTCCCCCTCCACCCTCTGTAAGAGGGGGGCTCTCATACAAATGAAACACACATTTGTGCCTAACTCGAGAACTAATCAAATTTGACATCTGGAGGACCGAAATATATCTATAGAGGTTTGAGACTCCACTGTCATCTGGAATGGGCCAAAGGGTGGGGGGGGGCTTCCATAGAAATGAAACACAAATTTCTGAATAACTCGAGAACTTATCAAGTTAATGGAACCAAACTTGGCGTGTGGAGTTTTTCGAAGGCAAGAAATGTTTCTATTGTGGTTTGAGACTCCTCCGCTCACTGAAAGAGGGGTCTCTAATATATATGAAACACGAATTTTTGCATAACTCAAGAACAAATCAAGAAAATGGAACCAAATTTGGCAAATGGAGGTTTGAGACCCCTCCGCCTTCTGAAAGGAGAGACTTGGCGTGGAGGAAGGAAGGAAGAGAACCAAACTTGAACTGAAAGGAGAGAACCAAACTTGGCGTGTGGAGTTTTTCGAAGGCAAGAAATGTTTCTATTGTGGTTTGAGACTCCTCCGCTCACTGAAAGAGGGGTCTCTAATATATATGAAACACGAATTTTTGCATAACTCAAGAACAAATCAAGAAAATGGAACCAAATTTGGCAAATGGAGGTTTGAGACCCCTCCGCCTTCTGAAAGGAGAGACTTCCATAAAAATGAAACATAAATTTTAGCATAACTCGAGAGCCAATGAAGCATATGAAACCAAATTTGGCATGTTGAGGTTTTTGGAGGCAAGAAATATTTCTATGGAAGTTCAATACCCCTCCCTATTTTGAAAGGGGAGGGGGCTCCCATACAAATAAAAAGCAAATTTCTGCATAACTGGAGAACTAATCAAGTAAATCAAACCACTTTTAGCATATGGAGGTTTTTGGAGGCTAGATTTCTATTCGCATAAAAATGAATTTCCGTCTGTCTGTTTGTTTGTCAGACCCTTATAGACTCGGAAAGTTCTGAACCGACCAACGTGAAAATTTATATGAAGGGGTTTTTGGGGCTGGAGAAGGTTCTTATGATTGTTTGAGACCCCTACTCTCAGGAAGGGAGGCTCTCATACAAATGAGACACAAATTACTTCATAACTCGAGAACTAAACAAGCAAATCGAATCAAATTTGGCATGTGGGGTTTTGAAGGTAAAAAACCCATAAAGATGCCAGTTATATTAAATTTCCCTTCATTTAGTTGCAAGCGTAGCAGCGCACGCACCGGACGCAGCTATTATATGTATAACAATGAATTTCTGTCTGTCTGAACCTTATAGAATCGAAAACTACTGAACCGATCGGCGTGAAATTTTGCGTGGGATTTTTGGGGTCGTAGAAGGTTCTTATGATAGTCTGGAACCCTCCCCTTCTCGAACAAACGAAACAGAAATTGGAACCAAACATGAGAATTATCCATGCAACTAAAACTCAAAATGTGTATTTTTAGGGTAAGAAGCATGTACTGATAGAAGTTTGACCCCGCTTAGCCGAGAATGGGGATGCTTGAGTTACTCTCAGTGCTACATTATGCACAAGAAGTTGATCAAAGGTTATGCAAGGGAAAGTTACATTCAAACTGACAGGATTCGGCTTCGTTTGATGATACATTTTTTTGTCAATGAAATGCTTCTACGCAGAAAGAAAGACCTATAGAAACTACCGATCCAAAAGTTTAATTAAAAACATAAATTTTTGTTTTTTTTTCAGAAATTACATTAGTAAACGAAAATATTTTAACCAGATTCCATCATTCACAAAAACAACATAAATGAGCAGGTTCTATTAAATTTTCATTCATTTTGTTGCATGCGTAGCAAGGCTCGCACCGGGTTCAGCTAGTTAATATATAAAAATTGTCGAGGATTTCTTCCCAGGTAACCAATAGACATGAGCATGTGTAGTAAATCAACCCCAAAGCTGCATTTCCGATGCTACAAGCATTATATTAGCATTATATCAGCATTTTGAATGCTCTCTGTTGTAAAGCTGCATTTCAGATGCTATTTAAACGCTTGTAGCCTGTAATAAGCATTTCGAATGCAAAATAGCATTATTGAAGCGTTATCATAGCATTGCAGTAAAGCAGCCGTATATTGGACCAAAAGTGGCATTTATGTTGCATTTAAGGCGACTTAAATGCTTGATAGGCTGCCGAATAGACGCTTTGGAACTGCTTATTGGTTACCTGGGTTCCTATTTTCGGAAGACCTGAAGGCACTCTTGAACAGTCTTGGTAAAAGTCATGCTCATTAGATTCAAAAGCGTGGATTTTCAGGCAACATAACATAGACTATCGGTAAGTTCCATGCGAAAATCCAATGATAACTCATGTCACCAAACGTAACCAGAAGAATGAACGTCCAATTTTCAAAATGCTTTGATATTCATTTATGTAAACAAGTTCATTTTCAAAAGGAATTTCGAAAAGTCAGAAATGAAATTCAATCAACCACAATGAATATCAATTAGCCGTCGGGATCGGAAAAATGCAAGGGCAGCCCAGTCCAGGGTAATCTTGCACAACATTGCTAGCATCTATTCCTCTGGGACGATGATGACGGCCCTGGATGTTCCATATTTAGATCAGGATTCAAAATCACTTAATAATAAAAAAAAATCATCACAAGAGATGATATTCAGATTTCATCAAATGAAATTCATGCTTACCGATTGATAATCAAAACAACAGTGACCAGATTTTGACCCACATGATGCACCGCTTCATTCATTGCAGCAACAAATTAAGTTGGCATGAAGTGAGCGTAACCATGAAAACGGAAAGTAAACATCATCATTGCATTGGGACAAAATCATTTTCCCTTCTCATGGATATTTTATGAAAATTCAAGGCACTGCTCTTGAATGATAGACACTAGCACGGATAATACAAAAACGAGTTGCTCGAAAAGTTTACGGTGGGCGATTATAATCCAGTAACCGATTTCTGAAGACAATGAGCCCCTTAAATTAGAGAAGAGTGGAGAAGCTGAAGCACACTACATTTCGAGAGCTGAAAAAGCAGTGTTCCCGTAAGATCGTGCAGTGTCCAGGACCTTGCTTGAAAGGGCTTCAGTTCATCGTGGAGTGCACGAGGCCGGACAGCAGTCATGCTGTAAGAGCGGAGTTATAATTTACACCGAAAATATATTTTCGTAAAGTAGCTTTCACGCGTTTCGTAAACATGGATTTTGTACATAGAACAAATGTCTCGTATATTGTATGGAACATTCATAATGCTTTTTAACTGGTGAAATGCTATCGTTACACCTATTTGTAAAATGCACGAAATGAACTACGTTATGACCAGCCAATCGCTGTTTCCCTTTTATACCGTAGTCATGCTTGATGGTGTTTCTGCTGGTATGCTCATTAATCAAACATGTTCTCACGAGTCAGCGTGGCCTAGCAAGACCAACCACGGATGCAGAATCAGCACTTTCGAAATATTCAGGTTCGAACCCCATGTCAGAAACATTAAAAAAAACGCTGGACAACTCCACGTGGTTGCGCTATTTTTGACAATTACTTTTTGAGTCGATAAAGTAGATCTGTCAGTCCTTCATGCAACCACCAGAGAGATGTTTGTGACCAAATATTCGTAGCTCTTTGTATTGTTTTCGTACAATGTACGAATGTTCTTTCTGTGTCAACAAAAGCTTCGTGCTTTTGACAGTTGCGCGTGTGCCATTAATTACGAATGTGTCTCCATAAAAAGAACCAATCAGTTTTGTTGCAGAAAACAACGAATGGATTTGTGAGTATTACTTTCGATTTTGTAATATAAACTAAAACTAACTTTCGGTGTATAAAGTATACCTTCAAGGTACCAAGCACTGTAAGCTGGAATATAGAAGGGATGCTGGTTCGGTGCTTTTCGGATACAGTGATGCTGGTTGGTGAGAAGCGATGATACAGATCACTGCACGCTATTTCTAAACAACCTAAAATTGAGTACAATTGACACAAATTTGTCGGAAGTATGGCTACTCAAAAGTGTATTCCATTGTGGGTCATATTCCGACTTGTACCTGGAACGGCCATTCCCGCGCATGTTATAATTCTGAAGTCTGAACAAGGCATTTGCGTGTGTAAAAAAGGGGCTCAGGGTTTTTTTTAAATAATATTTTGATAGGCCCTGTTCTGAAGACTGTATTCGATGAAATTTGGACACACGCAATTGTTCGTAACTTTTTAGCGTGTGAGTAAAAAATATTGAAGTTTTAACTGAATGTATTTCATTGTGTTGTGTCAAATGTGTAACGAGTTTCGTGAAAATCGGTCGAGTGATTTCAGTGATGGCTTCGAATGAAGAAATAGTGCGCCAACAAATTTTGGGCACTCACTTCGAAAACCCAAACGCTTCTCATCGATGGATCGGAAAACAGCTCGGAATCGCACATTTAACCGTGTCTCATGTGATCAAAACGTTCAAGGCACATCAAATTCGGAGAAGGCCAGGATGGTATTGAACCAATTTAAGCGTTATCCCAACATTTCGATCAGGGATGTTGCGAAAAAGGCGAAAGTTTCAGTTTGTTTTGTGCAGAAAACAATGAAACGTTCTGGATTACATGTGAACAAGGTCCAGAAGGCACCGAACCGGAGCGATAAACAGAACTCGGTGGCCAAAACTCGTGCAAGAAAACTGTACAGGGAGTGGCTCACAAAACCGTTCTGCATTGTGATGGACGATGAGACCTACATTAAAGCCGACACCAAACAAATGCCAGGACAGGAACACTGCGTTGCCACCTCTAAGTTGGCCGTTCTGGAGAGTGTACGGAAGAAGAAACTGTCGAGATTCGCCAAAAAATTCCTTGTCTGGCAAGCGATCTGCGGATGTGGCGAAATGAGTCAACCCTTCATCACCTCTGGGACCGTCAACGGTCAAATCTACAAGGACAAATGCCTCCAAAAACGACTTCTGCCCTTCTTGAGATCTCACGATGGCCCGACACTGTTTTGGCCGGATTTGCATCTTGCCACTATGCCCGGCCCGTCACTGGTACAAAGATAATAATGTAGTTTTTGTACCAAAAGACGTCAACCTTCCAAACACTCCGGAACTTCGCCCAATTGAAAATTTTTTGGCAATCATGAAGGCAAAGCTCATTAAAACTCCAAAACTGATAGAAAATGAACTTGAACTAAAGAAAGTGTGGTTAAAAGTAAGTAAGCAAGTTGGTCCTATCATTGCCCAAAATTTGATGAAAGGGGCCAAGGCAAAGGTGCGGGCATTTGGATTGGGAGAAGAGGTTCAATAAACCAATGATGTCAAAACTTAAACATTTAGTAGCACTTTATTTCCAGAAAGTTTGAAAAGAATCGGGCTCAAGGAAAATTTTTGGTGACCTATTTTGTGTGTCCAAATTTCATCGAATACAGTCTTTATTGCTGGTCGAGCTACTGTATGATCCTCCTTTATAAAGTATTTTCAGACTACAGCATAGATTAACACTTTGAGCACCGTGAGTATACAACACTACGCAGACTATCACGCCTCCAAAAATATGTAGAACTGAGAGATTACGATGACATAGGTCAGCCAATTCTTGATGGTTTTTAAAACTTCTGGTACCGTTGGAAAGTAATGGACCCGAGAATTTTTTTGATTGTAAAAAACGTAAACGAATTAAAAAAACAGGGTAAACCAAGGGGGCTAGTCATTCTGCTACCTTGTGTTTGTGTTTCAGTGTGTCGGAAGGTATTTCTGTGTTTCAACTTATCTGTCAATACTACAATCGAAAATTTATGCTTATTGGCAACCATGGACCTTTTTGGCGGTTAGTTCACGCACACTTACATATGCATCATATAAATCACATGAGTGCAAGCGAGAGGGAAACAAAACAGTGATAAAACAAACAATCGATTCGTGTAAGTGGTGCCAGATATGAATTTATCTTTCATGTGGTGGCGAGTGTGTTGGAAGTGTGGCAGATTGTGTTTTTAGGGTGGTAACACAAGGTGGCCGAGTGACTTACCCCCTGGGTAAACCCCATTTTTATTTATTTTGCTTGTTTATAAGTTTTACAATTTACTAGTATTTGTGATACAAATTCACGGCTATTCAAAGTTTCTCTATGTATTGAACCTCGCTTCCAGGACTTTCCAACAGCACAATCAATTTTGAAATCCATCAAGAATCGGCTGAGCTATGACCTAGCAAACTCTCAGTTCTACATGCTTTGGAGGCATGGTATTCCGAGTGTTAAGTAATATAGGGTGTCTTGCAATGAGCACTCATACGTCTACATTTAACTACCTGAGCACTCATACTTTTAATTTTCACTGCTTTATAACGAATTATAAGCTGTAGTCTGAACGTGCTATAATTACGAAATATTATACATTAGATCGATAAAAGTCAGTTAACAAAATGAAGCAAATCGATGTTGCATTCAACTGTTCCTATCATAATGAAAACTCATTTTGATTTCAGTTATGGTGAAACATGTCTGATATCATATTAAGTTTTCATCATGCACTCCTTAGTTTTTAGCATGAAAGTAATTTAACTTCAAGTTCTGCAGTTAACGTGTTTTAAAATAAAACTTGATCGAACTTGTCATATAACTAATGTTTTGTTTATTTGTTTTGTTTCACATAACTTATGTCATTCACGACATGTCCAGGTAATATTTAAACCCAAATATTTTACGTCATTTATGCTAGGCAAGTATGCAGCTACATATTATAAATACAAAATCAGTAATCAAATTGCATTTATTGAAAGCTGAATTAAATTTTAATTTAACATCCATTTGCTTTCATTTTGTTAACTGATTTTTCTCCGGTAGGTGCGAAAGTTTTCAATCCGAGAAATATTAACTCAGTTACAGCGTTTTGTATTTGGAATAAAAGCCAAATTGTATTCACTATGCCGGAACTTTCTTTATGAAACGTGAAAATATGATTATATTTTCAGAACAACAAGCAACTATACTGTTTCTGACGCAAGCCCAAGCACAAGCCAATACACCGAATTTCATCAGATGGCTGAGGAACATTTGAATCTAGAGGAAAACAATCCTTACATCACTGAAAATCGTTCCCGTACACCGTCAGCAAAGAAACGGAAAGCGGAAGAAATTGACAACAAGATGTCAACCATCCTCGACAAGTACACGACAAGTTATCTTCTTTGCCAATAGAATTGGCAGAGAGCGTGGAGGTGCAAATCTTAAACATTATATATGCTGCAATACAGCAGCATCGCGCAGAATCAAGAGATGTATCAAATGATTAAATTCAGATCTCTAATTTTTCCAACTGTTAAAATACAAAACTAAATACAAAACGTAAATAATGTAAATAATAATGAATCTTTTATTTTTACCCTTCTTAAAAACCCAGCTTTTGACCATGGGAGGAGGCGGGCTGATTTTCAGTCTATACGTCGTGAATGCATATCAGTCCATATGAATAGGAAGCAAGCAAAGATGAGACTGATATGCGTTTCGCGGCAGTATAGCTGCGATCCTTTGTTTAGTATAGTATACACTCATTATACACTATTAAAGTATACACTTATCCTCCTAAACCTACTGATGTATGCGATGAGTAAAGACATACTCACTTAAAAGGTTTCTTATTTCGAATGCTTGCTAGGAACTGTTATTCCCTCTATATAACCTAGACTGCCTTCCAAGAGGTTGACTCTCTCTTCTCCAATTTCCCTGCGAAGTGATTTCACCTTCAGTATTGAAGGTGTCCGCAAAACCTCGAGGGCAATAGGCATCATTATTGAGAGTTTTGAGATAGTTATGTAAGATAATTGATGCCAAAACTATCTTTTCTGCGTGGTCTGGTAGCATTATCAAAGTGGTTTTAAAAATTCGCCAGCGAGCAACCAAAATGCCAAAAGCATTTTCGATTGATCGCCGAGCACGTTAAAGCCGCATATTGAAATTTTCCCGGATCGGTGGGAGAAGCTTACCGGGGAAAGGCCGCATTAAGTTTGGTTTAAGAGGGAAAGCAGCATCTCCTACAATGTAGTGCGGCATCTCAACTGAAGAATTTGGTAATCGTGCGGCAGGTGGTAAGTTCAGAGATCCGTCAAACAATCGTTTGCCAAACTCTGAACAAGCAAAGACTCCTCCGTCACTGTTTCCTCCATAAGCTCCAACATCTACCGCAACAAATTTATAACTCGCATCACAAACTGCCATCAAGTTGATGCTGTGTGTCCCTTTATAATTAAAAAACAAAGAACCAGAGTTCGGGGGAGCTTCAATGTTGACATGCTTCCCGTCAACAGCACCACAACAATTGGGCAAATCCCAAAGCTGGTAGAACTGGGCAGCGTTTCTGGACCAATCTCTTTTGTAAGCTCCGGCAAGAATTTTTCCTTCAGCTCACTCCATAGAACCTCACATACTTCTCGAATGATGACTCTTGAAGTAGTCTGTCCAACTTTGAAGCTTAACGCCAGAAAAGGAATATCGGGTCCATGAGCGAGATATCTGAAATAAATATAAAATGACGAATAAAACAAAGAAACAAACCCCCCCCCCCCCCCCCTCCCACATACACACACATACGTGCGAGCGAATTGAAAAACACTTACACCAATGTATGGAAAAGCCGAAACGCGGGACTGAGGGGAGTTTTTAACGAATGTTCCTCCAGTCTATGTTCTACCATAGCAAGAAGGGCTTTAAAAGCTTCTGGGCTCATACGCGTAGCCCGGAAAAACTTCTCCGGGTTCTGCAGCATCATCTTAAAATTCGTTGCGAAGAAACCTGACCCAGCTCGGTCTTCCGGGAGTGGATGTACCCACCATCTCCTATCGGATTTTTTTTAGAAACACCTCCTTTATATATCTCGTGCGCCTTGTACAAACCATATACTGAGAGCAAACGCCTGATATCCATTTCTAAAAAAAACTAATTTCCTGATAATAGCGTACTGCGAATGATGATGGAATCAACATAAAATAGCTTTTGAACTGTCATCAACCGGATTGCTTGTGTGTTGGTTTTCCGTTTTGCGTACGTTTTCCATTTTAGTACAAAACGGATCAAACGGATCACAAAACGCAAACTCAAACGCAACCGCAACGTATCCATTGTGCGCTGGCCTTTACTGAGCCAACGGCCGTTGATGGATTTTCTAGTTGTGAAGTTGATCCAATCCTATCTGGATTTTACCACCACTACACATGACTTTTCTTGGCAATTTTACGCAGTCAATTAGCTGAAAAATTATTATTACCTAGTCGGATGATTGCCGATTTATGACCCTGAACCAGCCTTGAACCGACGACGGCTTGGGTTGCATTTATTGCAAATACACCGGCCTATGTCTCATAAAACCGAACGATTGTAAATCAATGAGTGCCAATTTTACTCGTTCGAATCATAGCATGCCGGCACTGTTGCCAATAAAACGAGAGCACTTCACGATGATAGGAACCCTTCAAAACAGACCGAGTGTAAACAAATCCGATAAAACAATTTCGCGTGAGCCGGCATGGTGCGTAGGTTCGTGAACTATCTCTCATTTCTTAGTGAGCGTGTGTGGCAGTTCATAGCGATAAAACAGCAGTTAACCGGTCGGTTTAGCGAAATGATAATAATATACATTTTCCTGTTGAGATACCTACCGTTAGGCACTGAGAGGTCCCACGCGCTTTGCACTTTTTTTTTTTTCTTTCTTCTGAGTTTGTAGACTGCAGCTTTGTTGAGGAGATCGAGATGCTGCTGCCCGGTCGTGTTTATCAAGATAATTCAATCCGGAAATTAGATAAAGCTACTCGGCCAATTGAATAATGCGGCGGCGGCGGTGGCCGACGAAAGCTAACTGGTGAAGTTGATCCGAGCAGCGATTCTCGCCGGCGACATTATTTCTAAATCTACGAAGGTGGTGGTGGTGGTGGGCGAGATTATCGAATTCCAGTACACATGTTTGTACACAATGGGCAACGACAGTTTGACGGATTGGCACTTGACCGTAAGTGGTGATAAAGAAACTTCGGTATTATGAAATGCGATAACGATTGCGAGGGGTATTTCTGGAACGTCTGGATTGTGAAAACGTAGTGATCGTTCATCATCGGGATCGACGTGTGGATGAATTTTGTTATCAGGTATGTTAGGTATGTACAATGAGACTACTCGGGGGGATGTTTACGAAGAGTGTCGGCTAAGGTAAGTCGCGGTTGGCTCTTTAAATTTCATCTTTATTAGGTACGCTGTTTGAAGGCAATCGAGGACATCGTAAAGATTGCCGGGATGATGATAGTCTGTGGGCAATCTCGCTGTTCGATAAGGGTGTCCGGTTGTTGATGGGAATTTTGAGTAACCTTTGGAGATGGCTAAGACTTTTATCTCAAGAAAAGTGGGTATGAAAGTCACCTTCTGGAGTGGGAGTGTGTTACTCCAAGGTCACAAACAATTTGTCGACTGACAAATATCACGTATAAAGTTTCATGTTGGCAATCGATATGATTCAACGAGAGGAAAAGCACTTGAATTTCAATCGAGTGGGATTTACCCGCGGATTGGCAATTCTACACCCCACACGGAAAACACGCAAAACAAGTTCCACTTCTCTCTTGTGCATGCAAGGTGACTTTTTCTCCGGCGAGCAAATCAGCAACTCTTCGAAAGCTTTCTCACAGTAGCAGAGTACTTCGGTCGCTTGATCGGCGTTCCTTGGCAAAACCACGCAGCAATTCGCAGTTTTATGTTCCGGTTATTCCCCACAAATCAAATGAACCAAAGCGAATCAAATGTTTGGTGATTCTGTGTTGATCGTCATCTTGGTAGGATATTTATAACGACGATGAGAAGGCTGTACTGGGTGGTGATCATTGTAGGTCATTGCGTTGCATGTTTCGAAGGAATTTTAATGGACGACTACCTGGATATCGTTTGCTAATGTGGCCAATTAGGGAAGATTACTGAAATAGGAGAACATGTGCAGTGTCACGTTCCGTGCTCGTCGGTGGTATCATTTCAGAATGGCGTTCTATTTTCGAATCGACAAAAGTCAACGACCGAAATCTTGTCTTTATCCCTTCATTAAAAGGGTCTAAATTAGATTATGCAAACAATCATCGTCGAATAATTGTGGGAATTCTTGCTTCCAACTAACGATACTCCGACAACCATAACCGCAGAAGTAAAAACACGCACGTTCTAGCCTCTTTGTGACGGCGAATGCATAGCAGGAACAACCTTTCACTTAACTACAAGTGTAGCGGATCCCAATGTGAACTGCATGCTTCGTTGATCGCAATGGATGCATTCATTAATTCCCGTTTGCACTAGGCACAATTGTGTACTTTCCTACTTTTTGCCTACTCGACTAGCTCCATCGGCGATGGCCGGTCCGAAGGTCAAGATGATGTTAGCATTTACAATTGGATGTGGAGTGCATTGATCTGTTGTGCAGTGGTTCTCCCGTTGGTCTTAAGCCGAGAAAAATGACAACAAGAAAATCATGCTTCATGCTCGTTACTTTATATAATAGTTCAACATGTTTATCGGTTGAGTTATTTACTCAATTGAATTGAACGTATTGGAATCTAAAAATCTTTGAATCATCAAATTTTAAACTTTTAACATCCTAAAAATTTGGAATCTTCAATTTTAAAATTCTTAAAATTTTCAAATTTTTAAAGCTTTTACTCTTTAAACCTAATCCTAGACTTATCCTTCAATCTAATTATTTGAATCTTATAAGCTAATTCTTTGAATCTTATAGTCTCAAAATTTTAAAATCATCAAATCCTAAAATTTGAAAATATTAATGTCTTAAGATCTTAGAATGCTAAACTATAAAATTTTGAAATCATTTAATTTAAAATCATGAAATCTCGACAACTTATTCAGAACGACGTTTCTGATTTTGTTAATGTCGTGACCTGACCGAAGATTCAGGAACTAGAGATGAGAAAAATACTTCTCCGACGGAAGGGCGGAAGAGGTTAAGACCCTTTCGGTAGGCTCCCTGACGGAGATTGGCAGTGGAGTAGGCCGAAGAGAGTGGAAAAAAAACAAGAGCTAAAACATACCTTTCCGATGGAAGGGCGGAGGAGGTAAAGGTGAAACTGGAGGGAGTCCTTTTTCTATACGATTTGTAGGTTAGGTTAATTATCACTTCTCGATTTTTGAGACTAAAAATCACAAACAAAAGAAAGCAGACAACGCTGAAATTGCTGAAGTGGAGCAAAGGATTCTTGAAAATTTCACGCCAGCAGTCGTAATAGTATTTGAGATTTGTGCTCAGAAAACTTCGTAGTGATGAGGACTCGATCCCGTGTGTCCTTTCGGTAGACTCCCTGACGGATGGGCAGGAGTAGACCGCATAGAACATAGAGTGTAATGTTCACAAATTATTATAGTATATAAGACCTTCGGATTTTAATATCTTTAAGTAACACGTCTGGTTATCTCACTGTCTGCAATCAAAAGACCACGAACAAAGCATTTATTCTTGCTTCAAACCTCTGTACAATGTTTCATCGATAGACTGAGCTCAGAAAGGGTTTTCCTCGATTGGTCGAACACTACAGTTCTTCCCCCTAAAGATTTCACTGTATTTACATTTTAACTTATATATATATATATATATATATATTTTTTTTTTTTTTTTTTTTACTATCAGATCATCATTTTTTTATTTTATTTTTATTTTTCAGAACATAAATTTCACTCTGTTGAAGTTTATCTTTCTACTCGTAAGCATACATTTCAATTGTTCGAATCCATGTAAAATCATGAAAAAATGATCTTAACCTAATACGAAATTTTCAAACCTATTCTCTAAAATGAATCCAGCTAAATATTCTATCTTTTATTTGTTTTCTTCTTACGTAACCGTTCTTATTTATTCTCGCAAAATTGGTTTTATTTCTCGCGTGAATCCTAGGACCCAATGGTGGCACATAGTGTGCTTCATTGCTGCACAGAATTCTTTTGATTCGTCGAAGTTCGATCATCATTACGCATTGAGCTAGTAAAACTTCTCGTTGCAATTGGACTGCGTCGCACGTATTTGAAACGCCTACAAACGCTATCATTTTCTGTCGGTTCGGCTGGAACATCTGGAAATCCGCGAAACTCTTCATCAGAATCACTCGCTACTCTGCGCCGTTTGTTTCTTTGAAGGGGAATATGAATTGTAGTTTTTGTTGGTCTCGGAGGAATAATACGTAGTTGATTCCGATGTGCTTTCAGTGTATACCTGCCAAAAGATATTTCGAAAACATTCAATGAAACTCTTTTGACATACTGCGCTTCAATCCACTTTTCAATGGAACGTTTATCATTATTCTTATATAATACTTTATCTCCCAAAGCCAGCGCAATGAATGGATCTTGATATGGCGTACTATCATCTTTAAAAGTCTTTTCCTTCCTAGGAAGAGCTTGAAGATGGTCTTTATACCGACGTTTAGGATGTATAAGGTCCATTAACATTTTAGGCTTATAACAGAACAATTTTTCAGATGGAAATCTGTCGTCCGACAAACAAGTGTTCCTATAATTTGTCAAGAAAAGCGTTAACCTATCCTCAACCTCTAGAGATCTCGTTTCAGGGTCGAGCATGAACTTTTTTAATACGTCTTTGACTACTCTCACCATTCTTTCTGCCTGTCCATTGCTACTAGGATTGTAAGGCGGACTCTTCATCACAATGATGCCTTGGCGCTCCATGAATGAGCAAAATTGGGAAGAGTTGAATGGTGGACCACCATCAGTTACAAGAACATCTGGCAGTCCAAAACGTGCAAACATAACTGAAAACTTTTTAATCACCCTTTTTGCATCCGTTCCATATTTCATTATCTCTATTTCAAGCCATTTACTATAACTGTCAACAATCAGCAGGTAGGTTTTAGAATCAAAAAGAAAAAGTCGGCGTGAATGCGACTGAATGGACGAGTTGTTGGAGTCCATGAAGTATTTGAAATAGGCTTGGGAATCACTGCTGTTTTCATACATGACTGACATTGTTTAACGTAATTATCTATATCGTTGTTTAACCCCAACCAAAACAAACATCGCCTCGCTGTTTGTTTCATTTTGACTATCCCAAGGTGATTAGTGTGCAGTAGTTTTAAAAGTGCATTCTTAAGCGATACTGGAATAAATACTCTGTCCTGGTATAAAATGCAATCTTCCACTAGCTCTAAATCGTAACGTAAAGAAAATATAGATTGCCAAGCTTTGTCAACTTTGTTTGGCCATCCATTATTGATATAGTCAGCAACTTTTGATAGAAATAAATCAGTCTTAGTTTCTTTGGCAATCAATGAGTAATCCAAGGGAAAATTATCAAAAAAATTTATACTTTTAATATTACCACTATCCAGGAACTTAGGAACACTTTGGTCCAGCGGGAATCTGGAACAAAAGTCCGCATTACCCATCTTAGACGATGGTCTGTAGCAAATATTAAACTCATAAATAGACATTTCCATTACATATCTCTGCAGTCTAGTAACACATACTTGGTTTTTACCTTCTTTTCCAAATATCCCAAGAAGAGGTTTGTGATCTGTATATATAGTAAATTTTTGCCCAAATAAATACTTATGGAATCTTTTCACCGTACAAACTAAAGCTAATGCCTCTAGATGTAGGATTGGGTACGATTTTTGAGCAGAGTTTAAAGAAAATGAAACGAAACTTATTGGTTTCTCTTGTCCATTGATATCATGGGCCAAAACACCTCCCAATCCATAGCTACATGCGTCAGACACAACTACAATGGGTTTCTTGGGGTCATAAAATTCCAACATATTTGCGTTGAGCAAAGCTATTTTACTTTCTTCAAAAGCTTGCTGACACATATCATCCCAAACAAATTTCACATCTTTTCTCAATAACGCGTACAAACATCGCAATCTCGCAGAAAGATGCGGCACGAATTTACCATAAAAATTAATAAGTCCTAAGAATGCTTTCAACTCAGAAACATCTTTTGGAACTTTTGCTTCCTTAATTGTCAATAACTTGTCAGGTGATGGAAGTAGACCCTTCTCTGTTATTAAATGTCCCAAATATGTAAAAGATTTCACAAAAAACTTACACTTTTTATAATTTACCTTTATGTTTTTCTGTTCAAGTCTTGAGAGAACTAAATGTAAGTGTTTTTCACATTCTTCTTTAGTTTTCCCCGCAATAAGTACATCATCTAGATAGCAGCTAACATATTTCAAACCAATCAACACCTGGTCCATGACTTTTTGAAATATGGAAGCGCTGGCAGAGGCTCCTTGAGGTAGCCGATTATAGGTATAAAGCCCTTTTATCGTGTTGATTACAACAAATTGTCTAGACCTTGTAGAAAGCTGCAGCTGGGTGTACGCTCCCGCCAAGTCAAGACAACAGAACCATTTGCATTCAGACAAAGAGGCGAAAATGTCCTGCGCCAGCGGTAGGGGATACGTATCCGGAATAATAAATTTGTTAATTGAAACACGACAATCAATCACCATCCTTATCTCATTGTCTTTCTTAGGCACTATAACAACTGGCGAAGCCCATTCACTAACCTGTATTGGTGTTATAATATTCTGCTTTTCTAAAGAATCCAAGTGTTCTATGACTTTGTCCTTAAGCTTGAATGGCACCTCATATGCTTTCCGAAACACTGGTCTCTCCTCTTTAAGAATGAGATCCGCCTCAAACCCTATTATAGGATGTGAGAAATCATCATCAAAAATTTTTGGATAACGCAAACGTAAATCAAACACATTACCATCGTGAGATGCTAAATGTCCGTTGGTCAACCTGTTCACTCTCAAAGAATTTCCGAAAACATCCCTCCAGCCGGGATAGAAAAGATCTAACCAATTTCGTCCTAACAAAGGAACGAAACTACGTATTCCGTCGAGAATGATGAGAGAAACATTATGTTGGATATTGTTAGCAGTAACATTGACCAAAATTTTGCCGAAAATGTTCAACTGTTGTCCGTTCACTACCACCAGTCTATTGTTGCAACTTGTTACCCGAATATGAGCAAAATACTTTCTATACATCGCCAAACTGATGACCGTCACTGCTGCTCCGCAATCGATTTCCATACTAATTTTGGTTTTATCAACAACAACGTAAACAAGACATGGTTCATTGGCTCTACTTACTGCCGAAATCATCATGCACGGATAATCATGAACCTCTTCGTCCGAATCCCTAATGCTTAAACGTTTGAAATCATAACTATCAACTTGGTTCCCCTCATCTTCTACAAAATTCACAGATCTACGATTTGTCAACTTAAAACAATTTCGTTTCACATGCCCTCTCTTTTTACAATAATTACATATAACATTAGCATGTGGATTCTCTGCTCTGTAACCCCGGCGATCATGATAGTCAGTTCTCGGTTTGTACTCATAATAATTTCTGCGATCATACCGGTTGCTACTAGTGACTTGTCCGCGTTCCCTATTCGGTGATCTACTACGACTGCGGTAATGCTGATTATATCCGCTCGAACCTGCCCGATTGCTGTTGAAATTCTCTTGCCGAGCTCCTATCTCCTAAACGATATCTAACAGAGTTTATGCTTCTATGCTCATCATCGCGTTCTTTCACCTCTTTCGCCCTTAGTTTCGCCAGTTCAGTCCGAACAACCAGTTCTTCAACCTCTTCTAATGTCATATTATCTTTCATCAATAGTTTATGCTTCAATTCTTCATCTCTTAATCCGAACACAATTTTGTCTTTAACTGCCTCATCCTTATGTGCACCGAACCCACATTGACTTGCCAACAATTTTAGACCTAATACATAATTTTCCGCGGGCTCATCAATACCTTGAACACGAGCATTAAACTTATGTCGGTATAACATGTTCGGCTTTGTTTTGTCTAACCGCTCTTTTAACTTGATTATCATTTCCTTATAGTCAATTGTTGCAATGGTAGCCCCTGGAAATATGAGTTTAACCTCCTCGAATATTACAGGTCCACTTAAGGTAATAAAAAGATTTTTTCTGTTGCCCTCTGAAATATTATTCAAGACATATAAAATATCCATACGTTCCATATAATCACTGAAACTAGAGCCACGCACATAGTGGTCTACCGTGCCAATTAAAGAAGACATATTTTATTTTTTGTATATATTTTTTTTTTTTCAGCCGCCGCAACAAATGATCAAAACACCCTAAAAGCAAACGAAATGATATAATCTCTAAATGACTTACTTGACCAGGATGGCTTACTTTGTTTTGATACCCAGCGTCACACCGAGGCTGATTCAATAGCGCTGCTATCACCACTTACGTCGTTGATTATCTGAGTATCGACGTCGGCGTCGATCTCTCCGGAAAAGGCTTTTCCCTGTTTACTCGAAGTTGCTCTCACTCCAGCTGTTTCTCACCGAATTGAATCGACGTTCCCAAGATCCTGTCACACTCACACTAAATAGCGACTCTCACAGCTTCCAGATGCTTTATAATTACAATTCACTTTGCTCACACTTTAGTACCTTCCCAATAGATGATGCTCACTGATATACAGCTGCAATTTCACAACCGCTGAGATCTCTTTTTTTTTTTTGCATGTACAAAACCTTTTACAGATCAACACATCCACTACAATATCTGCAAAAAACGCTAGACAATGATTTGGGACTATGAAAAGATGAATTCAGCGAAACAAAAACCAACACCTCGAGGATCACAATGGCTACCTTTTTCTGGTTACACCACTTGTCGATAATAATCACTATTTATATTAATTATTCTGGGAATATCACTACCCTTTTTAATTTTTCAGGAATTACAAACCAAATTGAAATACACACGGGTCAGATGCTGTGGTGCCAATTCAGCTCACCGACGCCGCTAATTGAAATTATACAACCCAATCTTCGTATATTCACGCACGGCCAGAAGATATCTGCACGCTACCTTTCGCCGCTGTGAAAATAAAATGTTCTTTTTACACTATTTTTACTATTTTATAACTTTGTTCTCCTATCGTCGCCAAGACACCTTATTATGAACATTATTGTGAACATTACAATAAGAATCAGTTGAGATGAGCAAATCTATTCAATCAAACACATTCTTTGTCGACTTTCGTTTGTATCTGTTTCGGTTCACTTGATCTTACATGAAGTCTTTGATAACGTTATATGACGTAAATCAAATTCGTCTGGTTTAAAATTAAGAATTTCTAAGAGTGTACATAACAGACTTAACAGACTTTAAGAATTTATTCTTTAATTTTATTTCATTACAAAAATTTGGTTGGTACCGAAAAGTGGGTTTTCAGCTAGAAATTCTAGATAAAAGTGTTCCATAATCATGAATCCGAGCACTCATCACTAAAGAAGTCTGCAAGTCACAGACGAAATAGGCCTATCTGTCAAAGGATAAGCTTTTTATAGTGGAATTAAAAGGAAGAGCAAGGACGGATAAGTTACTGATGACAATTTCGAAAGTAATATCACATCATAAAGTTTTTTGTGTAATGATTCAACTAGAGTGCTTTGTGATACACTCTGTGGACTTGGATACAGCTTTGTTACTTCGGATGTTATTCATCACCCGAACTAGCTGATGAGTGATGGAATGCCCCTTCCGGAACTCAAACTGTTCCGGAAGGAGAATGTTATTTTCCTCGACACACTTGAGCAAACGATTCAGAATTTGGCGATGTTGGATCTTTCCCGGGTTTGTGGATCGGAATGATTTTGGCTTCTTTCCAGATGCTTGGAAAGTAGTGCAGTTCCAAGCATCTGTTGAAGAGATACAGTACTGGAAAAAATAAAGTGCTCACCAAAACGAATAATCTTGAAGGGTGACACCCTTTACACATTCAGAGAAAACCTTGAGCTGTATTCGACATAATTCATCTTATTCTTCCGTTTTATCGTTTCGTGCAAAGAAAATAATAAAAATCTAGGACTGGAAATTTATATCTTAATTTTTATTGAACCTTTTCTGTTATCGACTGGAAAAAATAAAGTGTTCACAAGAGAAATTGTAAAGAAAACACAGTATATAAAGCTTTTAGTATTTAGTATGTCCACCTTTTGCCTGGATCACTGCTTGTAGACGTCGTTGTATGCTTTCGACGAGGTTGTGCAGATATGTTTCATCGATGTTCTGCCACGCTTCATTTAAAGCTTTGAAAAGCTTGGTTTTATTTGTCACTTCGCCTTTTTCCACCTGTCTATCCAAAATCGACCACAAATTTTCAATCGGGTTGAGGTCGGGTGATTGTGGTGGCCATTCACACAGTTTAATGCGATTTGCTTTGAAAAATGCAGTTGACTTTCGTGCTGTGTGCTTTGGGTCATTGTCCTGCTGGAAAATGAAGCTTTCCTCAAGCCCCATTTTAAGAAGCGATTCCTCCAGATTTTCATTGATTATATCAATGTAACGATCAGCAGTCATGATACCTTCGATTTCCACGAGATTTCCAACGCTAGACCACGAGAAGCACCCCCAAACCATAATACTTCCGCCACCATGTTTTACAGTTTTCTGCACGTTCTGATCCAATAAGCGTTCTCCCGACTTTATCCAAACACGAGGGCGCTGTTTCTTGCCAAACAGTTCAAATTTGCTCTCATCAGACCATACCACTCGTTTCCAGAATTCTACGGGCTGTTCCGCATACTCTTGAGCAAATTTCAATCGTTTGATTCTATTGACTTTTCTTATTAGAGGGCGTCGACTGACATACTTGCTCTTAAATCTAGCTTCTTGCAGCCTGTAGCGAATAATTCTTTCGGATACTTTCAGATTCAAGTTCTCACGTATAGCACGGCTGGTTATTGATGAGCATCTTCTTGCTTCTCGTACGATTCTCGAATCTTCGCGTGGTGACGTAAGCCGCTTTCTCCCACGACCTGTTTGTCTGCCACACTTCCACATTGTTCGAATTTCTTCCATACCTTCCTTACACCAGAGTAGCTTAAAGCATACTTAGCAGCAATCTTCCGAAACGATTCATGGTTCTGGTGGTCTCGAACGATGAGTTTACGGATTTTTAGGGGGATTTGCTTACTTTCCATCTCAAAACACGAATAACGAACAAGTAAAACGGGGAAAAATTGTTCTTGAATATACCGCGCATAAACAACAACAAGAGGGTATGTCAATATCAGCGACTGGGAACGAACAAAACACAGTAAAATATTATAAGGTAAAAGTGAGCACTTTTTTTCTTCCAGTTCAAAAACAAGCAATTTATTTCTTCCAGTACTGTATCCTCCGGGGGCACGACACAAGGGGAGGCATGAACTGAATCAGCACAGCAAGCTGGTTTTTATAGCCAACGCCATCCCATGTCAATGCGTTGCGTTGGTTTTTGACGTAGGACTACGTCTGTGTTTTCAATACTGGGGTACACGTTCGAATTGCGAAAATTTGGAGCGTCACGAAAAATATATAGGTTTTGAACGTTAATAACTAAGTCATTCCACGATTGATTTTCAAAATGTTTGCACCAATCGATCGGAACATTTCCTACGCTTCGATTTAAATATTAAAAACTATTGATTTTTAACATTCAACTATTGAAATTAACGCAAATATAAGGTGATGTCTTATAATGCCGATTTTTCAAAGTAAATTTACCAAATACACAGTACTTTGCTAGCACAGACTTCATATGTAAGTAAGGAACGTCTCCTATGCATCAGGAAAAGCTATTTAAGGGAGTCACGTTGAAATTTTCCTTCAGTCTTTCAGCGATCTCAAAGATGTTGAGTCAGTGCTCGGCTACGCACCGTCACCGGATTGCAGCTCCCACTCGTTCGCATTCACTGTCTGCTATGGAAGGTCTCTACACCGAGTGCGTTGGTGCTGGAGCCCCCGTCTATTTCGCTGCGGTGGTGAAATACCTGGCCGATGAAGTGCTCGAGATGGCAGGAAATACCAACCCGTGACAACGCGTTGACCAAAATCATACCGTCACATGCAGCTGGCCATCCGCAACGACGCAGAGCTGATGAAACTTTTCCGCTGTGAACATTTCACAAAGTGATGTATTTTTCAGGCTATCCTGCTGTACAAGAAGACCGAGTGAAAAGCCCTAGTTCAATTGGAACCATGTTCTCCCCGTCAACTAAAATCCGTCCTTTTCAGGACGAACAACATAATTTGCCTATCTATAGAGTTTGTTAATTTGAAGTTTCTCTTGCGCTCATCCAAATTTACATTACGACGCACTGGGATACACATGGCATAGCTTTAACCGTCGCAGATGGACAAGCAAGTGGACAAACAGGTTGGACAACCAACAAACGAAATATTAGGAGTTAATTCTAGTTAAACTGCAACACCGCTGACTGACCATGTGTACACAGTTTGTACTTCCTAGTTTTACATAGTGGATTAAGTAAATTAGCTTGGTTGCTGGCATTGGCAAGCACTGTGAAGGGCGCATTGGCGAGCAGCCTGTAGCCAAACAGGCGATGGTTTAGTTCGTTGTTTCTAGAAAGCGGCTTGTTATGCAGTCGGTTAGTATTAAATGATGTAACGCAGTCCGCTGGTTACTGCCATGTTATGATTTCCCTATTACAGACATAATCCTCTAATAACAAGTTGTTTAATGTTGGTAATGTCAACAATTTGAAAAATAGCGAATAATTGAAACACAGCTTCAATCAGCTGGAGATTTTGCCACGGTCAAAAAACAAATATCATTAATAATTGACTTTGAATTCCCATACAGACTTTCAACAATCTATAACGCAATAAGGAGAATGGTCTCCAGCTGGTCAATCATATCAGCATAATCACCACTGCCAGCACAGCCGTTGCCCTTTCATCACACCAACATTTGAACCCTGCCAAGTGATTTCTAAAGAGAAAAATTGTAGAATTTTCTAATAAACTTACTTATCTATGCCGATCCAACCTCCCATTCAAACAGCACTTACATTGCAATGTCACTACGTAGTCCTACGTCAACTTTTCGTACAACCCCATTGGGCTGTCCCTTCTAGTTTTGTTTATTCTTACGAAGTGAAGAGAATTTCACGAAGCATACTACAAGTTTTATTTCCTTTCACGCTAAGTTGATTATACTCAAATCGAATGATAATTTTATCCAATCGAAAGGTAAATTATTACTCTTAAAATCCTACAAAGCATCTTAACATTTCCTGCACACAAACTCTGTATACTATAGTTAACAAAGAGGGTTATTAACTTCGCGGAGAAAAACAGAAATCTACGAAGCATGTGCATATTTTCCTGGTGACGTAGAAGAGGTCCCAACCTGATGTTTCCGCATTCGTAACATTCTGTATATCACAAAATAAAGCATTTATCATCGGGTGTGATGCAAACGTGCATCATACAATATGGAACAGCACAGATATCAACACAAGAGGTGAGTGTAAACTAGAATACGAAACAAATAATCACATGGATATTTGTAATGAAGGAACTAATTTTACCTCAATGAACTCCATAAGACAAGAAGTGCTAGATTTAACACTCTGTAGTAACACAACTTTGGAAAAAAAAAATGCATATGGAAGCGGAACCTATCTTGAGCTCAATAAGCAGACTTCCAGTGGAAATCGGTGAATATGCACTGAATACCAAACACAGTGTTATTCAGTGTTATTAAAAATGTATTCGTTCACTTGCCGTTAATCGTTTAGCAACACACAAAACATTTGATTTAAAAAATTTCTTCCACTTTAATACGGAAAAGTTGTTACTGCTAATACCGACATACTAGTGATCCTCATAGCAAGAGATAAGCGGAAATGTTGACAACTGAAAATCTTAAAATCCTATGATTGTTAATCTTTAACTCATCAAAATCTCAAAATCAATCTTAAAATTTTAGTTTTATGAAATTTTTTATATCATTATTGACGAATTTCAAGGCAACTCATTTATGAATTTATCAACTCTATTTAGTCTTTTTTTACACGGTTCTATACTTAAAGTGGAACGTATCCCCCGTGCAAAAATAAACCCTTGTGAAAAATATTTCTACCCACAGAATTTACTTTTTAAGCAAGGCGTCACAATTATATTGCCTTTATTAAGATAAATTTTCTTCTTCGAATTCTTAGATAGAATTTGTTTGCAACTTGACTTGATTTTTTTTAAATATTTTTATTTAGCGTATAAGAATCGATTTCACAATTCTTCCAATTTTTTTCATAAACGATTTTCTAAAATTCACAAATTTATCACTTTTTTGTAAGTCTTTTCGTTTTTGTGTTATGTTGATTTAAAAAAAAAACTATCATGAAACCTAATGGTAGTCTAGGTAAGGGAAGGTCAATTAATTATGACAATTTTTAAATCATCATTTCATAATATTAACATCTTAAAATCTCAAACTTTCAGAATCCCAAGATTTAAAAATCAAATTTAAAAATTTAGATGTCTTAACATCTTTTTATATCTTAAGTCATGAAATCTTATAACCCTGATTTAGTGCAATTTGTTAAGATTATTGTTTAATGAATCATTCAATACCGAAATTTCAAAATATTATAACATTAAAATCTTAATATCTATAAATCTGAACATTTAAATTTGAATATTCAATAATCTCGAGATTTCAACATACCTATTACAATTTCATAATATTATAATCATAAAATACTAAAATCTAGTTCTTTTTTTTAATTTTAAAATCTTAAAATCTCAAATCCCTATAATTTGAAAATTCTCAAATTTGAAAAGCTTCCAAACTTTATATTATCTCTTCAAATGCTAAGTTCTGAAAATCTTCAAATCTGTAAAACTAAAAATGCTAAACTTTTATCTTCAAATCTTAAAATATTATAATTAAATCTTAGAATCTTAATATTTGACTATCAGAAATCAAAATAACTTTAAATCCTAAAATCTTTAAATCTTGGAAAAACTACTGAACATTCTAAATTCTTAAAATCTTTATATATTGTAATCTTAAGATTTGAAGATCTCAAAATCTAAAATTATGAAAATCCTTAAATCTTAAAGAATTGACATCTGGAAATTTCAAAATATTGAACTCTGGAAATAAAATAATCTCAAAATTATTAAGATTGTTATTATTGAGATCAACAAAATCTCAAAATCATTAAATCTTGAAATGGTTTAATGTTGATATCCCTGAATCTTAAAATTTTAAAATGTTTATTTAATAAAATTTTAAGATCTGAAAATACAAAACCATGAACAATGAATTATTGGAAATTTCAGTATCTTAATATCTTGAAATCTTAATATCTTGACATTTAAAAATCTCAAATTTATGAAGCATGAAGATCAGACAACCTTAACTCTCAGGATTGTTTCTCGTAAAATCAAAATAATTTCAAAACAATCTTGAAATTTTTAGTTCTCAGAATCTGATAATCTTAAAATCCTTGAATCTCAAAAGTTTGAAATCTAAAATTCCTTAAATCTGAAATGCTGAAAAATGTTAAATCTGAAAATCTCAGAATCATTATATCCAAAAATCATAGAATTTTAAGCCATCAAATTTCAATCAAAATTTTAAGAATCTTAAAACCTTGAAATCTTATGAATGTGTTGTGTGTGTGTGTGTGTTTACAATCAATCTCCCACTGTCCTACAGTGCTTTTATGGATGAAAATTGTCTGCATTTCTTTATAAGTTATCACGATGTGCAAACAATTTTAGCCCTAAAGATTGAAGGTGACAGCTGCATTGAAAATCCAACGACCCTTTTCAAGAATGCCTGTTCAAACACGTACATTCTGAGGTCATCTTCATATACAATAAGCCCGGCATGAATATCTTCACATCTTCAAAAGCAATTATCTGTCTTAGATTTTTTTTATCACCATTCGAAAAGAGTCAATTTTTTTAAATGCAAACGATAATACACACAGCCAGCGTACATAATTGGATAATAGCCGTACGATTTGTAGGTCAAGCGGTGAGGAAGCAAGAGTAATTTGGGATTCCTTTGACTGAAGTTTGACAGAAAACCTCTGGGAAAACAGTCAAAAACACGCAGTCAGTCATTCGAAAAATTTCACCGATTTCTCAAATAAAATCTGGACGCACGATTTAATACACCACTGCGTCCCTGGTGGTAGGAGCAAAAAAAGTTTGACAGGCATTTATTGATGTGTTATTGACAAAGAAATTGGTGAAGATTTCTTCTCGATTGATCGACGTATCTCAAAATTGCGGATCATGGAATAGAGAATCTTTAGTGGTCTGCCTCAAAAATAGCAAAAGTGTTAAAATTCCCAAAGTCAACGGTGTGTCTTGTAATCAAACGTTACAAGGATACTCTGAGCGTGAATAGAGCACAGCGCATCTATCATGAAAGTGGCACTAGAGACAAAGAGCTGAGGAGAGAGGTGTTGAAAATACGTAAACGGCAACCCAGGTGTCTCCATACGGGATTTGGCAAAGGAATACGATTCCAACTTTTCCACCGTGCGTAACATCAAGATATAAGGCTTTTTGTGCCAGTAAATATCCGAATCGATCCCTGAAACAAAATTTTGTGGCCAAAACGCGAGCACGATTAGCTGTATTTTAATGAATGACGAAACATATGTCAAAATGGATTGCAAACAAATCCCCGGACCTTTTACCTGGCAACTGGTCGTGGGGATGTCCCTTTCAGGTATAAATTTGTTTTTGCTTATAAGTTTGCTCGGAAACTAATGATTTGGCAAGGAATCAGCAGTTGTGGCCTTAAAACCAAGGTTTTAATCACATCTCACACAATTACGTCGAAGGTTTACATTAAAGAGTGTCTGAAAAAGCAGATTTTATCCTTCATTTGGCACCACAAGACCAACGTTATGTTTTGGCCGGATCTAGCCAGCTGCCACTACTTTAAGGAGGTACTAGAATGGTATGCTGTCAACAATGTTGATTTCGTCGCCTAAGTGATTAATCCATAATCCTCCGAATTGCCATGAGTTCAGATCGATCGAAAAATATTGGGCAATTGTCAAGCGAAAACTTCGAGAATGCGGAAAAGAAGTGACATATGGACAACAAATGCGTCTAAAGTGGAATAAGTTCGCCAGCGACTGTGCAGATCATGATGGCATCGATCGTAACTAAAGTGCGACAGTTCGTTCGAATTTGAAATGTAATAACTTGTTATATATCGTTCGAAAGCTGAATAAATACCTTTTATTTGACGACGTTGATGACGTTTTGATCAACCGTGTATGTTGTTTAATTCTTGAGTTATGATCACTTGAATGCGTCCAGATTTACTTTGAATCAGGCTTTATATACAATCTACAGTCTTTTAAAATGTCACAATTTCCAAACACAGAAAATCTCAAAGTTCAAAACACATTCTTGGCTATCATTGCTATGCAGGATTGCGAAATCATATGCAATTATTGCAATAAACAAGTTATTATTGTTCAGCAGAAAATTCCCCTACTAAACCGGACCTTGATATACTATTTAGCATCCATTAATGTTATCACTGCTGATATAATTTATTGCCCCTCCAGGATGCATACTTGTTAATTCATTTTTATCTGTAGCGTACGTATAATCCACGACGCAAAACAAACTTCGCCCGTATGAGTCCATCATTCCGTTTATCACACAACAGTGACCAAGCCACCTGATTAGATAAATCGATACTGCTAGTTCATTGTTCCAACTCATCAATTACTTACAATTTTGATTTACACCTCCAGCAGTGGAACCAGTGGAACACAACACAACAAACCACCTCGACCGTTTGATCACTTTCACTTTCAAATCCCAGCTTGAGCTATACTCTCACTCACTGAACAACACTCCTGATTGCCTGATCAGCACAGTTCGACCGACCGACCGAGCTAGAACCGTATCCCGACGCACACTGCCGACGATCTGCAGCGATGGAATGAGTTTTGTCGCTCGAGCTCCGGCGGCATCGTCGGCGCCGACACAATCAGGCTCCGTATAGCCCAATCCAATCAGCTGAGAATAATCTACCACCGTCCATACGTAGAGCTAGAGGTAACAACTACAAGAACACACCTCTCAATCAACTTGGTCGTCGTGAATCCTTGATTGAGTTGATACCGAACGTCCGCTTATCAAAATTTAGCTTTATGCAGCAGCCAGTAGCAGCCGCATCATCCAAACACCGACGCACTTTTGAAAAATTGAACCAATTCTGGTGGTCAGCCACGCAAGTGTGCTCCCGAATTTGTGCTTCTCCTACGCCGAGTAGCTTATCATTCGCCCGATCGCCGAGATAACGGGTGTGTTGAGTGACTAATGTCAACGCGTTCTCGTATCCAGCTCGGCATGCCGAAATGAGGTGTTTATCTTTCAGCGTCGGAAAGGTTTCGGTGAAAATGTTGCTGTTTACAAGCCGGGGCTCGACGAGAACACTCAACTACTTGCTGCATAACGCACGTGAATGGGTTCGTCCTTGATTGCGGTCAGTGAAGCATCCCCCTGAGTTTCGGATTTTTCATGTGGAACAGAAATGCGAAGCACACCTCCCATAAGTAGGTAGGTAGTTGCCTATTATTTGTGGTGGTTGTTGTTTTTGGATGAATTCACTTTTTTTTCATGAACCGGGACCGGTTGGAGCGTAGAACGGTATTCGATGGCGTTGACGTCGAGGGTGGTGGTAGCATTGAAAATGAAAGTCACTGCTTCTGTACTTATTCGCGGCCTTGGCTAATTTGTTCTGATGATCTGGAGTGATTTTGGCTCGAGAGGTATGGTGGATAATCACGACGAGGCTACACAGGTGCCTGATCTATTCATATATGCATTGGTTTTTCAAGGGGAATGATGGACAAAACATCTCTCAGAATCTTTCAAAAATACATCTTCCGCCCATTCAGCTTCTCGCAATCGATAATGACTGCTTGCACGTGTTTTTAGAATACATCGATCGCAGTAATCTTTGACACTCATGCAGGCCGCCATTATCGAGCATGATGTTTCCAGGATTGAGACGACCAAAAGGCCAATCAAGAATGACAGGTGCAACATCTCCTCACACTCATTTGTTTTCGCTTGAAACCAGCAAAATTTAGCTGGGTTTGGCCAAGCTGTAAGTGTAAGGCCAGCAATCTATCCAGCAAAAAATATTTCATGAAACTGACACCACTTCACTGTAACTTCAGCAAACTTGCTTGCGATTTGCTGGACGATCAGCAAACCCGCAAACCCAGTAACTTGATGCTATGCCAGCTAATATATATGGTAGGAACGGCTTAGCACCTCAAGATCTGCTCAGCTAATGGGTAACGTAAACCTACAACGCTCAGTTTTTGCAGTATGGTGCCCCGTGTAGTGAAGCACCATACTGCAAAAAATGAGCCTTGTAGGTTTACGTTTACCCCGTGCTTGGAATAGGGTCTTAGGGTGCTTAAGCTGTTCCCTACCCTATATATCTCTATTCTATATATATATAAAATGGATTTCTGTCTGTCTGTCTGAACCTAATAGACTCGAAAACTACTGAACCGATCGGCGTGAAATTTTGTATGCAAGGAGTTTTAGGGCTGGGAAAGATTCTTATGATATTTCAAGATCCCTCCCTTCTCTGGAAAGGTGGGCTCCCATACAAATGAAACACTAATTTCTACATAGCTCGAGAACTAATCAAGCAAAAGAAACCATATTTAGCATGTGTGAGTTTTTGAAGGTAAGAAAGGTATCTATGGAGCTTGAGAACAATGACCCGTCGGAAAAGAGGGGGCTCCCAAACAAATGAAACACAATATTCTGTATAACTCGGGAACTAATCAAGCCAAACGGAACGAAAATGAAACGCAAATCCTTGCATAACTCGAGAACTAATCAGGGAAATGGAACCAAATTTGGCATGTGGAAGTTTTTGAAGGAGAAAAATGTTTCTATGGTGATTTGAGACTCTTCCGCCTTCTGAAAGGAAAGAGGAGGGGCTTCCATACAAATGAAACACACATTTCTTCATTACTCGGGAACTAATCAAGCAAATGGAACCAAATTTGGAATGTGGAGGTTTTTGGAGGCAAGAAATGTGTCTATAGTAGTTCAAGACCCCTTCCCCTGTTGAATTGGGGGGGAACGTACAAATGAAACACAAATTTATGCATAACTTGAGAACTATTCAAGCAAATGAATTTACATTTGGCATGTGGATTTAATGTATATTAAAATCTTTCTGTCTTACCGATCGCCGTGAAAATGTGTATGCAGGGTTTTTTGGGCTGGGGAAGGTTCTTTTGGTTGTTTGAGACTTCTTCCCTTTTCTGGAAGGGAGGAGAGCTCAAATACAAATGAGACACAAATTTCTGCATAACTGCATAACAAATCAAGCAAATGGAACCAAAATTTGCGTGCGGGGTTTTTTAAATGCAAGAAATGTTTCTATACAGATTCCAAACACAAATTTCAACCTAAAATGGGACTTATCCAGAAAACTAAAACAAAAACTGTGTATTTCTCGGATGAGAAGAATGTTCTGATAGAAGCTTGAACCCATTCTTGGTCAAAAAATAAAAACTCTTTCAAAAAAAAACAACCACTGTTCATCCAATTAGTTGCAGGCGTAGCAACGCTCTCACCGGGGTCAGCTAATCTTTATATATACAAAAGAATTTCTGTCTGCCTGAGCCTTATAGAATCGAAAACTACTGCACCGATTGGCGTGAAATTTTGTATGCATGAGTTTTTAGGGCCGGAAAAGGTTCTGATCATAGTTTGAGACCCCTCCCATCTCTGGAAGGGGGGGAGGGGCTCCCATACAAATGAAAAACAAACTTCTGCATAACTCGAGAAGCAAAGGAATCCAAATTTAGCATGTCGGAGTTTTTGGAGGCAAGAAATGTTTCTATAGTAGTTTTTGAGACCCCTCCTCTCTCTATAAGGGGAGGCTCTTATACAAATGAAACAGAAGTCTCTGCATAACCCAAGAAATAATCAAGCAAATGGAACCAAATTTTGCAGATCGGGTTTTCTGGAGGCGAAAAATGTTTCCATGATGGTTTGAGACCCCTCCCCTCTTCTAGAAGGGGGGCTTTCATACAAATTAAATAGAACTTTCAACATAAAGGGCGATACGGTCAAAATTTGGTCAATATCAACTTGACGTATTTCTTTCAATTTTGCATTTAAAAAACCTGAACACCCCTCATTTTGAAGGTGTGTGTGTGTAGAATGTTGCTCCTATTTTGATTTTGGAATTCACTCTTCAGTTGTCAAAATGCCGTCCAAGCAAGAAGAGCAGCGTATCAAAATTTTGCTCGCGCATCGCGAAAATCCGAGCTACTCGCACGCAAAGTTGGCAAAATCGCTAAAAGTTGCCAAATCAACCGTTACAAATGTAATTAAAGTGTTTGGGAACGTTTGTCGACAGCCAGGAAGTCTGGATCGGGGGAAATCGAAAACCGGAAGCCGCTGAGACGACAAAGAGAGTTGCCGGTAGTTTCAAGCGAAACCCTAACCTATCTCTCCGAGATGCCGCAAATAAGCTGGGTGCATCGTCTACAACCGTGCATCGAGCCAAAAACGAGCCGGACTATCGACTTACAAGAAGGTAGTGACTCCAAATCGCGATGATAAACAAAATACGACGGCCAAAGCGCGATCCCGGAGGCTGTACACGACGATGCTGACGAAGTTTGACTGCGTGGTAATGGACGACGAAACCTACGTCAAAGCCGACTACAAGCAGCTTCCGGGACAGGAGTTTTATACGGCAAAGGAAGGGGAAAGGTAGCAGATATTGTCAAGCACACGAAACTGTCAAAGTTCGCAAAGAAATATCTGGTTTGGCAAGCCATCTGTACCTGTGGCTTGAAAAGTAGCATTTTCATAGCTTCCGGGACTGTCAACCAAGAAATTTACGTGAAAGAGTGTTTGAATAAACGTCTGCTGCCTTTCCTGAAGAAACACGGTTGTTCCGTACTGTTTTGGCCGGATTTGGCATCTTGCCATTACGGTAAAAAGGCCATGGAGTGGTACGCCGCCAACAACGTGCAGGTGGTTCCCAAGGACAAGAACCCTTCCAACACGCCAGAGCTCCGCCCAATTGAGAAATACTGGGCTATTGTCAAGCGGAACCTAAAGAAGAGCAAAAAACTGCTAAGGACGAGCAGCAGTTCAAGGCAAACTGGCTTTCTGCGGCGAAGAAGGTGGACAAGGTGGCTGTACAAAATCTGATGGCAGGGGTCAAGCGTAAGGCCCGGCAATTCGGATTTGGAAAAGCGGAAGCCTAACTGAATATTTTTCCTGAATTTTATACTAATTGAACTTGAAAAATAAATTTAATTTGATTTTTTAAATAAACGATTTCACCGATTAACACGCGTTTTCCCTTGACCAAATTTTGGCCGTATCACCCTTTAACTCTAGAACTAAGAAAGCAAGAACCAAATTTGGCATGTGGGGATTTTAGAGGCAAGAAATGTTTCGACGGTGGCTCGAGACCCTTTCTCTTTGTGTTAGGGGAAGGGGGGGAGTCTCATGCAAATGAAACACAAATTTAAACCAATCATGATAATTCATCCAACTGTTATAAACATTTGTATGCAAGGCTCTTTGGGACCGGGGGTTTTAAGCTCCCATAAAAACGAAACACAAATTTCAGCATCACTCGAGAGTTAATCAAGAATAAAGAACCAAATTTGATATGTATGGGTTTTTGCAGACGAAAAATGTTTCTATGATAGTACCCCACCCATATCAGAATGGCCAATGAAACAGAATTTTTTTATATAACTAGAAAACAAATCAAACAAAAGGAACCAAATCTGGCATGTGGAGATTTCTGAAGGCAAGAAATGTTTCCACGGTGGTGAGAAACTCCTCCCCTCTTTGGAGGAGGGAGGGGGCCTTTAATACAAAGAAACTCAAATTTTAACCAAACTTGAGAAATATATAATATAATTCGTACTAACTCTAAAAATGAACTGTACTCTAATTAAAACTGATACGATCTGAAGTGTCTATCCTACTTAACAATCCCTATTTAAAACCTAAATCTGCTTACGCTGCAACCTGTTGCTCGGCGTGGCGTGGTTCCTCCAAACTGCTGACGGCTGCTTGGTAACACCGGCGCGTGGATGATCGGGTGATCTTGTGTATAGACATTCAAGTAATAGACCGGACAACGTGCCGCCATGATGTATCCAAAACGAACATTTCCTCGCATTTCCCATACGATTTGACAGTTATTTTGGATACATCAACTGTGCCAGACTCACGTTGTCCGGTCTATTACTTGAGTGTCTATATTCTTGTGGTGACTCCGGAATGGAGTAGTAGTGCGCGCGGTATTCACGCGGTAGCCTAGTGAAAAAAGAAGTGGAAGTGTTTTATTCTCGGTTGTGCAGAATATGCCGGTAAAACCGGTGAGAGTTAGATTGGTGGTTCCGAACCCAGTAGGAGAACGCCACCGAGAACAATAGTATTAGCCAAGTGGAATTAGTCAGAAGAATAGGTTCGAAGAACCACAAAAGAAAAAAAGAAGGTAAATTATTTTTGTACTTTTGTAACTGGTTGGTGAGTGTAGAGCTAGAGTGACGTCACATGGGGTTACTAATCGGGGTACAGGTCCCAAGAAGGGGCCTTCTTTCTTGATCTTTTTCCCATTTCCGGAGGCAGGTGCACCAGGCTGAGAACATCGGCCTGGCCTGGCGTGGTTTCGAGTGCATCGACCGCCATTTTGGGTACGGTTTCCTCAGCACGAGGTCATATCCAGCATCATCCGCCATTTTTCGGATACGTTTCCGTCGCCATCATCCAAACGCCATAGCGACGGTCACGAAAGCCACCGCCACAGCTACCTCCTCCACCACTGCTACATTCACCGCTGTTGCTACATCCGTCGCCACTGCTACATCCACTAATACGGCTACAGAGTCAGCCACCGATATCGCTACGACAAACGGCGACATCACCCGCCACCGCCACGGCGATCAGTTAGATCAACGGCGACATCAACCAGCCCCGCCACGATTATATGTGACAAACAGCAACATCAGTAACAACCACAGCAACAGTAACAACCATGACGACAGCTACAGCAACAGTATGCAACATTAAACAGCAAGTACCCCATAGTGTGACGTCGCAGAAAATAAATATGTTTAGTAAATAGAAATTGGCTGCAGGCATAAATAATTACCGAGCATAGCCCTAGGGTAAAGTATTTCCTCTACTATTTGTATTGTTCGCTTTGTTTCGGGCTCATAACGGAGCCATCAATCCTTGCTTTTCTAGAGAATCCTCTGAAGAGTTCGGAAAAATGGTTGATTCTCTGTTTTGTTCATTTTCGGCTTGTCTGTAGGATGAATTCAAACCAGAAACTGATACTGCTTGTAATGTCAGATTCTTGGCGTGTGATGTGTGTGACGGAAACAAGCAGTTAAACGACCCAGCTTCCCCATTCCTAGAGTTAGCGAGTAACAGTTATCGTACACAGGAAAAAATCTTGTAGTAAAAACTTTACCCGACTATGCCTATCTTTAAAACTACCATGGAATTTTAGTCAAATTAACTACGTTTATGGTAAAACCTTCAACATTTGTGGTATATTTGACAGACCTCATATTGATATCAACCACTCCATGGTTTATCTAATCGCAGGCAGGGTAAAATCAAACGCATTCATAGTCAGCGGAAAATTGTTGGCGATTGCGCTTAATTTAACCCTCGAAATGGCAGTTTCTACTGCGGTTTACGTGCAGCCACAGCCATCGCCAAATTGATGATGCACAGAAAAACTGCAGACCCAGCACGGCAACCTACCAAAAGAATCGACGTGGACGACGACATGTGACAACGCATCGGACGATATTGGTTTTGCTGACTAGATAGGTTTAGTTAATAAAAGGTTTAGCAGGAAAGAAATTCAATTAGTCTGAAGTGTACGGTTAAAGCGATTAGTAATTAAACAGTGTTTAAGGTTTTTTTTTATAACACCGAGGAATATCACGGCATTATTTGAGTTTGAGCGATTATCTTATATCACAATTCATCAAGTTTACAACGGAAGACCAATTCTACGTCCGACGGAGGATACGGAAGACATCTGATAATCCAGCAGAAACTATTTTGGAGCGAACATCCAGGATTCGAGGCTATCAGGAGGATTGACCCCGCCACTTGGAACATACACCCCAACTACATTCAGACTCCCTGATGAAACGAATGTCGGCATCGAACAGCGAAACAAGTACTGCATCAGCTCCTGCACCGGCAGAAATAACCGCAGAACAGCTGTGGGCGCAAGTCGCTCAGCTGACAAATAATCAAAATAGCTTAATTGATACGATCAACGCCCTTCAAAAGAAGGCACTTAATCCTTTCCTATACTTCCAAATACCTGATCAGATTAAAATCATTTCTGAGTTTAATGGCAACAGGAGAGAGACGCTAGCTTGGATTAAAGATACCCAGGAAGCGCTCGATTTATTTGAAGATTTCGCACTGGAACCATCGTACAAACAGATATTGCGATCAGGGCCCGGCAAAGTCATTGTCAATTGATAATTGTCATGCGACGATGAAGCTGTTCACCATCAACATCAAACGAAAATCAAGCCCTTTCTTTTCGAGCATATCCCATATCAAAATCTATAGAACCACTTTCGATCTGTTTTCATGCTGTTTGTATTTGCTTGCTTCGTGTTCAGTTCATTTTTCACAGTCAAATGAAGTAACCACCGTATTGCAATGAAGAAGGTCGACTGAATCGAAAAACCGTAGCTTCGGATCACTGCCATGATTTGATCTTTCAAAAATGCCGGGGTCTGTCTCTCTTTTACTTCTGTGACCCCTGAAGGGAATACAAATGTAATTGAGCACGTATAGAAGGATATTTGATTTTAAGCTTTTGCAACTATTTCGAACATCATTAAAATTCAGGCACCATTGAATGTATTAGCTTCATGAATCGGAATGATGGACGAACAAGTTGATTCAATTCTAGGTTTTAGTGATAAACCCAAAACAGAAGTATATACTGAGTTCATTCCTATAACATTTCCTCGTTTTCTACAACCTTAAATACCATTACGCCGATAAGTACATTTTCCGACCTTCGTCAATAAAAAAGTGAGATTTAACTTCAAAAGATATAAGGGTCAATTCTGACCCATGGCGCAACTTCAATGTACGCTTTTTTATTTTAAAAACAATCTTGCTGAAATTATCTACGGAATTCTTCATTTTAGCATAAACATATTTTTTTAAATCATCTAAAGATGGTTGTAGAAAAAAGTAACAATTAACAATAGTGCCATTGACCCGTACTTCAACCGTTCGTAGAATTTCGAAATTTGACCTTAGAGGCAATGTTTATGCACAATGTGAAAGTTTCTGGTCTCAAAAATTAATTGAAAGGAAAAAGAACTGGTTCCGGTTACATTGTTCCCGGGAATCTGTTACAAAGGGAAGGAAGCTTTAGTTTCCATGTGTTAACAGAAATGCATATAAAACATTTCCCGAGCAGCACACAACGAGCAAAAATTGTTTCAGTGACTTGATTGTGACTTAATTGAGTCATAAAGCAGTCACTTCAACCGGCTTGCAACAAGTGTGCTACTATGGTCCAGACTCATTGTAGAGAATTGGCATATTCAGCAAAGATTCTCAGTGAGCAACGAATCGTCTTCTGATATTATCATATTAGTTTCAAATCGTGCTGCAAAGGTGGCGCTGCAGTCTATCTTTGTCAAATGAAGCTCTACAGAGTTACCGTCTTCGAAAAAGTTGTTTGGAATATAAAATGTAGTAATTTTACATTATCTTAGTAGTTCCAGATTTTGCCACAGAGGTAGCGCTGCAGTCTATCTTTGTCAAAATCAGCTTTAGAGAGTTGCCGTCTTAGGTAAAATTGTTGCAAATGTAGAATGTAGTCACTTGAGGTAATCAGATAAGTTCCAAATTGCACCGCATAGATGGTGCTACAGTCTATCTTTGCCAAATGACGCTCTAAAGAGTTGCCGTCTTTAGAAAAATTGTCAAGAATGTAAAATGAAGACATTTAAAATAATCACATTAGTTCCAGATTGTACCGCAGAGATGGCGCTGCAGCCCATGTTTACCCAATGAAACTCTAGAGAGTTGCCGTCTTCAGCAAAGTTTCTCGGTATGCCATTTGCCGTCTTTTGGCATTATAATATCAATACCAGATCTTGCCACTAAGATAGAGTTGCAGTCTATCTTTGCTGAATGAAGCTCTAGAAAGATGTCGTCTTGGATACGGTTTCCCAGTATGTCATGCGTCGTTTTTTTAATTCCAGATCTTACCGCAGAGATTGCACTGTAGTTAATCTTTGTCAAATGAAGCTCTAGAGAATTATCGTCTTCAGCAAAGTCTCTCAGTATGTAATTTTTCGTGCATTGTCATTATTATATTAATTCCAGATTTTTCCGATAGCAAGCTATTGAAGCTTTAGAGAGCTGTCATCTCCGGATTTTTTTTAGTATGCCATTTTTCGTCTTTTCACATTATCGCAATAGTTTCAGTACAGAGAACACAAACGACTGCATTTTGTATACTGAACAACTTTGCCGAAGACGGATACCCTATGGAACTTCATTTAGCATAGATAAACGGAAGCACCATCTCTGTGGTGAAATCTGAGAACATGATAATGACAGAAGACGACATATTACATACCGAAAAACTAAGACAGCAACTCTCACAAGCTTCAATTGACAAGCACTACAGCTCCATCTCTGTTGAACTACAGCTCCATCTCTGTTGAAAGATCTGGAACTCATATGATTACGTCGAAAGACGACAAATGTCACAATGAGAAACTTTACCTATGATGACAACTCTCTAGAGCTTCATTTAGCATAGATATACTGCAGCGCCATCTTTACGGCAAGATGTGGAACTAATATGATAATCTCACAAGACGACAAATGACACACTGAAAAACTTTGCCGAAGACGGGCACTCTCTAGCGCTTCATTTGGAAAAGATAGACAGCAGCGCCATCTCTGCGGCAAGATCCGGAACTTATCTGATAATGGCAAAACACTAAAAATAACATAATAAGAAACTTTGCTCAAGGCGGTACCACTCTAGCGCTTCATTTTGCAAAGATAGACTGCAGCACTATCTCTGCGGCAAGATCTAGAACTAATATGATATTCTTACATGACGACAGATGACATACTGAGAAACTTTGTTGAAGACGGCAACTCTCTACAACAAGTCTGGAATGTTTTGTATGTAATTCTGTTCACACATAGAAATCAAAACCTGCTTCCCTTTGTAACAGATTCCCGGTGGCCAATGTTACTGGAATCAGGTTTTTCCACAGTGCATTTTTGAGACCATAACCTCTCAAATTGGGTGCAACGTTGTGTCTAGGTTGAAATTTCATAATTCTAGAAAGAGTTGAAATCCGGGTCAACATTGACCCGGATGTCATATATTTCAGTTTTTTAATTCCCGAGGAAGGTTAACATTCGCAGTTCTTCCGAAGGAAAACACGATACCACACCGAAAAACTGACCAAGTTTAAAGGAAAAAGATCGTGAGTTTTAGATGGTCCTGGAGAGTCATTTTTACTGATTTTTTCTATATAAACTTAAAGTAGAAACTAGGAAATACGTTACGACATGACGCATGACTATAGTCGTTTGAGTCGGTTCAGTGCCGAATTGAAGTGAAAACAAACCAATAATCAAAGGAGGCATGTTTCGAGTGGTTCATTTCGTCAATTGACGCAAGTATGAGCTTAAAATCAAATGAACTGATGAACATCAAGACAAAAATGACCGACAGACAAATCGTGTGTGACAGGAAAAATATTCATAGTGACTCGATAGCAAGAGCCAAAATGGAATACATGAAAATGATGTTGCTCAATACGAAAAGATTGCGTTGGAAGTTCATTTTCCTTTTTATGCGTCGATAATGCTGAACCCTGGCTGTCATCCACGAACAAAAACCGTGAAGCCGAAAACTTGGTGCTGCGTGTGGTGCCTATTTGACAGCTCGGTTTTCTTGAAGGCAATATGCAGCAAACACAATATCCGGCGGAAGTTGTCGTGTTTTGTCGTTTACTTTATATGAGAAAAAAATCTTACGCCTCGTTCTTACACGAAAACAAATCTGCACATAATTAATGGTAAAAATCCATAAGTAATTTTAATAGATTTAATTTGCCACACATAAACATAATCCCCTTAGAAGGCCACATGAAAATTATGTTTCAAATGAATAATATGTGCGGCCACACATAGATTTTAGATGGAATCAAAAAACTATGTGTCCTGCACATAGATTTCATTGTACAAAGCAGATTGCAAAAATCTATGTGTGGAAACATAGAAGCTATCAGTAAAATTTTCTGAGTGTAGTGCAGTGGTTATCACAAGGACTGTATTTTTTCATTATTTATTAGCAAGGTACTATTATATAATCCATTGTGAAGCGAGCTTGAAATGTTCAAATCGTCACTAGCCCCACACCAAAAGTTGCAGGCTTCAAGAACTATCGCTCTCTTCACGCCTCTGAATAAACCACATTGAACATCAATTAGCCAAACCACATCGAAAAAATAGCATTATCTTTTAAACACAGAGATCACTTACATGAAACATTGATGAAGAAGATAAACAACGCTAGGGAAAAATTGAAAGAACTGCAGCTCCACAGACAAAATCGAGGATTGATTAACGCATTAGGGACAGTAGTGAAATACATCGCAGGTAATCCAGACCACGAAGATTTACAGATTATACAGCAGAGCTTAGGAACCCTTGAAAACCACGAAAATAAACTTACGACTAATCGCCTCGGCTTTTTTTTTTGCACCGTGATTTCAGCACTGTCAATATCGGGTGAAAAAGGTAAATACTCATATTGGTGGTTCAACTTTGACGCCAGCTGTAGTCCAAACCACTTGGTGGAAATAGTTCAAATTCCGTCCACATTATTTTTTATGTATTTTTTGGCTATGGTGAAAATTAAAATATGTTGTATAACTTTTTCACAGAAATACGAATTTTTGAAATTGGTATGTCCAAAATTGCCTTTTTTCACATATTTTAACACATAATTTTAAATTTATAAACCTGATCAACATAAAATTTAGATTTAATTTTAATATAATTTGAATTCAAAGAACATCATATTAAGATTAATTTTGTTCCTGGTCAAACGCCTGATTGCACTTCGGATTGCACTTCAGTGTTTGGCAGCTAATGACTCTAGCTGTGTTGTTATATTCACCAATTGCCTTTAGTGACTGAATTTGATGATTCGCGCTGTCAGCTTTTGTATCTTATCGTGCAACCGTGACACATGATTCATCAGTTTGATACACAGTTTTTGTTGCACATATATTTGAGGGTGTGCGTGAACTGAAATAAATATATTGTTTCCGTACACACTCACACATGATAGTGGGAACCGAGGGGCGAATCACTACATATATAACTGAATCGAAAATGTGTAGGTATTTAGAAAAAATGCGTTGAAAAATACACCAGCGCATTCAATGCGCTAAAAAATGCACAAATAAATCAAATGCGCTTAAAAATGTGCAATGAATGCGTTTTAAAGTGTGTCAATGCGTTGGAAAATGTTCGAAAAATGCCTCAATGCACTTCTTGATACGTGAGGCTGAATCGAAAATGCATAAGTGATTCGCCCCTAGGTGGGAACTAAAGACAAAATCAAAATAAACTAAATTTGAAATCAACTTGAAGTAAATATCTCAGTAGGCTTTGCTCCAATCATATTTGAGTTTATCTTAGTTTTTTTCTGAATTCTATACAGTACATTACGATTTTGAAACATATTGAAATATATTTTCATGAGTGGAACTTATGAATGCATTGAGGCATTGCCTTATTTAAGCAATCAAACATGCGTTAATGGCTCATAGATAGTCACTAATCAATGCTTCATTGCATTATCTTACTAAATGCTTCATTGCAGCAAATACGACAAGACTTTATTGCATTATATACACCATTACTAATGTTTACAATTATGTCCACTATTCAATACACAGCGGGAAAAAGGGCGAATCAGATTAGTCGAATCTCTTCATCATCATTTTTTTTTCGTTTACAACGGCTATTATGCAAACATAATTTATTCATATTCTGCCACTTAGTTTATAGAAGAGATTTTATTCTAAATCCAACAGAAAATCGTTATTTATGGAAGAAAAAGGCGACGAAGAGAATCGTTCAAAGCTATCTCTCTTATTTCAGCTCTGTCCTGTATTGTAAAGAGCAACAAGCCAAGGATTGGTCAAACAGAAAGTGGAAAGCTTTTTGGAAAAGTGAAAATTTCAGAAGAAAAGTGTCGATATATCGGTCTCATATAACTGAAACAAAGTTTCAAAACGAAATCCACGATGCTGAACCCAGTAAGCATGGTAGCATTATAAAAAACAGAGGTCCTGACAGTAAGCGCTGACGTTCCGACGTTCCGACAATGGAACTAACGAGAGAAAGGAATCGGACCGAAATTATCATGGAAACATTCGAGCCCAGTTTGGAACAGTTGCTGGAGGCAATTAGCAAAAATGATATGCTTCAGACTACATCCACGATAAAAATTCTAAACAGTATTTAATAAGATATATTTTATGCAAACTTGTTGTAGTAGTTTTCGGTAATGGCAGTTTCTACCACTGATCCATATGCTTCAATCAGATAGCAGCGGATAATTGTATGTGTCCAAATACACTGATGCTCAAAGAAATATAAAACGATTTTGTTCAAAATAAATGTATGACGTGTTTATCAGTTCTAAATGTATTTATGTGTTTCTCTATTCTTTTAAATTACATTACCAATATATTCAAATGTCGAGAGTAACAATTATTCGACTGTTCCACGCAAAACAGCCTCCTCGATGATCAGCTCCTCCAAATCCTCATATTCGTCATGTCCATTGACGGTAATCTGCCCCGTGTACTTTATTTTAAAGCTTTCACCTTGATCTTGCTCGATAATTACCTTGCACTCGGGGTTAGACTTCGAGTTCTGGACGTGACTTGTTGTCTTACGATTGTAGTCGTATCTAGAACCAGAATCATCCCGAAGTTTCTTGGATCTGTTCCTGGATGCTGGCTTTCTCAGCATCTGTTTACTTGCCCGTTGCTTTGAATTCCTCATTTACAGCTTCAAGAATTTATCGCACTCATCCTTGATCGTACCGTCCTGGATAACGGTTAGCAGCGATCCTAATCTGACTATATTTAGCCACTCTAGGCATTCCTAGAAGTTATTTAATGATTAGTTATCTTAAATGTGAAATAACCCTTGAAAACTTACTGTTTATTTTCTGATGAGAAGATGCACTTATTTTCACCTCGTGCACAAAAAAAAGAAAAACAAAAACCGAACAGCTAAATAGTGACAGATGCTGCTAGACCTGGACAGCGCAAGAGCTGTGTCTAACAAGTACTGTGCGTTTCTCACCCGAGTTGATTTTGGAATTGTATTTCAAAAGTGCGCAAACGAAAATAATGAGCTAAATTGTATCGAATCGTATTGGTATGTTGGTGAACTTTATTATGAGATGTCAGAATAGTTTCGATGAAAATAGCAGTGTGATTTGAGTCAAACTCTTACTTAAATTTGCTTTTTCGCATTTGTGAAACTCGATATCGCAAATCGCTTGAGTGGGATATGTATAATTATTAATACAACTGGACAATGTGCTATTAATAGACGCTGCTTCAAGTTATAGATTTCTACTGGCTAAGGCATGTAGCACTTGTGGTCCAGATGATAGGCGCGGCAGGACATCGATAACGTCTCTCGTCAACTTCTAGGTTCGAGTCCCGGCAGAGGAAATAGTCTAGTCTTTTTAATGTCCACAGGCAGCCTAAGAAATGTCCACAGGCAAAGTAAAAAGAAATATAGTTTTTTTTTTGTACATTTATAGATGTATAGATGATCAACATTAAAGGCCGATCCGAAAGTTCGATCAAAATTTATATAAAATTTGCGAAACGAATATGAGCAGTGAGTTCAGTTTGGAATGTTTAATGCCATTCCAGTAGAAATATTAATAACAAGGTGGCGAATTTGTTCCTGCCTTGACCTACCCCGCATGGAAATGTGTGTCATAAATGTATACGTTTGCTTCGAAACACTGCCTAAAAAAAGCCCTACGCTCAATTTCAAAACGATTTCTATTCAATTTTCAAAACCTGCCTAGCTCTATCGGACCTATCCACACTTTCTCTTCTCATCTTTGCTTCTTGCAGAAATTGCTGTCCACTCCTAGCCTAGGGTTACATGTTTATAAGAAGGACATTTCCAATTATCAAACATTATAATTGATCACCCCAACAAACAATTGAAAACTGCAACTAAACTAACCAATCGAATAGTTGTCGAACAATTGTATTGGATGCTGAATATCAATGAATACTGAATAATGGGTTGAATAAGCATTACAACCATCATCACTTTAGCTTCAATTCTACTTTGACTTTGTTTCTTATCGAAATACTTTTTAGTAGGTTAACATACGTTTTCTAGCTTGTCTATTCCAGTGATGTTAAGATGAACAGTGAAAAACTGATTAAAAGTCGTTTAATTTTTTTATGTAGCTAATGTTCAGCGTTTAAACTTTAACTTGGATAAAAGCTGAACTAGATCAAGTAATACCCGCTTAAAAAACATAAATATTCAATACAGTTGAATAAGCTGAACGAAAAGCCGAATAAACCTTGCATAATTTTCTTTTTCAACAATACATGACGTGCTGCTTCAAACGCTGAATACGAATCTTTTCCGAAATTATGTGAAGCTCTATGCAACTTTCAAATGTATATTTGAACAGTAGGTTGATAACGGCTGTATGGAGCCTGTATTCAACAAAAAAATAATTTTAACGATGAGTTTAATACATATCACATTTGTCATGAGTAAAACTATTAATGCACAGTTCTGATTAGTCTCAGATTATATATCTCAAATCCGTTTATTGTCATTGCGTAAAAATTTCAACTAGAAACTACGAAAATTTTCAAAAAGGGAAGTTTTTTCGCTGGTGACTTCAGCTCCAATAGTAACATTTTTCTAGAATTATTTGCATATTTTATACTATAGATGATATTCTTTGTAAATTTGTAGCGATTCCTCACCAAACTAAAAATGTTGTATTTCTACCGTTATTGCATACTCTCAATATAAGTATATAAGTTCAGTAAATACAATGCATTTTACTTTCTTATCTCTAGTGATTTTATTTTCATAACTATTCAAATGACAGTCCAACAACATTTAAATGAAAAAATAAAAAAGTTGTAATTCATGTTTGAATTAATTGACTAAACATAGTTTGATTATGAAATTAATTTTCACTCTAAAAAGCATTCCGATTTGTCGAAGATTATAAGGATTAAATAGAGCAAAGTATAAGAAAGTAAGTGTAAATATATGAATCGGTCGCAAAAACCATTTTGAAAACGTGACCTGATGCCACAATAAAACCTCAATAACACTTCACTTGGTGAAAATCACTCACAATCATGCTCGTAGTTTTTTTTTGTCGAAGTCATATTCCTCATCGGCTTCATCCTCGTCAAAAGGCGTGTTCAGATCGCAAGCTTCAACCTTGAAATTCTCTGACAGGACCTCATCAGCACCATTTCCTTCTGTAATAGATTAAGATTATGTATACAATATTAGAAGAAACTACAGTTTAGACAGTATTATTTCTTACCATGAACAGAATGTTTTCTTTTATTCTTAACCCGTCGATGAACGGTGGACTGAGGTAATCCTTTCGTTTGACTGCGCTTGACAGAATTCCTGAGTACCTGCTTGAAGAAATATTCAAGCAGTTATTTTGAAAATGATGGATTCACACCATGAATGATTCTAAAGAACACGTCTTAAATTTTCTTACAATCCTTAATAGCAAATTTGGCCAGCAAAATATCAGATTTGCTTCTTCCGCTCCATGAACACTCCAGCACAACTTTGCGGTTGAAAAAGCAATGAACCAGGACATCTTAGTATTAATATTACCTGGTCAATGTTAGTTAGGAATTCCTTGTGATAGATGTTCTCTTCTTGCGATTGATTTAGTGCAGTCTGACTATCCAGTCCCATTTCTTGTGAATTTTGTATCAATGCTCTAATATCCGTATCACTGAGCAGCGATACCTGGTCGACGAGTTGAATATTCGGAACTTGGTTCAGCATATTCCTTTTAGATTGAGTTACTGCAATTAACGGAGCGTCAGGAGGAATCGATGTCGATGGAGCAACTGTGTTGAAAATTTGCACGGGTTTCAGCTGAGCAGGAAGCCGATCAGACGACTGTTGTGTTGGTCTCAGCACGGGCTTTGCGATCACTGTCCGAGATAAGATTGTAGGGAGTTGAGTAATCCGGTTAATTTTATTGACCCCTTGGTTTTCGATTGGTTAGGACTGATTTCCAACGGATGGACCTGCTGCAAAATGAAAATTTTGTAGTAAATATTTACAAGCAAGTTATCGAGGAAAACATACCTTGATTATTGAACATATATGATTAAAATCGTATCCTTTGGCAGGTTGATATGTTAAGATTTTTCTTTGTTTATTCATCGGTGCATATTCCGATGTATCAGTTTACAATCCAGAAAGATCCGCTGCTACCTTTTCTGCATAGGTAGGAATGTAGTTCCTTTTAACAACACAAGGAATCTTGGTCCACGATGCAGTTGGTTTTGATGCAGCGTCTTTTGAAAGTGAGGCAGCGTTCTTATTTGGCCACATCAAGATATCGTCTAAAATCCACTGATTGGGAACAATAAACAGCAAAAGATCTCCTCCTTCTTGAGTTTTGACAATGACAAAAAAGTGAGCTGAAAACCGAAATTTTTGGAATGTTTTATCAAAAAAATACAATGTATGTAATCTTACCTTTACTCACATTGAATGAAGATATCACAAAGTTATTCTTCACAATCTAATCAACATAAAAAAATCCCCGATTCAGACTTGTTTTTTTTACTCCAATAACAAACTTTTGGTTGCGGGTTTTGATGAGAGAAACAAAATAAAACATGTAGAATTGTTCCCAAGCACCGTTGTCACACCAATTTAACAGCTTTTATCCAGCACTTGTGCAGCAAGTACGTCTTGGTGTTAAAGTGACTTGAAATAAGCTAACAAAGCATTGGTTAAATGCGTTCAAATGCCACTGTAAGACAAAGCATTTGATGTTTGCAGCTTAATATTTGAAAACGTACCATGTCACCAAAGGTGCAGAAATTTTCAAACAAAATTAAATAAAATGCTTTGAAATTTCATGAACCTGAAATTTCTAAGATAATAGCTAAAGTTAAACATTCACAAAATGCATGCATGCTTAAAAAAGAATAATGTGTGCAAGATTTACTAAGAGCGTATATTTTAACATCATAGAGTCTATTCAAATGTTTGACTAGATTTATCTTATATAAGTACCATTCATACATAGACCCTAGTGTTAAACATGATATTGAAATGTTATCACTCATTTCATAAGCTTAAGTGGTACAATTGATATGGATGATGGTCATCAATTGAAGGCAACGCGTTCAAATCCCGGTAAGAAACAAATGTTCATTAAAATTTAGCGACGATCTAGAGAAATGGAAACAAGATAAAAAAAACTACTTAATGGTAAAGAAATACAATTATAAAAACTCGCATGTGAAAACATATTTTTTTGCAAATCTTTTGCCAAGCTGTAAAATAAATTTGTTGATAATTGTTAAAACAACTAATCAACTATATCAAAACATAGTTCAGCAGCTGATTCTATTTTTAGAACCTTGCATTGAAAATAAACAAAGTTAATGCCTTTCAATCAGTTGGTTAAGAGCTTGAACCACGTTAAAAATATGAAAGTATGAATCAGCCATACGGTCATACTTCCGTAACTGAAGAGCTTGTTAAAAGATTAATATCATATTATACAAAAAGTCGTGTGGTCGAACAAACGTGTATCAACAACTCATAAACAACTGTTACCTGACTGGTGAATAGCTTAACAATTTCTCCAAAATTGTGTAAACAGAAGATGAACTGGAGTTTTGACTACGAGTAATTCAAGTATTATTCAACATGATGCTTAAATAAACTGTATTAAAAACGTTAGTTAAAGGTGCAATTGTTTGTTGGGACGTGCCTCATGCAACAACACAAAACATGATTAGTTAAAAGAAATATTAAGGTTTCTCAGTTTATTGCCATAGCTACTACTACTTTTTTTTGCATAATTTGTCATGAAGACACATTGATTTGACTTCGGTTGCGTCCTCTCAAGTAACATACCTAATCAGTGCTGCAACTGAAATTCCATCACCTTGAAGAAGAATACTTTAATTCAGCGGTTGGCACTGGTTCTTTGTCGAATCACGTCGCCGTCATGCTGTCCGTATTCTAATCTTTCTTATGGTCTATATTTTCACAATTCACAATAACCATGGCAGGTTTCATCGTAGTGATTTTGTGTTCATTCCTCCATTTCTAATTCACATCTTGTAACTCTTCGTTCGTATAAACACTGATATGCACCTGTAATACATGATAGTTATGATTCTCACAACCGATTGAATAATGAATCAATAAAAACAACCAACCTTGATAGTTACTTTCCGTACACTTTCCGTCTATCTAAACTTGCTCTTAGATTTTCTACAAAAATGGCAAACATCAACCATTTTGAGTAATATAATAAATAAAAACGTTACGTAATATAATATATAAAAATTACTAACAACTGCAAAAGCGCACAAGCACATCACTTTTTTCTCCATCAGCTTGTTTTTGGTCTTATTAGAATTGTCAAAATACACATTTGCCTTCTTCCTTTTGCTCCACTTCACAACTCAACTGAAGTGCTGTTGTTTTTCTCACAAGTCACTTTTTGATGAGTTTGCCTGGAAATGTCACAGCGATGTCACGCAACACGATAAAAGCTCACATGCAACCACCATGCAGCTCATCAATCCACCGTAAGGTGGATCACGGTGAGCTGTTGAGTTGTGAAGTGGAGCAAAAGGAAGAAGGCAAATGTGTATTTTGACAGTTCTAATAAGACCAAAAACAAGCTGATGGAGAAAAAAGTGATGTGCTTGAAACAGTGCGCTTTTGGAGTTGTTAGTAATTTTTATTTATTATATTACGTTACGTTTTTATTAATTATATTACTCAAAATGGTTGATGTTTGCAATTTTTGTAGGAAATCTAAGAGCAAGTTAAGAGAGACGGAGAGTGTACGCGGCCAGATAGATTTTCTTCGACGAATGTACCATTGGGTGGTGGTTAGCAAAATACCGGTTAAGTGGAGTGAAGTGAATTATTTTGCTCTCAGTAAAAATTATGTTTTATGCTATGCGTTGTTGTTATTCTTGCTGTGATTTAATCATTATCTTAAAACTTTCAAGGTTAGTTGTTTTTATTGATTCATTATTCAATCGGTTGTGAGAATCATAACTATCATATTTTACAGGTGCATAACAGTGTTTATACGAATGAAGAGTTACAAGATGTGTACTAGAAATGGAGGAATGAACACAAAATCACTACGATGAAACCTGTCATGGTTATTGTGAATTGTGAAAATATAGACCATAAGAATGATTAGAATACGGACAGCATGACGGCGACGTGATTCGACTACGAACCAGTGCCAACCGCTGAACTAAAGTATCTTCTTCAAGGTGATGGAATTTCAGTTACAGCACTGATTTGGTATGTTATTTGAGAGGACGCAACCGAAGTCAAATCAATGTGTTATGTCTTCATGACAAATTATGCAAAAAAGTAGTAGTAATTATGGAAATAAACTGAGATATTTTATATAAATTGTGATCGAACTTTCGGATCGGCCTTTAATGATGATCATCTATACATCTATAAATGTACAAAAAAAAAACTATATTTCTTTTTACTTTTCCTGTGGACATTTCTTAGGCTCAAAATGTGTAGCCAATCAAATAAATCTAGTTAAAACAACTGCCAATTCTGTTTGCTTGGTTTACATTAAACAAAAATGTAACTCTTGGATTAACTCCATAGGTATCGTTTCCCAAAAAAAAAATAATATATTTGCTCGGATTTACAATTTGCATGAGCATGAGCATGATTGACCGCCCAAGCATGCAATTCCGTTATTGCCAGATCAGCTGTATTTACACAAAGAACCAACAGATGATGTTTGGGACTAACATACATCTTCAACGTTTAAAAACTGGTGACCTATTATAAAGCAATACCGGTGCCGGCCGTGTCCGAATGCTGTTCAAGTAGGGAATGGGAAGGAATGTGTTGACATGATACTCGCTTTGGAGGAAGCCGAGAAATCCTCTGCACTTCCACGAGAAATCACTAGGATGTTGGATAGTTGGGGAAAGGTTAGCAGTCACTTTTTGCATTGCTACTACGTTGCGACCGGACTGAAAAATATCACCAATCGACTCCGAACCTAGGGGTGAGACAGGCCTACTCTGAGTTACTTTTATGCACCGTGTTACTCGCGAGTAACTCGATGTGCCTCGAAATTTAATCGATGTTCATCGAGTTTTTTGCTTTTTGTTATACCTGGGACAGACATACAACGTGCAACGTTGTACCATAGACTAACTCTAAGACCAGTAGGTCCCATACAAGAACGATTTTTTTCTTGGCTCAGTCAGTACTAGAACATCGTCCCAAGCTCGGTCCCAAGCTCAATAATGCACCCCTTATAATGAACTCACATGAACACACTCTCAAATACTCTGTCAAAATAACACAGCAAATCAAAACAAAGGCGCAAATATGTATAACAAGGTGCTGGCTTCAAGGTGTAATTCGGACCAAGGGGTTCTACAACAGTGAACCAATTTCAAATCGCTAGTTACATATTGATTGTTGGTTGTACTCCTTTAGTCTAGTACCTGTTTTTTAGTACTGGATTAAAGTATTTGACAGTTTGTACAACGCTGTACGTTGTATGTCTGTCCCAGGCATTACTCGTTTTGATTACACCCCCTGTCGTCAGTTTTATTTGTAAACAAAAAAGGTAAAAGGTATACTTTACTTTCACCTATAAGATATACACGAATGAAAGTAAAGTATTCGCTTTTATTCATAGGTCCCAGTGTCTTCTGAGCCTCTACTCGTAGTTTTGAGTCCGAAGGGGTACATTGAAGCGGCCAAGGTGACGATCATGACGTCAACTGCAGGACAGACAATGCGAAAAAACCGAAAATTGGAAATAAAATGCGAAAATTTGAAATAAAGCGGGTAACAATACGGAACCAGTCTTTAGTTGCTTCGGAACAATTTAAAAAAAAATATTTATGCGATCGGGGAGAGCTGTCTAGTTACGGTATGTCAAAACGTTCAAATCGCGGTAAACATTCCGAGTCGGTAGTTGATCTTGGGCGAGAAGAAGCATCTCCGACGGTGAACGATGGTTGCAAATTCTGTGGTTCTTCTGAACACAGCTGGATGGTGTGCTGTGATGTTTGCGGCGATTGGTATCATTTCGAGTGAGTGGGCGGACTGGACACTGCATGCAAGGATTGCGAAGCAGCAAGTGCGGCATAGAGCACAGCTAGATCGTCGACGTAGACGGCACCAAAGGACATAAATTCCACACCAAAGGGCCCATTTCCGAAGCAGTCGGATGAGCTGCAGGCCATGCAGAAGCGGATGGAGAATTCGATCCTGAATCATGTTTATATCATTTTGGGAGAGTGTACCACGTGCAACGCCAATTTCTTTGTGGATCCTATCCCAGAAATCATCCTATAGGAAAAAGTTATGTTTGGGAGTATGTTGATAAGATAGTGAAATAAAACTTACAATTCAAGCTAATCTTCAACCGCAGCATCAAACTTGGTAGTTAAACATTTGCACAGATAGCATAATACATGTTTTGACAGCAGCTGGTTGGTTCGTAAATGGATCCCAATGCTATTGTGGAAAAAATGATGGGAAAAGAGAAAGTGATCTCGCCTACTAGTAACGTGAGTTACTCGAGGTGCCTCAAAAGCAACTCTGAAATTGCTCGAGATGAAGAGCTGTCTTGCCCCTTGCTCCGAACGACCGTAACTTTATACTTTCACTCCTTTAACCCAATTTTCGCGGTTTTTTAGCGTTGAAATTTCACTTCATTTCACTGTCACCGGGAACCGTGATTCTAGACTTAATTTTTTTTCATTTCCTCATCTTGCTAATAATCATCAATTCATTCGCGACAAAGTGTAAAAATACTTAAACTTCATAATTTATGTCTTTGTGTCACAATACTACCACTAATTCAACATTTGCTTGGATTTACAATTTGCCGAGAAACTAATAAACTTGTGATTTTATATTATATATAAAATAAAATTCAATATATTCAGAATTAATAAACAAAATCGAACAAATTAATTAAACAAATTTAATCAATATTATTATTATGAGTTATTTTACATAAATGATCATGTATCAACAAATTATTTATTATAGTTAACCGTATATAGTTTATACATGTAGCAAGGGCTTAAGATTTTTATAAGTGTTAACATAGACTAACTCTAAGACCAGTAGGTCCCATACAAATACGATTTTTTCCTTGGCTCAGTCAGTAATAGCACATCGGTCCCAAGCTCGGTCCCAAGCTCGGTCCCAAGCTTAATAATGCGCTCCTAATAATGAACTCACACGAACACACTCTCAAATATTCTGTCAAAATAACACAGCAAATCAAAACAAAGGCGCAATTATGTATAGTAAGGTGCTGGCTTCAAGGTGAACATCGGACCAAAGGGTTTTACAACAGTGAACCAATTTCAAATCGCTAGTTGCATATTGATTATTGGTATTAACCCAACTTAATTAAGAGGTTATGTATAGTGGGACACATTTCATTTATTCCAAGATTTTTCCTTCGTTCTACAGTTTGAAAAATAATTTTTAATCCAAACGAAACTATATCAGCTCATGAAAATATATTTTAATATGTTTCAAAATCTGAATGTACTGTATAGAATTCAGAAAAAAAACTAAGATAAACTCAAATATGATTGGAGCAAAGCCTACTCTGAGAAAAAATCTCTCGTTATACCGACAATTAAATCATGGTCAAGATGACTATTGCATATAATGGTTACAATAACCATGAAAATGGACGAACTCACCATGTTCAAGGCATTCTTGACTATGATCATGATAACAAGGACTATTCCGATATTATGGTAAATGTTGAATCAACTATTTTTAATTGGCGTTTTGACCATGATCATAGTCAGTTCAAAATCACTAAACTGCAAAAGTCATCCTAACCCCCAATAATGGCAAAATTGACTACCAAATTTGTCTCTGTGTACCGAGATATTTACTCCAAGTTGATTTCAAATTTAGTTTATTTTGATTTTGTCTTTAGTTCCCACTATCATGTGTGAGTGTGTACGAGAACAATAAATTTATTTCAGTTCACGCACACCCTCAAATATATGTGCAACAAAAACTGTGTATCAAACTCATGAATCATGTGTCACGCGGGCACGATATGACACAAAAACTGACAGCGCAACTCATCAAATTCAGTCACCAAAGGCAATTCGTGAATATAACAACACAGCTTTCGTGTGAGCCCATTGTGCTGTACTAAAACTGATCGGTAAAGCAGGTCGAACCAAACGTACGCGGCCATTTCAGAATGTCACTACAAACGTCACATTTTGATCCACTCGCAAAACATTAACACTCATTAGTAAAAATCAATTTCCGTACTTGGTGGTTGGATCTAATTCATTTGCAATTTTAGCCAGCAATCATGTCCGAGGTAAACTTTTCCGCTCGTGCCTACTGTAAGATGCTGCTGCATGCGGCCAAATATCCGCATCTGGCCGTAAACGGACTCCTGCTCGGAGAGAAGGGAAGTGATCAGAAAGTGGTCGATGCGGTCCCACTCTTCCATCAGTGTCTGCATGTGACTCCGATGTCGGAAATAGCGCTCATCCAGGTGGAAGCCATAGCCGCCAAAGAGGGCCTCCAGGTTCTGGGTTACTATGCGGCAGCGGAGAATTTCTACGACAACAGCCTGGAAAAGGCTCCGGGAGCACGGATTGCCGATAAGGTGGCGGAGAATGTCAGTGGTGCGGTATTTGCTGTGGTGAGTGCTTACATGGTACGAATTGCAAGAACTTTCGAATATTATAACGAATTGGGAATTTTATCCTAGATTGACAACCGAGCCATTTCGATCAACATGCACTACCCAGCGCTAAAAGTTTGGCAAAGCAAGGACGGTCGCTGGGCTAAGGTGGCCAAGTGTTCTGTGGAGGATTCCAAGAATACGTTCGATGCCGTCTCCACTCTTCTGCAGCGCGGGGCAATGAAAGAACTGAATGATTTCGATAACTATCTGGACAATACGGACAACGACTGGAGCAACACCCATCTGAACCGGGATCTGGGGCAAATTTTATCTATGTACTAGTAGGGGGGTTACTTTTGTGCAATCATATTTCCAAAAATTGTAATTTATTCACGAAGTTATAAGTTGTAATAAAAGGGGGTTCATTCAATGTTAGATCAAAATCAGTGTGCTATCGGTGTGAAAAGAACAATTTCAATCATTGGAGGAAAGTGAATGGCTGCGTTCGTTTTTTTTTCGGACTAATTACAACAATTTCGAAACTTTTTCAAAGAATTTTATTTACCTTCTCGTTTGCCATTGATTTCAGGTTTTCTTTTAAATACAAACATCAAACTTCGATTATTTTCTTGCGTACGAAACAGCTTTCTTTTGTGCAAATTATATAAATGTTTTACTACATTTGGCGCCGCTATTAAGGATGCTTAAACCGGTTGAATGGAACGCAACCCGCTTCCACGTTCAAAATTAAATGGCAATGATTGCACGTGATTCAGTTTAGTAGTTCTACAAAGCGTGGCAAACTTATTACGCTATCGAATTTCGTATTTCAGATGGTTTGCTTTCTTTGGTCTGTTATATTGGATTAGTTTGCGTTGAGGCGGGTCCCCCGCCGTAGATCTCGTATTGCACTTGTTTACGCGATTTAGGTTGTGAGTTTGTGATCAGTAACTATTTCTGTAAGTTTGAAAGATTTTCTAAAACTAGTGTCTCAGTTCACAAACTCCAATAAATACTTAAGTTAGGTTCAATTTTATGCGATTTTATCATTCCTTAGTCAATTGTGTGAACTGTTAAACAAACAGCGAACAGAAGAGGACATGGTAACTTTGACAACTAACTGCGCGTGTGTCGGTGTGTTTGAAGTGTGCCTCTTCCTAGTTTTAAATGCGTGATTGCGTGGATACAGTTTCTTTTATACGCTCTTAAACATTAAACTAACTAGAGATCAGTGAACTTATTTAAATTTTTGGTTTAGCTTTGTACAAGTCACGATTGAAATATCAAAATGTCGTTTGCCTGTGAATTTACTACTTCAGTTAAATAGTCTCGCCTTTTTAGAAAGTAGGCTGTTGCTACCGGCTACGGCGTTTGTCAATTTATGTTAGTTTATATAAACTTTAACGTCTGGAAAGGCATTTTCTTCTAACAACTCTCCCCATCATTTTGTTTACGCTGTTCGGAATTCAAAACTCGTGTTGAGCTCTTTTGGTTTTTGTAAGTGGTTTGCGATTACCTTCAAAAAAAGCCTTCGTATTCTTCTTTTTCGGTTTGTTTGATAACGTTAAGATCGGAATTATTTGGTTATTTACAAGATGGATGGTGCTTTGCCTATTATTTACTATTTTCGCTGTTTGATTTGGTTGTGACCGGGCAATAGCCGTAATTAAGTTAGCCATGTGAATGTTAACCATAAAGGGCGAACACGAAATTATTGCGACTCCGAAAATGTCATGTCATGAGTGTAAAATCGAACGCATTTTTGCTTGATGCCCTCCATCAAAGTCTTTACAGTGTCATCCGGTACCAGTTTCTCAGTTTTTTTTTCCATTTTCTTAACATGTCCTTCTCGTCTTTGACTGTCTTCTTGCTCTTCCGAAGTTCCCGCTTCATCATTGCCCAGTACTGCTCCACCGGGCGCAGCTCCGGACAGTTTGGCGGATTCATGTCCTTTGGAACAAAATGGACAGAATAGGCCTCATACCACTCCAGGACACTTTTAGAATAGTGGCATGATGCCAAATCTGGCCAAAATAGCGGAGCTTCGTCGTGCTGCTGCAAGAATGGCAAAAGGCGCTTCTTGAGGCACTCAGATTTGTAGATCTCGCCATTTACTGTGCCCTTTGTTACGAAAGGCTCACTCCTCAGTCCGCAAGAGCAGATGGCCTGCCAAATGAGATATTTGGAGGCGAACTTCGACATTTTCTTCTTCTTAAATTTGTCGTCCACATAGAACTTGCTCTTGCCGGTGAAAAACTCCAACCCCGGAATTTGCCTAAAATCGGCTTTTATATACGTTTCGTCGTCCATCACACAGCAGCCATATTTTGTCAGCATCTTCTCGTAGAGCTTCCGTGCCCGAGTTTTAGCCGTCGATTGTTGCCACTCATCGCGGTTTGGGAAGTTCTGTACCCTGTATGTATGTAGTCCAGCTCTCTTCTTTACATTCTGGACGTAGCTCTGCGACATGCCGATCTTTTTAGCTAAATCACGGCTTGAGACGTTGGGATTTGCTTTAATCATCCGCTTCACCTTTCCCTCCATCTTTTTGTTCTCCGGTCCCGGTTTTCTTCCAGCTCCTTTGCCGTGGTCCAACGTCAACCACTCCTGGAACCGCTTCAACACTCTGGAGACGGTTGAATGGTGAATGTTCAACATTTTTCCCAACTGCCGGTGCGACAGGTCAGGAAATTCCAGGTGTTTGGAAAGAATTTGTTCTCGCGTTGGTTCACCTCCATTTTCGTTGAATCGAAAAACACGACTTCGAGTTTGACAGCATGTAAACAATACACATCAATGAGAAAGTGTGCAAAATTTGGTTGATTTTTACCCAATGGTAAAAAAGTTATGCCCTGTTGAATGTGTCGCAATAATTTCGTGTTCGCCCTTTAGAGATGATCATCGCATTCGTTCAAACGACCAATGTGATAGGACGAGCAACCAAGGAGTAAAACTTAAAAATTCCTCGTCTTTTTCTTGAGAAGGATCCAACATCATCGGTCCAACAATATTTAAGGTCGCTGTTTAGATTCATTCGCCGAGGTGTTGGATGGAGATGAGGAGGCATTTGCAGACTAGAGGAGCGCCAAGGTCATTGACGTAAACGGCCATAACGCTTTAGCCGTTCAACAAAATTGTTTTCAATCCGTGTTACGGAGGCGCCCTCGTCCAGAAAGGCACCTTTCTCCACAATGAAGGTGCTCTGGAATCATCCAGAACATCATTGAATGGGTGGTTCTAATATGTGTGCTCATGCCCACTGCATTTATGGCCGGCTGAATAAATGGGTTGTGCGGTTCTCTACAATCACCTATATTGCAACGAATCTTGAAGCGACACTGGCCACAAACGGTAAGTTCTGGAAATCTCGCCAACAAACCCGGCACAGCTTTTGCTTCCTACGTTCAGACCCACTGTGCCCGGAATAGCCCCCCCCCCTCCTGTGACTGTACAGCGCTGTACCTTTCTCTTTTGGGTTTCTTCTTCCACCTGCCTTTGACCTGGTATCCGTCTTATAATCGAAGTCCACATTCGCTTCACAAGCATCTGATACGATCCCCGACACGAAATCCGTAAATGTCCACAACGTCGCTACTTCCTTTTTTTTCCTTACAGTGCACCCATTGACGCTTCTCCCCGTCCGGGAGTTTGTTGACCGGATACTGGATAAGGATCGGATTGACCAAGTGAAGAATGAGATCTGCTACCTCTAGATGTTCACTTAGCTGTTCTACCAGATTTCCAATCGGTATGAAGCTTGCCAGCTTATCGGCTCTTGGAGGTTCAAGCCTGTGGACTTTATCTAGATGGCTTTGTAGTAGTTGTTTGAGACCACTGTGAAGCTAACTAGCGATTAAAAATTGGTTCTCTGTTGTAGAACCCCTTGGTCCAAAATACACCTTGAAGCTTGCATTTTGCCATACATTTTTGCGCTTTTCGGTACTAGAATCTTTGTTAAGATTTGATTTAAAGGGTGTCCACGATGAAATTGCCACACTATGAAATTGCTCTAACTTTTTAACCGTTGAGTAGAATTTAATGAAAATTTGGGAAAAATTTAGTTCATAGTGCAATATTTACATCCTGCAAGTTTTAAAGTCCTGTGATCAAAACTCGCGGAAATGGAGTCGAAAGAACAGCTCGTGCGAGATAAAATCTTGCGCATTCATCACGAGAACAAGGATCTCTCGCATCGTTCCATCGCTAAAACGTTGGGAATCGCGAATTCCACGGTGTCGCGAGTGATTAAGCGGTTCGAGGAACGGTTGACCACCGATCGGAAGCCCAGAAGTGAAGGAAAAAGTATTCCTAACAACACCAAATATCACAACCGCGTAGTTGGGGCCTTCAACCGAAATCCGAACGCCTCCGTTTGGGATGTGGCTAAGAAGCTGCACCTAAGCCAAAGTTTTGTCCAGAAGGCCAAAACTAAGGCTGGGCTTCGAACGTTCAAGGTACAAAAGGCCCCTAATCGCGACGAGAAGCAGAACAAGTCCGCCAAAACCCGTGCCAGGAAGTAGTACCTCAACATGCTGACGAAAGTTGAATGCTGCATCATGGACGACGAAACATATGTGAAGGCCGACTTCAAACAGATCCCCGGCAACCTGTTTTTCACGGCCAAGGATAAGTTCCGCGTTCCGGAGCATGTCCGCACTCAGAAGATGTCCAAATTTGCGAAGAAATTCCTGGTTTGGCAAGCCATCTGCACGTGCGGGAAGCGGAGTGTACCTTTCGTGACCCAGGACACGATAAACGGACAGGTGTACATAAAAGAGTGCCTCCAGAAGCGGCTGCTTCCTCTCCTGAAGGCCCACAACGTCCCAACAATCTTCTGGCCGGATTTGGCCTCATGCCACTACTCCAAGGATGTGCTGAAGTGGTATGCGAACAATATGGTCAATTTCGTGCCGAAAATGTTCAACCCTCCCAACACTCCGGAGCTCCGCCCCATCGAGAAGTACTGGGCGATTATGAAGCAGCACCTTCTTAAGCGACCTAAGGTAGTGAAGACAGTCGAGGAACTGAAGAAAGTATGGGTTTACATGCAAAAAACGGTTGATTCACAGGTTGTGCAGAATCTTATGGCCGGGGTTAAGGCCAAGGTGCGGGCATTTGCGTATGGACTGTAAATAAAATACGAGTAAAATGGTAAAATGAAGTTTAATAGTTATTTCTCAATCCCTGAATATTTGATGGCAATCGGATGAAAACTCGAATTTTGCGAATCAATTTTGTGTGTGGCAATTTCATCGTGGACGCCCTTTACTATGTTATTTATAGAATATTTTAGAGTATGTTCGTGTAAGTTACTTTCCCACTGGGGGAATCATTAGGCACCGAGCTTGGGACCTGAGCCAAACATTATATCCATTTTCTTCAGGACTATCTAGTCGCAGCTATCACTCTGGAAACTGCTAGACATTAACCGCATCGAGCGCTGCACCGTTCAAACTATCTTGAAGTCACTCCACAATATCCACAGGCTTTGTTTGACGCATTATGCGCGCCGAAAAACAAAGGCCATTCTTCCGGTTTTCCCGAAGAGATAGGCAGCTTCTTCGTAAGTCCACTTCTAGCACTCAGCTGTGCTTTACATGGTCCAGCACGCTGTCGCTAGTATCGAGATTGGTTCGAGTTTTTCTTCTCGTCATCGTCTAATCCTTCTCAGTTCATGACTCTCTATTCCTCAGCAAAACGGCGTGGCTGAGCGGAAGAATAGAACGATCACCGAGACGGCCACCTGTATGCTGATCAAAAGCTGGATTGGAGAAGCGCTACTGGGGAGAAGCCGTGCTTACAGCCACCTATCTCCAGAATCGAATGCTGTCAAGGTCGATTGAGAAGATGCCCTACGAATAGTAGTGGGGGTGGAAGCCTAAATTGTCAAACACGTTCCTGTGACGAAGCGTGCTAAAATGCACGCCAAGGGGGCGAAAGATGGTGTTCGTCGGGAGCATAAGCGGCACCGGTTCATGAAACGGACTTGATAACAGTCAGCAGAGATTCTTGGAGTTGGGAAATGGTTCATCGTGCGTGGAGATTCCGCTGACTGCAAAGGGAGATTCCGCACCTTCACGAAGAGTTAAAAATTACTTTGCCGAAGGAAGAGACATCGGAGGACCACTATCCATTGAGTGATGGCTCTGAATGCGAGGAATTGTACGAGGATTTTTAGTCTGCAAATGAAGATCAAGAAGGTGCTCGGTGGTCTACTCGCTCAACCCATGGCGTGAAACCGCAGCGACTCGGAGACTTCGTACTGGAAAGTGGTATTGAAAAAACGTCATTCGCTTTCGCAGAACCTCGCGATTACGGAGAAGCCACGAAGGATCTGCAGTGGCGTATTGCCATGGAGGAGGAGCTCAATGCCCACAAGTGGAATGGATCTTGGGATATCGTGTGCCTGTCGAAAGGACAGAAGGTTGTCGGATCCAAATGGGTCTTTAAACATCAGCGCAGCGAAAAAGGTGAACCGGTGAAGCACAAGGTCAGAATAGTAGCTCAAGGCTACACTCAGCATGAAGGAGTAGATTTCAGTGACATGTATGCGCCAGTAACGAGTCAAGTGTCATTGCGTGTATTCCTCGCTGTTGCTGCCAATAGGAATTTCCAAGTCCACAATTTCGATGCAAAGGCTGCCTACCTCCATGGTTCACTCGACGAGGAAATCTTCATGGAGCAACCTCCGGTGTTCGAGAAGAGAGACCAGCGGTCAGCAGATTGAATCGAAGCATCTATGGCCTTCGACAAACGGCAAGGTGCTGGAACCGGCGGCTCAATGAAGTTCTTTCGAAGCTTCGGATTCAAGACGTCAGCAGCTGACCTCTGTCTTTACGTGCGAGGAGGTAACTGTGAGGCGTACTTGTTGGTCTACGTCTTTGACCTGCTGCTTGCGTCGGAATCGGAGAATGAAATCGCCAGAATATTCAACATCCTGAACGAAGAGTTTGACGTCTTTAGGAGCTGTTCATCACTTCGTAGAACTTGAGGTACAACGGGAGAAATGCACTTTCAGGATTCATCTCCAGCAGTAGTTTAATTCTTGAAGATGCCACCCAATATCGGAGGCTAGTAGGAGGTCTGTTGTATCTGGCAGTTGTCGCCCATCCAGATAAAGCTAATGCCGCTGCCATTTTCGGCAGGAAGTTTTGTGAACCAACTCAACGTGACTTGACTGCCGTGAAACGAGTGCTACGCTACCTGAAGCAAACTAGCGGTTACTTTCTGGTGGTTGGTGGCAATCCTCATCAACAGCTGAATGGATATTTAGACGCTGATTGGGCCGGCGACCCAAGCGATCGACAATCACAACGCAGGGAATTGCGTTCTGCTTCGGCGGTTCGGTGATTTCATGACAGCGCCGGACGCAAGGCAGGCCTGCCAGGAGGCCCTCTGGTTAAGGAAGCTGCTTAGCGATCTCGGTCAACCTCAAGCACAGCCAACGGTGATCTCTCTAAACTCATCGATACCAGACATAATTTCATCCAACAACTATCAACTATCAGTTTACCCCGTGCGGTGAGTAAAGCGAAATATTAGTAACAACCAACAATCAATATGCAACTAGCGATTTGAAATTGTTTCACTGTTGTAGAACCCCTTGGCCCGAAGGCATACCTTGAAGGCAGCACCTTGCTGTGCATATTTGCGCCTTTATTTTGACTTGCTGTGTTATTTTGACAGAATATTTGCATCATTAAGCTTGGGACCGAGCTTGGGACCGGTATGCTAGTACTGACTGAGTCAAGAAAAAAAAATCGTATTTGTATGGGACCTACTGGTCTTAGAGTTAGTCTATGCTTCAACTCAGCATCAAACTTCTGGTTCCATAGAGTGCTTTCTACTAGCGGCAGATTTTCGTGGGTGCGGCTGGGTCGACGAACCCTTCCGGCTGTTCCATATAGATTTCTTCTTCTTCAAAATCACCCTGCAGTAACGCTGACACCGCATCCAGCTGATGGATCTTGAGATTCATCTTGGCAGCCATCGACATCTGATACCGGATGGTGGCATACCGAACAACAGGGGCGTACGTTTCGGTGTAATCGATGCCATGTACCTGGAAAAGCCTTTAATAACCAAGCGGGCTTTGTTCCGCTCCACAGATTCATCCAAGTTCGTCTTCGGCTTGGAAACTCACTTGCAGCGTAGAGGCTTCCTCCGGTTCGGTAGTTCAACCAACCCCCTAGTATTCCATGAGCATCGCTTCCTTCCATCTGACGCTGTCGTACCGAGCGAGCGCCTCTCGGAGCGTGGCTGGCTCGTCCTCCGTTTCGACGAAATGTATCTGTTTAGATTGGGAACCACGAAGATGCACGCTTCAGACTTCCTGTCCCACTTCTTTCGCTTGTCCTTCGGCACATGCACCATGACCTTGGCTGCAAATTTTCGTAGGTGCAATACATCCGGCCGCTTTCCGGAGAACTTCTCCTCGGGGGTCACCGACAGTCGCTTTGTCGGTGATCGGTTTACAACGTGGGATGCGACTGCAACTGCTGCTGCCCAAAAACGGTTGTACAGGTTAGCATCGAAGAGGATACTCTACGCTCTTTCGGTCAACGTTCGGTTCTTCCTTTCGGTCAATCCATTTTGCTCTGGGTTGTAAGGAGCGAACGTCTCGTGCTGAATTCCCTACTTCCGCAGGAAGCTTTGAAAATTTTGTTTCAATTACTCTTTTCCATTGTCGGTGCGGATCCGCTTGATCTTTTCACCAGTCTGCTTATCCGCAAAGGCCTTGTAATATTGCAGTGCCTCGAATACTTCCGTCTTCGACTTCAATAAATATACGACGGTTTTCCGACTTGCGTCGTCGATAAAAGAGAGAAAATAGCAACTGCCTCCAATTGATGTTGTCTCCATAGGGCCGCAAAGTCCGAGTGAATAAGCTCTAGCACGCGCTCCTCTCGGTGCTCTTTCAACTTAAACGGTTGACGGCAATGCTAACCTTCAATGCACAGTATGCACTTTGCTAGAATCATCATTTTGAAGTCCAGGCCGGTTACCATCGCCTTGAGTTGCTTCATTCCACCGGCAGCGAGGTGTCCCATGCGCCGATGCCACAACTCGTACTTGTCGTCCTTTACCAAATTCACCACCGGCTTCTTCGTTTCGATCAGCTTGTAGAGGCTACCAACTTAACGACCAGTCGACACTACCTCTTCGTCCGGGTTGACAACTTTGCACTCCTCTTTGGAGAACATCACACGAAATCCCTTCAGGCATACCTTACTCACCGAGAGTAAATTAATCGCCAGATCACGGACTTACCGTACATTGCTCATCGTGAGGTCCCAGGTCGCATCGCCGTACTCAGCATCCAGCTTCACCGATCCTTACGCTACGACGGCCATTTCAGAGTTGTTGGCCTTGATGACACATCCTATAGATTCTCGAGCTCGTTCTTGTTCCGTCACATGTGAGTAGTTGCGCCAGAATCGAAGAAACAATCGCTATCGCTTCGTTTGGTTGACTGCACCGCGTGGGCGGCGAAGAAAGTTGCATTTCCTTTCGGGGAACATCGCTAATCCTTCTTCTCGCCACTCGCTTTCTTCTGACACTCTTATGCAAAGAGGCCAAGCTTCTTGCATCGGAAACAGCTCACACCAGCCTTATCAACTTGCTTCTTTGGTACACTTTGCATGCTGAAGAATGCACCCTGGCTTTCGGACGATTTCGAACCACGCCTCATCTTGACTTCCTGCATGATCTTCGCCTTAACTATGTCCACCGTTAAAGCCATTTCGGATGAATCCAAGCCCATGATCATCGAATCGTACTTCTTTGGCAGACTTTTCAACAGCAAACTGCACATCCAAGTATCGTTCACCTTGAAGCTGACCTCCGTCAGCTGGTTGCAGAGTCAGCATAATCTCATTCCTTGCACTCCTGGGAAGACTGGCAAATGACGTCATCGTCCATCTCAGCCCCGATCAATCGGATGCCTGTCAGCCTCCGAAGAAGTCCAATCTTCCGGGTAGAGCCACTGTCTTCGAACGTGTTCCGCAAGTTTTGCGGAATGCATGCATCTTTTGTGGTTTCCGCATTCTGTACCAGGCCATAGATGCACCGATCGATGTTGAGGCAGATAGTTGCCAGAGCTTGTTCCGACAATTCTTCGCTTACTGCCGGATCCCCTTCTTTGCGGGAATTGCAATTTTCCGATCCACGAAGATCTTATTTCCAGGAACTTCCTGAGTGTTGACAGTATAATTTGTTTTTTCCTTCAAACAGAGCCGTTGCTATGGTAGCTCTCTGTGCCTGTTAAAAGTAGGTCTTACTCGAGTGACGTGTGGGCAACGAATGAACAAAAGTACATTTGAAATAATTCATGGCTTACTACTATGTACAATAATAATTCAACGATTACTTAGTTTCTAACACAAATGATAACATAACTTCAGCTCGAACAGCATCAACAGGATACAAGTAAAGCTTTGGCTTGCTCGCCTGCAACCAGCATGAAGGTCCGTTGAACCCACGAGGTGTTCGAAGTTACCAAACGGATTGGTGGATGGAATCTCGATTGGCGATGTGAATGAAGGGGACTGTAAAGTAGTACAACAGTTTCAGGTGCTGCGGAGATGCTGGTCCTTGTGCACGCTGATATCTGTAAATTCATGGAAGTATGGTGGCAACAGTTACTACATCGCATTCGCTGATAACAAATCCAAGAAAATGAAAGCCTTTTTTTGAAACTAAATGGGAAACAAAAGTCGTAAGAACCTTCAAGCAGTTCCATAGTTGAAGAGCAGTCTGGTTCTGCTCAGACTAAATGTGCTCCAAAGTGATAATAGGAAGGAGTTCGAAAACACAGGTTTCGAGAACTACAACAACAGCCTATACCCCGGAACAGAATGGCATGGCAAACAGCAAACCGTTGAACAAGCTGATAACATGAACAGGGTAGTCTTGTATACTTTGCTTAATGCACCAGACTCGACGTCCTCTTCGCTATCAACCAGCTGAACCGCTTCAATACGAACCCAAACTGGACCCGAACAGCTGAGGAAGCTGTAAAACACCTGCCTCGATATCTATGGTAGCAGTGCCATCATTGGGACCGACGGTACACAGCGATTCACCGTGCACTACATGCATTCTTTCGTTACCCGTCGGATGGCAACTAGGGCTTTCGGGATCCATAACTTCTGACACAGTTCGTTGAACACCGTTTCTCTATTTGCGTGACCAAACTTGTATTTATAATGTAGGATCAACTTCGTGATGTCATGCGTCTCAGACAGGATGATTGACCTTATGTCGACTGGCAGTTCTCTGTTCTTTTCAAGCTGTCTGCATACTCTTAGAACATCCGCTTCGTTTAGGATCGGCGATCGCTTATAGAGATTGCTAAACCTTTCAATCCTTTCCAGCGGCTGACCTGAGTCCTTCTGGAGATTCTTCTGTAGCGCACTGCTTTCATCTGGGAAGCTGTCGAACTGTGTCTGTCTCCAAAGAATGATTTATGAAGCTCCTCTCGTTGAAGTGGTTGCGCGACTGTTGCGTATTCGGCTTTAATAAGTCAACGGTGGTGCTCTTTTGACTGACAAAAAATTATAGGCAAGCCTGCCCGTCTACACCGACAACTGGAAATGAAATGTACTACCGTCACACGCAGTAGTTTCGTCTTATTGTAAACGGTTCCAGTTTCCACCACTGCACGGAGCAACATTACTCCTCTGGTTGCCTCTTCCCTTTCTTCAATCAATTCGACTGAAGGTCATTGTTCGCTTGAGAGTTACAGCATCGACGGACCTTGTGCCCACACAGAACCGTTTTGCAAGGGAGGACCGCGACTCCAATTCGTAAGTACATCCACGATATTCTGCTGTGTCGGTACAAGTCGAACCCACATGACCTCGCGGTTTTACCGCAATACTTACGGAAGGAGCCTGATTAGGCAGATTCGCCAACCTCAGTCGCTGTTCGCCAACCTGATTCACCCCGTTATTCTGCGTGCGGCACAGATCCAGGCAAATTGACTTACCTTTGTGGTTTGACAAGGTTTCGAGTTCGTCAACAGTTAGGATAGTATGGCACACGGAACAGGTTGAGGGTCCATCGAAGTTGCAGTTCAACCCTAGCGAAGCCAAGTGGAGTTGATATCGCTGGTCGACGAGTAACAGCAGGAACAGTTGACGGACAGGAGGGCCCCGAAGAAGTGAAAAGACAAGAGTTGAGGTAGGAGTAGAAATTAAGAAAGTCGGAGTTCGTAGCCAAAGAAAGGAAAATAGAGACAGAATAAATGTTTTGCCTGAAGTGAACATGAAGCATTTCCTTGGTTCGCGGTTTGTCTCGAGCGTGTGCCGGCCCTGAGGCTTGAAAACGGGGGTCTTATCAGTGCTGGGAGTAACACCGCACAGGCACGTTACAATCCGATGAACGCTATCCGTTGAGTGATGGCTGGTCCAGGATTGATACGTTGCGGATGCGTTTGCGTGAATTTGACAGATTTTCCATAAGTTTTCTGTCAAATTTACGTCAACGGAACGCAAACGTATCTATTGTGGGTGAACCCTCGGGTGAACCTTGACGGGTCTGAGTGCGACGAGGCTGCTGAAGTTGCGGATGAAGGCCAGGAAGGCGTGCGGTTACCACCTCGTTCAACCAGCGGAGCAGTTCCACGACGTCTCGAAGTTTCTGTGCAGAACTGTGCAGTTGAGCAGGCATCCTGTGCATTCGAGAAACCCAGCAACTGCAGAGAAGCTTTGGAAGTTGGACAATGGCGTTGTGCGATGGAGGAGGAAATGCATCCAGAGCATGCTCACCCATAGCCTGGAAAAACGAAGGATCTGTCATTACCCAGCACTAATGAGACTCCCTTTTCCACTGCCTCAGGGTCGGCGTACGTGCTTGAATACCGCGCTCAAGGGACACCTAAACAACCTTTGTCCATCCGCAAATCTAGTGCCACTTTCCTTTAGGATTATTTCGACCGCAGTGGTTGACGTGTGCCGCACCTTCCCACGTTCTTAAGTTGTATCTCCAACCTCTCGCTACCTTCTCCTTGGTCGGCTATTGTTGGAGGCCCCTTTATTCTACACGACGCTTTCACGCATTTTGCACCGTAAACGAAATAGTTCGTACCGTAGGCGGTCCGACCACGTCGTAAGTTTCAAGATGTCCGATTCTTCTTGATTTTTCACCTTCTTCTTATCCTCCACGCTTCGTCTGGCTTACTCTGTTCTTTTATTTGAATGTGCTTCAGCACGGCTTTGACAACTAGAGCCTTTCTTATTGGACGTAACTCTAACGAGCTCATAAGCATCGATGGCGGATTTAATTCTCATTCCTTGAACTGATCGTTGAGCATTTTTCCATGGCACCACTTCTGCCATGGTTTTTCCTCCCAATTTTCTACGGCATCTGGCGATAAGTAGGGCAATTACTGTGGCGGCTGCGTACTGATCAGTGGGTGATGGGTATTTATAGTCGCTATTTGAGTTTACCTTGAGTCCTTTTACTCACATTTGCTACGAAATGCTGTAACATGAGACCATGTCCCATTATATTAAATATCCTAAAGATTGTGTTTGTTTGCATGTTAGGAGATAGGATATTAAATTATATTGTCTATAGAAATTCGCCCATTCACGCGCCGTCCGCTACCAAACTGCTCGACTGCACTCGAGCACCCTCTTCCACCCATTCTTATGGGTTGATCACCGTGGGTAAGAGGAAATGCTCTCGGCCGATAGCGAGAAAACCTATTCCACGTGTGTCGGAAACCCTCCGTGCTAACTTCAACTCCGGAAACGACGCTGCATCCAGTTAGCGATGGCGCGGGCCAGCGTAACTCTCGAGACGACAGAGCAGGTAGCCCCATGTGGGTCTTTTAAGGTAAGTTGCATTACTCTCTTTGTTATAATGCTTACCTCGCGACCCTCCCAAGAATCTCGGACAAACAGACACACCGCTGGTTACAGATCGAAATGGGTACTCAAACTCAAGCCGGAGCAAGATGTCTTCAAGATTCGTCTACAGCATTACATAAAGAAGCTTATCAGTACTCTTGGAATGACCGATTTTCAGGGAGTAAAGTTGCCTATGGATCCTGCTAGTTGGAAGACCATCAAAGCCAGTGAAGGTCTGGCAGATGCCACACGAAACCGGAGCCTAGTTGGAAGCCTCTTGTACCTTGCTGCAGTCGCTAGGCAAGATGTCGTCAATACGGCTGCTGTTTTAAGAAAGTTCTGTGAACCAACACTACGCAACAAGGTAGGCCGCAAGTCGAAGCACATCGACACCAGAGAAAAGTTTGTACAGGAACTCTGCGTCGTCGAACTGGAGTTATGCCCAACGGATTGTATGATTACTGATGTCACGAGGAAGCCGTTGGGGTCAACACAGCACACGATGTTCTGTGAGGACCTTGGCCTGCAGCAATGAACTCGAAGTTACTGTCTATTGAGGAGGAGTGTGGAAATGCAATTCACATACCTTCACATCGGGGAACCCCCCGTGTTCTCTACACAGATGAAATGTAATTTTTGGCAGCCCTGCTGTGTTTTGTATTCCTGTTAAATTCAATAAATTCTTCTTTTGTACTCGTAAAGACTGTATTCGATGAAATTTGGACACACGCAATTGTTCGTAACTTTTTAGCGTGTTGGTAAAAATTATTGAAATTTAAACTGAATGTATTTCATTGTGTTGTGTCAATTGAGTAATGAGTTTCGTGAAAATCGGTCGAGTGATTTCAGTGATGGCTTCGAATGAAGAAAGAGTGCGCCAACAAATTTTGGGCACTCACTTCGAAACCCCATACGCTTTTCACCGATGGATCGGAAAACAGCTCGGAATCGCACATTCAACCGTATCTCATGTGATCAAAACATTCAAGGTCCGTAAGACAACCAAGCGGAAAAATAGTAGTGGCAAAAAACGTGGCACATCAAATCCGGAGAAGGCCAGGATGGTATTGAACCAATTAAAGCGTTATCCCAAGATTTCGGTCAGGGATGTTGCGAAAAAGGCGAAAGTTTCAGTTTTTTTTGTACAAAAAACAATGAAACGTTCTGGATTACATGTGTACAAGGTCCAGAAGGCACAGGACCGGAGCGATAAACAGAACTTGGTGGCCAAAACTCGTGCAAGAAAACTGTACAGGGAGTGGCTCACAAAACCGTTCTGCATTGTGATGGACGATGAGACCTACATTAAAGCCGACACCAAACAAATGCCAGGACAGGAACACTACGTCGCCACCTCTAAGTTGGCCGTTCCGGAGAATGTACGGAAGAAGAAACTGTCGAAATTCACCAAAAAATTCCTTGTCTGGCAAGCGATCTGCGGATGTGGCAAAATGAGTCAGCCCTTCATCACCTCTGGGACCGTCAACGGACAAATCTACAAGGACGAATGCCTCCAAAAACGACTTCTGCCCTTCTTGAGATCTCACGATGGCCCGACACTATTTTGACCGGATTTGGCATCTTGTCAGTATGCCCGGCCCTTTTTAGACTTGTACAAAGATAATAATGTAGTTTTTGTACCAAAAGACGTGAACCCTCTAAACACTCCGGAACTTCGCCCAATTGAAAAATGTTGGGCAATCATGAAGGCAAAGCTCGTTAAAACTAAAAAACTGATAGAAAATGAACTTGAACTAAAGAAAGTGTGGTTAAAAGTAAGCATGCAAGTCGATCCTATCATTGCCCAAAATTTTATGAAAGGGGTAAAGGCAAAGCTGCGGGCATATGTGTTGGGAGAAGAGGTTCAATAAACCAATGATGTCAAAACTTAACCATTTAGTAGTACTTTATTTCCAGAAAGTTTTGAAAAGAATTGGGCTCAAGGAAAAATTTTGGTGCCCTATTTTGTGTGTCCAAATTTCATCGAATACAGTCTTTATCTACACGCAAAAACTATCATTTCAAGGGTTAAATTAAGCACAACCACCAACAATTTTCAGCTGACTATAAATGCATTTGATTTTACCATGCCTGCGTTTAGATCAACCATTGTTTACAAATGGCTTTTAGGCCCTTAACATGAATTACTCGAGAATTCATTTTTTACACGGCACTTTTCATTATGCTTTTTAATGAATATCTTCAAACGGAATCAAAACAAACTACCAACATCGAAACCGAATCTTTTTCTAGCCCATTGCGCTGTTTTCTTCAAGTTTGTTCAAATACAAGTGGTGCCAGATCAATTGCTCAAATTTATGACATTTTCCAGGGTTGGCAGATTGTATGATTTTGCGTTGTCCAGTCTATATACAGTGTCTATAATCGATACCAGAGAGAAGTTTGTACAGGAACTGTGCGTACAGAAGGTCGTCGCACTTGTGGACGAAGCCGTTGGGGCCTACAAAGAACACGATGTTCTATGAGGACCTTTGCCTGCAGCAATGAACTCGAAGCTACTGTCTATTGAGGAGGAGTGTGGAAATGCAATTCACATACCTTCACATCGGGGAACCCTCCGTGTTCTCTCCACAGATGAACTGTAGTTTTTGGCAGCCCTGCTGCTTGTGATGTAAATTATAACCGGATAATATTGACGTGTGTTCGTTTGTATCCCGCTTTAAATTCAATAATCCCGTTTCTTTCTTCTTTTGTACACGTAAAATGTGTCGCCTATTTCCATCCTACTTGTACCGGATTCCCTACCGTAAACTTATTCCGGTACTGCCTGAACCTCCGACATTTTCTACGTGTTTTATGTTCGACTACACTGAAAAATGTGGATTCGTTTTTTTCCTGATTTCAGAATGATAATCGTTTAAATGACCAACGTCCAAATGGCTAACATATTTATGGCTTGAAAAGTGTAGTCGTACCTGTTTAGGCTCTTCTTAGCGGCGTTTGAGTAAGTGCTTAGCTTCTAACACTGCCCTGAATCTGCTTTCGATTATTTTCCTGTGTGTGTCTGTGGTTTAGAATAACAAATGTCTATCGTTGAATAGCTTTCAAATGCGTTGTTCTGTTGTCAGTTTGATGTGGAGACTATTGCAACTAGTACGAGATTATTTTGCAATGAGAGAGCTGATTGGAACAGTTTTATTTAACTACCTTGTTGCAAATACAAAAGGAGTTTTGTGTGGGTCAGTTGCTATGTTACGCCATTGCCGATCTTCCCTGGAAAAAAAGAAATCTAAATCTAACAGTATAGAATGCTCCAGGAATATTATTGAGGAAAAATATAAATTACGACATCATGCTTGACTCGAATTCTTCGGGATCTAACCCTTGTCTTCCGGTGATACCAAAGGACACTTAGGTAACAGTTAGCATTTTGACGTAATTTACACTCTCGCTTCACTTTACTCAATTTTTGAGTACAGTTGTATGCTATCTCTTTTTCTCACACGGAAATGTTACTCAATTTTCGTTAAAAAGTGGATCAACTCAATTTTTGAGTAGATCTACTTTTTACGAAAATTGAGTAACATTTCCGTGAGAGAAAAAGAGATAGCATACAATTGTACTCAAAAATTGAGTAAAGCGAAGCGGGAGTGTATGTGCCAAAGTGACATCTGTATTTTGCGTACACGCTGTTTCTAAACAACCCAAAATTGAGTACGATTGACACAAATTCGTCGGAAATATGGCTACTCAAAAGTGAGTATAGATATTTCATAGTGGTAAGATGGCAAACAGTCAACATCGGCTTGAATCCGAACGATGTTTACTAATTGTCAAAGAGTTAAGGGTCACCCACAATTGATACGTTGCGGATGCGTTGACGTAAATTTGACAGAAAACCTATGAAAAAACTGTCAAGTTCACGCAAACGCATCCGCAACGTATCAATTGTGGGCCAGCGATTACTCCGAACCATCTTTACTCACTTTTGAGTAGACATACTTCCGACAAATTTGAGTCAATCGTACTCAAATTCGGGTTATTTAGAAATAGCGTGTAGTCAAAAAAATGTATTGCGCAGTGACCAAATGCGTAAACCAAATGCATAATTTTGACGTGACTTTTCTCACTTCACCAAGTGACAAATATGGAACTTCGACTATCGGAATTGCAATGTGTCTGGATAACGAACCGACTGTCGCGAGACGAAGAGGTTTACCAACCAATCGAATAGCATTTGGTCCAATTGTATGTATAATAGAGAACAAACAGGTCTAAGTCAGTCCATCCGAAGTTTGTAGCAATCGCTCGGGATTCACATCTTATTCCCGTTACAGCACTATCCTGGAACGCGTTTCTGGCAACACTGTTTTTCGTTCCGATGCCTTACCGGATGTTCAATATTTTGGCGAGAGCTCAATTCCTGGTAGCATTCTTTTCTAAATCCAAAGTAACCAACTAAAATGATTGTCCAAATAATCTTGCAACACCTTTGAACAACCCCGTACACCAACCCATTCATCCCCCTGTATCCTAAAATTACCTAATAGAAGTACTCTCCTCTCGCCATTGCACCCTCACCCAGTCCAAGTGGACCGACCTTCACCAAAACCTCTCCCCTCCCCCTCCTCCCCCCAGCACCCCTACACATTCTGCTCTCCATCCTCGTCCTGTTCGTTCAACAGCAGTGGGCTGTTGTCACCAATCGCACCGGACGCTCCACCACCAGGTGGCAGCGCAGTACCCGGCGTCGTCGGAGCCGACTTGGAGATCCAGCTGCATCGGCTTCGTCCACGACTGAGAAGGCCAGCCGCCGCTGCACTGGCCATCGCCGATGGACTCCGCAGTGTGCGATGTCCCGTTGGTCCGCTGTTTTGATTGGAGGCAATAGGGATGTACATGGCTTTGCGTCCGCCGCTGCAACTTCCGCTGCCACTTCCCAAGGCAGAGCCCTGCGATGGGATTTTGGAGAAGAACTTCTTCTTACTGATCAGCGAGGATGGGCGCCGAAGATGGCTCGTGGGTGGAGCTGTGGCTGTACTGCTCGGGTTGCTACTGCTGTTGTTGTTGTTGTTGTTATTAATAGAATTGTTGGAGGCACCGATTCCCGTTGGAGGAAGTAGTGGATTGATGATGATAATGCCTTCGCTAGTGCTGTTGTTCGCACTGATGTTCTGCAGCTGCCGGATCTGCTCGAGCAATTCACGAACCTCGACCGTTGGACTTGTGGCCCGAGGTGGAGAGTCCGGAGTACCCAAATTCGCCAAACTGGATACGTTTGAGCCCGTGTTCGATCCGATGTAGGAATTTCGAAGGCCTTCGAACTTCTTCGCCAGCTCGATGTTGATCGGAGAGTCTTCGCTGTTAGCCATGAAACCGGAGGAAGGCTGCTGGTGTGCGTGGAACTGAGCTTGCTTCTGCTGCTGCTGCAGGATCTGACAACACGTTTCTAGACTACGTCTCAGGGCATTCAGATCCTGGTACTCACTCTCCGAATTGGCTGGTATCGTTATCGAGATTCCGCCGATTGATCCGCACGAGCTGTAGATGTTGGCGTTGGTTAGGCTGTTTCTGTGTGTAGTTGTGTTGGGGTTAGCAGTGTTGCCTGCTGAATTGCTATTGATGGTGTTGGAGTGTTCGCTCGGTGCTTGCTGCACTTCCGCATCTAGACTACCTTCGAGGGAACCGTTCCGACTGGATTGAACTGTTGAAGCAGCGTGATGCTGCGAGTAGATTTGTCCAATAGGATTTGAGCACTCGCTGGCAACACTGTTGTTATTGTTGGTGCTGTTATGTACACTGAAGCGGTAATGATCGCTCTGTGATCCAGACATGTGTGCTGAGCTTCCGGACTGTTCACTTGCATCACATGCGCTGCGTCCTTCTCCACCAGGATTGCTATTGTTGTTGAACTGTGCGCTTTCCGAAGGCCTCATGACCAACCCGTGACCACCCATGAACCCTCCAACCACTCCGTAGTAGTTTGAATTTGGTACCGAGTTGGGTCGATGGCCGGAGCCCATTCCTTCCAGGGTACATGCTTGCTGCGAGGCAGACCTGGGCATACCCAGGTAGTTTCGAGTTGTCATTGACATGTCCGGACTTGCAGCCCGTGAGTAAGGCGGAGGAATCAACGTATTCGCTTCGTTAGCCGTACAGATGAAGCTGGAACTGAGGGAATCAACGGTACTGGTCCCGGATAGTGATCCCACCGGTCGAACGATGTAGTTGCGGAAATACTGCACCATCAGGTAATTGGCACCGCCTCCATTTCCTCCCTTCCCAGTGTCTCCAGCGTAGCTGAACACCAGTGGGTATAGGTTCGGCTTTGAGGTTACCTAAAACCGAAAACAACTGATTTTAGACTATAATAAAAACAAAGGATAACAAAGGATACTCACCTCCGTGTATGGTGGCGGTGCGTGTATGTGGAACGAATTGCACCGGCTGTACTGCGGTGGAGCATAGCACGACCCAGCCGAGTCACCCTCTGACTGAGAATGGTGTCCCGGAGAGCCCCAACCGCACAGCTGGCGGCGTTTCTTCCACAGGGAACAGGCACAGAGCAGGGCCAGCACGATGGCCAGTATGAAGCACCAAAAGTACCAATGGTTGAACAGGAACAGATTCAGTACATGGTCCGTGGCCGGGGTTGGTGTCCGCGGGGCACTTGGAGGGGCGTACAGGTAGCAGCAACCCTGGGCGCAGCATTCCTTCGGTGGCAGGCAGCGATGGCCACCCTCGCAGAAACGTGCAGCCACCTACGGGGGAGAGAAAAGAAGAAGCACGATAAATTGACGGCTTGGGGGGCAGCGTGGGACGGGACTGGGTAATGGGGTAGAATACAAATAGGGGTGGCAGGTTGCGAAATAGATACAACTAATAACCATATTGTAGCAATAACTATAGGGTTCGTGTAGATCAATCAAGGACTGTGCGGGGAAGTTTGAGGTCGAGAGAAAGAGATGAACGAGTGCAGTCAAATGTTTCGGTGCAGGAGTCGATATTTATGCAAAAGGGGAGAAAGATAGAGAGTGAGTAAGATAGAGTATAGCTGAGGCCAAAATACACAGACGACATGTGCTGAAATCGGAGATCGTCGGAGGGAGGGGCGGTGGTGCAGTCAGTATGCATTGCAGTGCAGTTCAGTGTGGTGCTGGTGGCGTCATCCTGCCAGGTGTTGGTAAATTGCAGTTATGGAGAACGATGAGATGCTCAGCAGCAAAAGAGGTGCAATCCTATACATCCATAGAGTGGTGAACCGATGAGCTACAAAGTGCATAATAATAATAATAAAGGAAAATAACCGTCTTCTGTTGGGAAGGGTGGTTGTGATGGGAGAAGAAGTGGGATGCGGTTTCGACCTTTGATGATGATGATTTCCGCTGAAATACGGTACGGTTGAATTGCTCAAGGTCGAGTGGTTGATTGCGATGGGCAAGTGGAAATGAAGATATTTTAGGAACAAAAGATACGACTATGGAATGGTTCGAAGGGGTTGGTTTTGCTCTGAAGGAGGTTTTTCAATTCAGCCTATAGACTGACGATACTGTAAGGAAATTCGTGAGATTGCAAAATTGCAGGTTGCATCGAGAATGAAGGCATTGAAATGGTTTTCTCTATTATTTGATAGATCCTTCTCATTCTTCCGTCTTCTTGGCAAATTACGTTTTTAAGATAGCATTCGTCCGGTTCAGTTTAAAAAGGTGTTATCAGCCATACGACACTAGAACCATAAAGGCCCAAACGTAATGTGGACGGAAACGGCAAGATTGACAGTTGTCACATATGACGTCGATATGTCCAATTGGTACCAACTTGGATCTAATCAGTTTTCTATCTGACAAGCGGGTTTAATCAGATTGGGCTATTCCGCTGCCGTCCGCATCCGTTATCACTGCGTTCGAGCCTTAAGAGTTCAGCGAAAGGAAACCTGTAGATCTGGCAACTGGCATAAAATCCAATCATCAGTCAAACTTACGCAGGCGGGCAATCATTAAGGATTTCGCAGTAGCTCACATGGATTTCAGTATCAACAGCGGCTTGATAGTCCTGAAGAAAATGAACATATTTTTTGAATTAGGAAGTACTAGCACACCGGTCCCAAGCTCAGTCCTAAGCTTAATGATTCGCTCCTAAAGGGTGTATTCGATAAAAATGGCACACACATATATACTCATCAAAATTAAAGTGATTATCGGATTTTCTTGAAATTTTCAGGGAATGAAGAACTACTAATGAGTTTTGATTTACAACATTTGTTTTATTCAATTTCGTCTCCCATCCCGAATGCCCGCACCTTCCTTTTCACTCCACCCATCAAATTTTGTACAACTGATTTTCCCAGTGTTTTTGTTGTTTTTACCCAAATTTTCTTCAATTCTAGCTCTGTTTTTAAAGTTTTGGGATGTTTGCGAAGTTTCGTTTTCATAATTACCCAGAATTTTTCAATTGGACGAAGTTCCGGTGAATTTGGTGGGTTCATATCCTTTGGCACAAAATTGACTCCGTTGGCTCGGTACCACTCCAATACGTTTCGAGCGTAGTGGCAGGATGCTAGATCAGGCCAAAACAGAGTTGATCCTTTGTGCTTCTTAATGAATGGCAAGAGACGCTTCTTAAGGCACTCTTCCGTGTAAATCGCACCGTTTATTGTTCCGGAAGTGATGAAGGGAGCACTTATTTCACCACATCCGCAAATCGCATGCCAGATTAGAAACTTCTTCGCAAATTTCGATAGTTTCTTCTTTCGAACATCCTCCGGAACATCGAACTTCGACTTGGCAACGAAATATTCTTGCCCAGTAAGTTGACGGAAGTCGGCCTTGACGTATGTTTCGTCATCCATCACGATGCAACCGGATTTGGTGAGCAGCGTCGTGTAAAGTTTCCGGGCGCGGGTTTTCGCAGTGATGTTTTGTTTTTCATTCCGGTTTGGGGCTTTTTGCACTTTGTAAACATGTAACCCAGCACGCTTCATGGTTTTCTGCACAAAACCGACTGACACCTTAGACTTTTTAGCGACATCTCGAATCGACATGTTTGGACGGTTCTTGAATTGTTGTACGACTTTCCTGGCCATTTTACTGTCCATTGGACCACTTTTACGACCACTCCCTTCCTTCCTTTGGACACTCCTTGATGGTTCTTATTACACGAGACACAGTTTTATTTGCAATTCCAAGCCTTCTAGCAATCCACGGGTGGGACGCCCCTGGATTTTGATTGTGAGTGCACAAAATTTTCTCACGGACAATTGTTTCGACGACATGACTGGAACTACTGAATGTATAACTATGAAACTTGGCAGATGTAAATAATACACTATGGATAAGATCTACTCAAATTTCTAAGTTTTTTACTCATACGATTCAAAAGTTACAGAAGATTTTCTGTGTGCCATTTTTATCGAATACACCCTTTAATAACATAACCGACATCAACGCACCCTAAAATATTCTGTCAAAATAACATAGCGAATCAAAACAAAAGCAAAGATGCTAGTACAGAAAGGTACCGAAAAGCGCAAAAGTGTATAGCAAGATGCAGAGTGCAAGGTGTACTTCGAAACTACACGCAAAAAAAAAGCCGCAGTAGAAGCTACCATTTCGAGAGTTAAATCAAGCGCAATCACCAACAATTTTCAGCTGACTATAAATGCGTTTGATTTTACCATGCCTGCGATTAGATCAATCATGGTGCGGTTGATATCAATATGAGGTCTGTCAAATATACCACAAATGATGAAGGTTTTATCATAAACGTAGTAAGTTTGACTGAAATTTCATGGTAGTTTTAAAGATAGGCATAGTCGGGTAAAATGGTAATTTTTACTACAAGCATTTTTTCTGTGTAGGAGTTCTATAACAGTGAAACGACTTCAAATCGCTAGTTCAAAGTGATGAATATATGGTTACGATGAATGCATCAACCTGTTCTTCCTAACATTCAAAACTTCCTACGTGCGCATCGTCACATCATTATAAGTTACGAAGCGTGTGCGAAAGAGCTAGTTGATTTGTTCGGTCATGGCTGTTGTGCATTGGCATTAATCGATTTCCTAGAAAGCCGATTCACCTAGTCGAGTTATTAGTACACGACACTGAAGAAGTCTCTACATTGTAGACGAAATACACGTATTTGTCAAGATAAGCATAAAGGTAGATGGAATTGAATGGAAAATACAAATTATTCCTCTCATTTCTAATTAATCGATTCGTTTTGATGGGTAGTATTTTTACAAAGATTTTACATTAGGGCGCTTAACTGAGAAACGTCAACAATGGCTTTTTCCGTGAATTTATCGTAATACAAAATCTTCCAATTCTATCAAATAGAAGGACTCTTGTTCTTCAAAATGGTTGTGGTAGATTAATGAAGCAAGTTTTCAAGGTCGACAAGTCAATTTTGGGCTCTGGTCAAGAGGTATCTTCGTAAACATGTTTAGCCAGCTGATAATTGGAAAAGTTAGGATCACAAGAATAGGACAGCTAAAACTGTGAGCTATAAAGTGGGGGCAACGTTCATTCTAACGCCGTCACTGCACCGCACTGCTGACAACGTAAACAAAATGAAACGGGAAGTGAACATATTATCCTACTATTCTGTACCCAAGTGACGACCAATAAAGACGTGTAAAAGTATCGGTCTCGCGTGTGTTACGATATTTTTTCCCTCTTCACCGAAACGCATTATCCGGGGTATCCGGGTATTCCGCTGGCCTGTTGGGTGTCCGTATTCGTCGGTTTGTCCACTCTGTTGTCCCACAGGTTATGGGCCCAGAGTTTGTGAGCAGGGAAAAGTGTTTTCGGGGACGAAAAGTGGGCTTCTGGGAAGCCATCAGTGCGCGAAAAGTTTTTTTCGGCGTGGGTACAGTCGGCCTCGCGGTCGACACGTTCATTCGGCGATTGCATTTGGCTCGGTCTGCGGAGCAGCGCGGCTGTAGTAGTGTGCGTGTGTTCTCGAGTCGACTTGAGCGTGCGCGGTTTCGGTTGCTGCAAGGTGAATTTAATACTTCAGGTGGTCTCAATACTGTAAATGAGAATTTCAGCCATGTTTAAACGCATACTAATACAATCCATATCAAGTAACATACTGGTCTGGCAGACTGAAGCTGTCTCCTTTACATCTATGCAATAGTGCCTGTGATGTCAAACTCGCAGTTCCATTTTAAAACAAACAAAGTAAAGGAGATGATTAGTTTCACACTGCCAGGCCTGTGTTCTATGCCATGGGATATGATGCGTCAGGCTGCACGGTTTGTTTACCATTATTTCGGGGGGAAAGTGCACGTGCCAATGTTTGTAAACAAAACGTTTAGCCCAAACCGTTTACATTCATTTAGAACTCTTCACTCTTAGGCAAAATTGCAATAAACAGCTGTCATTATGTGCGTAATACACTATTGAGTGTTCCTTACTCTTTCGCTCCACTGCTAAATCTCATTTGATACCCCGCTACTCCACCCGTCTTCCCCACAAACTGAAGAAAATAGACCACCTGAAGTATTAAATTCACCTTGGGTTGCTGGTGTGTTCAAGACTGGCAGAAATTTTTCTCGAGTAACAGGTAGAAGGGGCCTGAGTGACACGTTTTCGTTCTCGTCGTGTGTGAAATCGATCGGAGAAGAAAATGAGTGAGCAATTTCTGTTCGCTCGTTTGAACAATCAGAATTTCCCCGTGTGGATAACGCGCATGGAAATGTATTTGAAGCGCGAAGAACTGTGGAAAGTGATAAGAGACGCAGCTCCAAACCCGGTCATCGCTGACTGGATAAAGTGCGATGAAAAAGCGCTGGCCATGATTGTCCTGGGTTTGGAGGACAGCCAGCTGAATTTAGTGCGTGGTGCTACGTCGGTAGTCGAAGCGTGGAACAAATTGAAAGATTTCCACGAACAGACGTCGATGACGTCAAGAGTGTCGTTGCTTCGTCGTATATGCAGTTTGAATATGGCCTAAGGAGACAATATCGAGAAACATCTTTACGACCTGGAAGAGCTTTTCGATAAGCTGGCCTGTGCGGGTCAGGAAATGGAGATGCCGCTCAAAATTGCAATGATTTACCGCAGCTTGCCAGAGTCTTACGGTAGTTTGGTTACAGCTCTGGAAGGTAGACCAGATGCCGACCAGACAAGGAGCTGGTAAAGCAGAAGCTGATTGACGAGCATCAGCGGCGTCAGGAGCGTTCGGGTGACAGTGGGGAAAACGCGATGAAGATTCACAGCGATAAGAAGAAAAGTGATCGAGTGTGTTTTCAGTGCGGCAAACCGGGACATTTTCGCCGGAATTGCCCGCAGCAGCCGAGAAGCGGCCTGAGCGGTAGTGATGTGAAAGGTGACGCGAAATCCAAGTTCAGTAGTGCGAAAGCGAAGCAGGCAGAAGAAAGTGATTCGGCGATCTGTTTTGTGGCTGGAGCCCAATGTAGTTGACCGTGGGTCGTCGATAGTGGGTGTTCCAGTCACATGACGAACGATAGGTCGTTCTTTGACAAACTGGACACGAGTATGAAAGTGAAGGTTGTTCTGGCCGACGGGTCAGAGACGATGTCCGGTGGAATCGGAAACGGCACAGTGAAATGTGTGGACGGTGAAAACTGTTTGGTGGACATTCCGTTCAAGGACGTACTTTATGTGCCTTCACTGGAATGGGGACTCTTATCGGTGAGAAAACTCGTGAAGAAAGGACTAAAAGTGGAACTCAGTGGATCGCGTTGTGAAATTTCGTCTGCACAAGGCAAAGTAGTGGCTGTAGCGGAACCGCGCGGCAATCTGTTCGCGTTGAAGGTGGCAGAGGAAGCTCGGCTGGGCAAGGATGCTTGGCACCTGCAGGATTGCCAGCACACCTGGCACCGCCGGCTTGGTCATAGAGACCCGGCGGCGTTGGACGAGATGCAGAGGAAAAAGCTGTCGTCGTACTTCAGGATGCAGGATTGTGGAATCCGGCAGGTTTGTCAACCTTGCCTTGAAGGTAAATCAAGTAGAATTCCATTTCCTAAAACTGCGAGCAATCGGACCCAACGTGTTCTCGACGTTATTCACACGGATGTTTGTGGCCCAATGGCAAACGTGACGCCAGGGGGTGCCCGCTATTTAATGACAATCATTGATGATTGTAGTAGATACACAGTCGTGTGCCTACTGAAACGTAAGAGCGATGTAGCTGATTGCATTAAGAGATTTGTCGCGCACGTCGAAAACAAGTTTGGTCGGGATCCATGTGTCATTAGGTCAGATGGCGGGGGTGAATATACCGGTCATGAACTAAAGCGGTATTATGAGCAGGAGGGCATTCAGGCCAAGTTTACTGCAGCCTACTCTCCTCAGCAGAACGGAGTGGCCGAGCGAAAGAATCGCTCTTTCCAAGAAATGGCCACTTGCATGCTTCTTGATGCTGGCCTTGATAAAAAATATTGGGGGGAGACGGTAGCGACGGCAGCATATCTGCAGAATAGGTTGCGATCCCGCGCCGTTGATACCACACCTTACGAACGGTGGTACGGCAAGAAACCGTCACTATCACACATTAAGATATTCGGTTGTCCTGCATTTGTTCACATTCCAGATGTTAAACGGTCGAAACTAGATAGCAAAGCGAAGAAGCTGCTGTTCGTGGGTTATTGCAGTGACAGGAAGGGCTACAGATTCCTGAACACGGATACAAACGAGATCACCATCAGTCGCGATGCTCGTTTTGTGGAGATTAAGGAGGATATTCCGGCACCTGGCGGTCGGCAGTTGGCCGAAGAGGAGCAACTCGTCGAAGTAGATGGAAAATGCAGCCGGCCGAAGAATCGACCAGAACCAGAAAACCCAGAGCAGCCACGGAACCAAGATGAATCTGAGGAGGAAGCTTTCTTCGACTGGGATCATGAACACGGACAGCCCGACCAAACGGAAGCGACGTAACGAGACATGAAGCGGAGCATCCGAGGCGTGTTGCCAAAACGATTGGAAGACTACGTCGTCAAGGCCGCGTTTCTGGCACAGGAGGAGCCAGCGACCTACGAGGAAACAGTTTCCGGGCGGAGCAGGATTTATGGAAGGAAGCGATGACGGAGGAGTACCAGTCGCTGATGGAGAACCGAACGTGGAAGCTTGTTGAACTGCCCGCTGGTCGCACCTCAATTAGCTGCAAGTGGGTGTATAAAAAGAAGCACGATAGTGTCGGCAACGTTTCCCGGCACGGCTAGTCGCGAGGGGATTCTCGCAAAGATTCGGGGTCGATTACGACGCCGTCTTCGCCCCGGTGGCGACTCAGACAACTTTAAGGATTCTCCTGACATTCGCCGGACAGAAGAAGATGCACGTGCACCACCTCGATGTGAAGAACGCATACCTCCATGGAAAGCTTAAGGAGGAGGTGTATATGCAACAGCCCAAAGGATTCGTCATTCCCGAGAAGGAGAAGTACGTGTGCCGGCTCGATCGGAGCCTGTACGGCCTCAAGCAGGCCGCACGCGTGTGGAACGAGACGATTAGTGCGATGTTACGAGACCTCGGATTCAAGCAGTCAGTATCAGATCCGTGCCTCTATATGAAGATATTATTCGGCGGTGGCATCGTCTACCTTCTAATTTATGTCGACGATATGATTGTGGCGACCACGCCGCAGGAGGAGATCAAGCGCATCGTAGAGCAGTTGCAGAAGAAGATTACGTTAACTTCGCTTGGGGAAGTAAACCAATTCTTCGGCGTTAGAGTGAGTAGAGACAGTGAAGGATTCTTCAGCCTGGATCAGAACGTATTTATCAAGGTTCTTGCGCAACGGTTTGGCCTCCAGAATGCTCAAGGTTCGAGCATTCCACTCGACCCTGGATACTATCGCAGCCGGGTGAACAGTCGACCCCTGGAGTCGAACGAGCGCTACCACAGTCTGGTAGGCGCGCTTCTTTACATCGCAGTGAACACAAGGCCGGATGTAGCCGCAAGCGTGTCCATCTTAAACAGGCAGATCAGCGGTCCTACGGAGATCGATTGGGTCGAATTGAAACGTGTCGTGCGGTACTTGCTGAAAACCGCCAGCTCTAAGTTGAAGCTGTCAGCTTCGAAGGATGAGCAGCTGGTTCTCATCGGATATTGTGATGCGGATTGGAGCGGAGATCCGTTGGACCGGAAGTCGAATTCTGGCTATCTGTTTCAACTGGGGAAGGGTACAATTTGCTGGGCAAGCCGGAAGCAGACGAGCGTCTCTTTGTCCAGCATGGAGGCCGAATATATGGCCTTATCGGAAGCGTGCCGCGAATTAGTCTGGCTGAGACATTTGCTGGAGGAAGTAGGAGAAGAACAACTGAAGCCAACGACCATTTTAGAGGATAATCGTTCCTGTATCGACTTCGTAGAGACGGAACGGAAATCAAGAAGGTCGAAGCATATCGACACTAGGGTGCACTACACGAAGGACCTGGTCGATAAAGGTGTGGTGATTCTCGAATATTGTCCGACGGAGGAGATGGCCGCGGACATCTTAACAAAACCGTTAGGCGCGGTGAAACTGCAGCGATTCGTGGAAACAATTGGGCTGGTCAGAACTAAGGGTTCTATAACAGTGAACTAACTTCAAATCGCTAGTTGCACATTGATTGTTGCTTGTACCGAGAGGTACAGAAAAGCTCAAGAGTGTATTGCAAGGTGCAGACTGCAAGGGACCTAGGGGTTCTAAAACAGTGAACCAATTTGAAATTTATAGTTTCATATTTAATATTGGTTCTACAATGGCTGAAAAACAATAATGTACAATTCGCGAAAAAGGACATCAATCTGCAGAAGTGTCCGGAACTTCGGCCAATTAATGGTATAGGGCGATGGTCAAGCGGCACTTTCAGGAGGAGGGTTCAGTGTCTCAAAACATACAGGAGTTGCTGAAAAACTGGACAGCAACCACCAGGAAAGTTACAAAAGTAGCTGTGCAGAATTTAATGAAGAACTTCAAGTCCAAAGTGCAGAAACTATGATTTTCATCAACATTAACAGTGAAATGCAAAAAAGGTTACTTTTCTTCAATAATTGTTAATAATTATTCCTGATAATATAGGGGCCCATCAAATTTTAGAACTGTGTACGGAATTGTACACATAGTTGAATAAATGCAACGAAAGAAGAGAAAAACTGAAACACGGGTACCCTGTTCTACCGCCCGGATTTTCGGTGGTCGCCTTCTTGCTAGTTGTCATAAAAAACTATTTTGTCCACCAACATCTCCTCTATGCATCTTTAAAGCCGAAATGTGTACAAAGTTGCACATTCTATGGACGGTTGTGGAAACAAATTAATAAAACCTTTATAAGACCAGGAAGATTTTGAAAATGTTCTAGTAAAAGATGTTATGACCACTTGAGAACCTTCATAAAACCTATTGGCTGCCATCAAAACCAACATAGGGCCAAATGGTCACAGCTGTCAAACTTCACTGTGGAATCGTGGTTGGTTTTTGTACGGAACCTGATGGCGGTTGTACCACCCAAAGTGCGAGAATTTTTCAGAAATATCTTAATCAACTGTTTCTAATATAGATATAACTCTAATGTTGTGAAATGAACAATCAGTTTTGATGAATTATGTGTAAATTTTTTTTGCTGCTATTATTTTGGTGGCCAAAATTTATCGTGGACAGGCTTTAAGTCAAAATTCAACCAGTTTACACGCATTCTTGTCTAACCAAGTTTTGATCGTAGCACCCTCTAATATTTTGAGAATGGAAGAATCGGTGAACTGTTCAACTGTTTATAATCGTACTTTTACAAAATTCGAAGATTGAACTGGTGAGCGGTGAATTTTCATTGAATTATGAAAAAAGATTTTAGCTTAGCAACTGAACCAGCCCATTTTTAATCAATGCTTCTAAAATTTGAGGTACATGCATTAGCCGCGAATGCTAACATGAATCAAAAATGATACGGGCATTAAATTGACAACATGCGGGTTAGTATGTTTGTGATGATTTTATAATCCCCTCTCCAATGTGGCAGTCTGTCACCTGTCTCATTCAAAAGGAAAAAAAATACCCCCTTCCCTATCAATCCAATCAAACTTCAAGCAATATATAAAGTGCATCAAAAATCTTCGGTGCTGTCGGTGGCGGAAAGGAAGGAAAACAAACGAAAAATAAACTCCAAATCAGGTGACACTGTGTGAGTGATGCGGGAAATTGATCGGAGAACGAAAATCTGATGTTCTATTTACGACTGAATCTTTTCTGTGCATTTGGAGATTAATTTTGGCCGCCTTCCGCTTCTCGCTTGTCTCCCGCTGTAAAGCGAAATTTTCCCGTTTTGTTTGTGTAGTTTGCTGTAATCTATTCCACCAATCTCGAACGATTGTTTCGCCTCGTCCTCTTTGTGCGAGGAAATGTCCTTGTGTTTTGGTTCCGCTATTAACTGTTACTTCCGCACTGGTAGCTCCTAGTCAGTTTCTGTTTTCATTTTGGAGTCGACTTTCTGCAGCGGCGCACATTTTTCCTTCTAAACACTAACACACGCACACGAACAGGGTCGTCACCACGAGTTTAAGGGAAACGGACTAGGATGGGGTGGCAATTTTCACACAGCAAGCGTCTAGCGAATTGACGTCTGTCGGACGGCACACCACAATTTTCTTCCTCAGTAGGCCTTGCACTGATTTTATCCCCCACCGAGTCGATGGCTGAGATTATTATTTTTCGTCACACCACCACCTCCTCCACCACCACCATCACAAGTTTCTGCACCATCCGTGCCCAACATCACGCTGGATGTGGCCTTCTCACTCTTTGTTTTTTTTTGTGCACTTTGTTCTTCTTTGTTTTCCCTCTCGCGCAAGGGATGGCAAAATGACTGTATTCAGCAGGGTCGACTGGGAGTTAGTGAGTCTTTTTTCTGTTGCTAAACGCTATTCGATGCGATATCCTTCGAATGTGTTTTTGGTACTGAACCGAGAGAAATAGCTCGATAGGTTTTCGATTACAGAACAATTAAACTGCCATAGATTGTTGGTGTACACTGTGGAGATGGGATGGAACTTGAGACTCGAACTACAGTACGGGTGGAATGGAAAAATGGGGAACTCAGTGTTGCCAGATGTTCCCGGAGATTGCTCGGTTAAAATGTTAAGGAATGTTGAGAAGCGAACCGAAATAGATTTTTAAGGATTGAAATTACTCATTGCGTATAAAGGCTCAAAAAAGTAATAACGGAAGCGGAACGGCAATGGCAGCGGAAGAGACAAATCTGACTATACCTGCTTGTCGGATAGAAAACTAGTTAGATCCAAGCTAATTGCAATTGGATATATCGACGTCATTTACGACAGCTGTCAAACTTGTCGTTTCCGTCTCCATTACGTTTGTGCCTTAAACGCCACTGAAAGACTGTACCTGAAAAAACGAGGCACTCAAAAATGCTCACAAAAATCAGTTTTAGTCGGCGTTTTATCAAAGTTTCAGGGAATAAACTAGAACAATATGGTTGGGTTCTAAATCATAGGTTTATTGGATCTCCTCTCCATGACCAAATGCCCACACTTTACCCATTACCTAACTCATAAAGTGTTGGGCAATAGTGGGCCAACTTTTCATTCTTTTACTCACTGTTTCTTCAAAGCTAGCTTATTCTTGAATACTTTTGGTGTTTAACGAAGTTTGTGATGGCCCAAAATCGATCGAATGAAGCTTCGCCGAGTTGGGTGGGTTGAAGTATTTTGGTACAGAATCTTTGTTATCTTTGTGTCAAACTAACACCGGATCCGCGTGAAGCCAGGATTCCAAATTGAGTCAACATAGCATCACGCCACCATGAGACCACAGGAAGAGCAACAGGCACATTTTGAGGCCCTCGTCTCGGTAGATTTGCCCATTTATATCTCCACACCCACCTGCCAAACCAAGAACTTTTTGGCAAATTTGGCCATCTTATTCTCTCTTACCTCCATAGAAACGGCCAACTGTGATGTGGCAACATAAAACTCCTGCCCCGGTTATTACTTGGTGTCCGCCTTGATCTCGTCGTTCATCACGACGCACAGCTCGTTACAGCTGCCTAGAGCGGATTTTTCACTACCGTGATTTGTTTGTAGTTCTCGTTCAGTGCCTTACTGACCTTGTAGACGTGGAGGCCGGCACGATTCATTGTATTCTGCACAAACCAGATGGATACCTCTATCGTTTTCGCCACATTGCAAATAGAAAGGTTCAGTAGATGCCGAACAGATTCAACATCCGAGTCAACTCCTTACTAGCCTTCACTGTACCAGCTGCCCTAGGGTTTTTGCAGCTGCCTGACCGCCTCTGGGTCGTTTGGGTCTCCTTTAATGACTTCACCACTCAACACACCGTTGAATGTGTAACCGTTGTTACACATTTGAATTGTTTTTTTAAATGCGCCATGTGAATCGAAGATTCAAATCGGTTACCAAATTTTAGCGGTTAGAACACCACTGGGCTGCAACCAACATGGCGTGAACAAAGTCCCGGTATGCTGACGTCACGAAACATGTGTGATTGGCTGAAGGCTCGAAGGACTCGCAGTGGGCGGCCATCGAGGAGTTTAAAACAGGCGAGCGTGTAGATCAGACGTGCTACAAAATATTACCAGTGGCTAAGTTAATTTTACACGAAGGCGCACATGTTTTTTTGGTGGATCTGCTCTTTTTCTTTTACCATCTCGATAACCACTTGGCAGTTTGTTATGAAAGACCAACGTAAACATTACACTCAAAGCGAGTTTCTGCCATAATTCCATCAATTATTACCTACACGTTAAAAAGTTACTAGCTAATCATTGTGCCTATATTTTTCCGAGTACAGTCTTTAAGAATGACTTTTGTTAGAAAGTTCGATTTCTACTAGGTTTGTGATTCAATTGATATGAAAATTCGTCAAAATGGATAGTTATTGGAGTCGCCACAAGCTTTTTTTACAAACCATGACTCCGTCATCAGAAATTCGATCGAGCTGTTGCTAGGTTTGACCTGGAGCTGGATAGTCCAGAAGAAAATGGATATAGTGTTTGGCTCAAGAAATACCAGCACAACGGTCCCAAGCTCAGTCGTAAGCTTAGTAATTCGCCCGTAATAACGTACCTCACACCAAAACACTCTCAAATATTGTGTCAACATAACATAGCAAATCAAAACAACAACAAAGATACTAGAACCGAAAGGGACCGAAAAGCGCAAGAATTATTGCGAGCTGCAGACTGCAAGGTGTACTTGGAACCTAGGAGCTCTACAACAGTGAACCGATTTCAAATCGCTAGTTGCATATTGATTGTTGCTAGTACTGGAAACTACATCAATGTATTGCAAGGTGTACTTAAAATCAATGTAGAACTCCATTTTAAATCGCTAGTTTCCAACTTTAAATCGCTAGTTTCGTATTGAATTTTGGTTTTACCGTGTGTGACTAAGTTTGCTGAATTCATTTGACAGTTCGTACAATCGTATTTTCGGTTGATGAATCACTTGGCAGAAACCAAACCAGCACACACACTTTCAAACCTGGTACAAACAATGATGACTTCGTCTTCAAGTATTCGTCGTTTGGTATCTCCAATCATTCGATGTACTCTAAAAAATATTGTGTCTGCCTTGTTTGAGCGTGTATATTCCACACGTTGTATATAGTATAGTGCGTATGTCTACATAAAACTGATTGGATTTTTTCCAACCGATTAACCGGAAAATCGATTAAACAAACTACCAAATCAGTTTGTCAGTCTGCATCTCTCACGATCAAACCAGCGGGTGGATAGCATAGACTAACTCTAAGACCAGTAGATCAATCATACAAATACGATTTTTTTTCTTGGCTCAGTCAGTACTAGCACATCGGTCCCAAGCTCAATAATGCGCCCCTAATTATGAACTCACACGAACACACTCTAATATATTCTGTCCAAATAACACAGCAAATCAAAACAAAGGCGCAAATATGTATAGTAAGGTGCTGGCTTTGAGGTGTACTTCGGACCAAGGGGTACTACAACAGTGAACCAATTTCAAATCGCTAGTTGCATATTGATTGTTGTGGATAGTCCTGAAGAAAATGAATATATTTTTTGGCTCAGGAAGTACTAGCACACCGGTCTCAAGCTTAATGATTCGCCCCTTACAACGTAACTCGCGTCAACACACCCTCAAATATTCTTTCAAAAATAACATAGCGAATCAAAACAAAGCCAAAAATACTATACTCCAGTTTCATTGTACTCAATTTTTGAGTACATATGTATACCAACAATCAATATGCAACTAGCGATTTGAAATTGGTTCACTGTTGTAGAACTCCTTGGTCCGAATTACACCTTGAAGCCAGCGCCTTGCTGTACATATTTGCGCCTTTGTTTGGATTTACTGTGTTATTTTGACAGAATATTTGAGAGTGTGATCATGTGAGTTCATTATGAGGGGCGCATTATTAAGCTTGGGACCGAGCTTGGGACCGATGCGCTAGTACTGACTGAGCCAAAAAAAGAATCGTTTTCGTATGGGACCTACTGGTCTTAGAGTTAGTCTATGTGTATACTATCTCTTTTTCTTTCACGGAAATGTTACTCAATTTTAGTAAAAATTGGATCTACTCAATTTTATGAGTAATATTTCCGTGAGAGAAAATGTTATAGTATACAATTGTACTCAAAAATTGAGTAAAATGAATCGGGAGCGTAGTACCGAAAAGTACTGAAATGCCCAAGAGTGTATAGCAAGGTGCAGACTGCAAGGTGTACTTCGGAACTAGAAGTTCTACAACAGTGAACTATTTTCAATTCGCTAGTAATACCAGGTACCTGGCTACCCTGTCATATCTACTACTGCTTGACAGTATGCATCATATCATGGGCCTTATTTGAATAAGGCCCGTCTAACGTTTGCCGCAAAGGGTACGAGTGCCAGTATTGTTTACAAACAATCAATCTTTTGACATTTGGATGCTGGATATGTTGGCTACAAGAAAATTACTGTCCGTCAGCCCCCAAATTCCTCAAGAAATCGTGCGTACCAGCTGCGATGGGTTTACAAAGTGTTTGCGCAAAGTTATCAAGGAAAAGGGCGAGAGATTAGAATTGAAATAATATGCTTTATTTCTATAACATGTATCATTCAAATGTAAAATTAATGCTGTGATTTGGTTGATTTGTCTTGCTGTAATCTTATTTTTTAGTAACACCTATTGTGAGACACCCTGTAGAATCCCTGGTCTAAATTACATCAGAGAGTACCTCCAGGAGGTTAGATTGTCTTGAAGAAAACCTAGTTCAGGAAGTAACAGCGCATCGGTCCCAGGTTCTTGCATAACGAACCACTTCTGGAAATAGAACTTTCAACTCTCAAAATAACCTAAAATAAATAAAAGTGAATCAAAACAAAAAAAAATTTCTTGTATCGTCGAGCGAAAGAATGAAGTATTCTCTGGTAAAACAGTGAGCCTAATTTAAATAGCAAGTTTCCAATTGATTTTTGGTGCCACATTTTTTCTTATTCCAGTTCTAGAATCTTTGTTTTTGTTTTGAATCGCTGTTTTGCTTTGGCATAATAATTGATGGTTGATTCATTCAGTTTTGGACCGCAGCGCTGGTTCTTCCTGAGCCAAACATAAATGTACATATTCTTCTTGGCCATCCAGCTCGTGCTTGCTAGTCAGTGATTATCATACTCTGTCTGCTGAAAACATGCGTGGAAGGATTCCCGACTACCTTGCATCAATGATATTAAGCCACTACTCTTCGATACATTCTCCTGTTGATTGTGTTCTGAAGGCTGTTCAAGAAATGTTTTTCGTCTTTTCATTGATGCCATCCCAACTTACGAAAATATGGCAATGTTGTCTTGAACTCTTCATCTGTCTCAATGCACAGTGGTCCAGAATGGGAATTTAGCTGGAAAGATACATTTTCAGCAAGTTTTAGAGCAAAATTGTCCTTTACAAAGTTGTTTCTAATAACAAGGCGCTACTTTTGGTGTGAATTAAAACTCCTGGTACTTATTTTTAGAAAAATCGAAAATCTAACTTTTGTATTCGCAGAAATAAAGGCATAAAGTAATGGAAAAGTTGTAGAATAAATAATTTCAGGCAACTTTAATGGCATAATTTTGTTTGTACCTTGTGATATGACCGAATTCGATCATTTTTTGCTACGTTGCTTAGGGTGACCCTATAGAAATCAGTTATTTTGCTGCAACTTTTTTATTTAAAATTATTCTGCAAAGTTGTCTTCCCAGTGATTCTAGAACAATAAAAGTTACACCTGAAATCATCCTTATCGTATGTCAAACAAAAGTAATTATGGTTTTTGTAAACAAAATAGACTTTCTTCAAATGTTGGTTTTTCTAGTTGGTGCAGATAGTTTATTTTTTTAAATTGAGTAAAACACATTTGAAAAGGGCGTAATTTTATAAGAAAATCGTTAACTACCCGCTAACGGTAGGAAACATTGGCAAGATTTACACGTTCAAACTTTTATCTTTTCAAGTTATAAAAAACCATCTGAAGACAACGTTGTTGGCAAATTTGAAATGGAAAAATTAGAGCAAAAAACTGTTTTTTTTTTTTTCTGCAGGGAGTAGTATCTAAGGAAAATTGTCCTGAAGAAAGTTCTTACTTCCGATATTAATGATGAGTAATTTCGCCATAGGTTTCTTTTGCTGTTTGATCATAGTTTGGTCACAGTGGTCCAGAATGCGAATTTAGCTGGAAAGATACATATTCAGCCAAAGTTTGAAGGTGTGGAGCTAAATTGTCTGGCACAAAGTTGTTTTCAATCACAAGGCGCTTCTTTTGGTGTGAATGAAAACTAGAGTGGTCCTTATTTTCAGAGAAATCGAAAATCTAACTGTTTTATTTTCAGACATAAAGGCATACGCAGTTCGGAAATATTGATTCAAAACTAGGAATTGAAACTAATTTTCAAAACTTTAACACTGATTTTTTTGGATGATAGATATATGTTACTTACGATCTATTTTACCGAAATCCGTTACCATACACACGCTGTTTTTTTGCCAAACATCCAACAGCCGATCATTTGGGCATTTCAACTAACTGAGATACAGTCAATAAATTACCGAGATTCGGCTAACATATTAAAGTTTTACCGATACTCAGCTAACATATCAACATTAAACACGGGTATCAGCAAAAATAACTGCCGAGTTCATCGACTGTTTGACATTTTGCCGAAGTAAACTGAGTGTGTAGACATTTGTTCTTCATGAAGAATTCATTTATCTCTGGACTGAAAATGTGGCAAAATATTAGCATAGACAGACGTGCGGCTTCATCTTAGTCAAGTTGTCAGATTTACTGTAGCGATAAGTTGACTACTGTAAAAGATAATTCCAACGTTATTAGATTCCAAATGTAACACAAACAAATTTCAATAGTTTTGTTTGAGCTTGAATGTCTGTCTGCAATTTGAGCGAGACTACTCGATGGAACTGCTTGTATTGAGAAGAAGGCAAACTTGAAAATGAAAATGTAATCAGAAATTTCAAACAACAATATTTCTGTTTTACGAAAAGTACTTGAGGAAATAATCTTAAGGGCATCTTCAGCGGTGGTCTATTTTTGTCTTTGACAACTTTATACTTGATGTAGAAGGAGATGTTCGCTCATTACCATGAGGCACCAAGAGTGGACAGTAATGTTTGCTAGAATGGAAGATATGTAGAGAAAGTCTCGAGTAATTCATGATTAGGGCCCAAAAGCCAATTGTAAATAATGAACTTAAACGTTGATCCCTCTCGAATCACGGGAGCCCTACGACATCCAACCACACCAAATGGTATAGGAAAAATTCCTCTAGCAGATGCTGCTTTCAACTCACATGAGTGTTTTGAGATTCGTTAGAAATCAACTAATTGTTTACAAATGGCTTTTAGGCCATAATCATGAATTACTCGAGAAGTGTTGAAAGTTCCGTCAGTGTACGGGTAGGTTGAAAATAGAATAGAAGTATTAAAAATTGAGCGAAAGGGCATGGGTAAAGTAGTCTTCTAGCCAAGGACGTTACCTTTGCCTAACATCCTACTGCGGGGTGAGTCGAGGCACGTACGAATCCGCCACCTCAACAGGCAAAAGTAACGTGTTGAATCGCGCTCATGTACCACTGATAGCTTTGTGATAGTTTCTAGCGGTAGTTTACCGGTACTTTATACTTGATTTGCATCAGCAAAACTTGAATAGAACCAGCTAAAATAGACCAACTTTACCTTCTCCGCACCGATGTTGTACTTCTTGTTGTTAAACTTATCAACACCTGTCATCCTGTCAATTATTTAGATCATCAGACATCAGACATCAGCGATCAGATTTATTTTCAGAGGTCGCAGATTTTTCACATGGATTGATTCGACCAAATAATTTCTACTTGCTCTTTCGTTTGGCTGAAGGTGAGTGTGTGAATGCATGCATTTCAGCTAAGCGATATTAGATAATGCTGGTGTGTAATTTGGCAGCGGATAAACAAGAGTCGAAGCGGAGTAGATCACGTCCTTGAAGACACAAGAAATTCATAAGTCAGAAAATGTCCCGGAAATTCAGGAAACTTCTGTTGATATTTGGAGCATTCTCAAAAGTTTAGGAAAAATTCCAAGGGTTTTTCCCTAAGTTAGGAGAGCTTCATCCCAGAAGCGCAGGGTACTTAAGTTTTATGAAGAACTTAAACTTCTTACTACCAAGTCAATGGACTTATTCGAAGTTCCGCCACTGCTCTTCCCAGAGAGTGAGCAAACTTCATGATTGTCTCGAAACTTCCAAAAAGTTCATTTAACTTCATAGTAATTCAGAAAATAATTTTCAAAGAGTTCGTTAAGTTTCTAGAAGCTTATTTAAGCTCTGATCAATTAGTTTCAACAAGTGCAAAGATTGTCTAAAAGTGGTAGAATATGCAATTGAATAATATGGTACTTAAAAACGATTTCTGGAAAAATCAAAGATTTTTGAGTCTATATTCAAGGTATCATCGGTTTCCCCCAGAAAGCTTATCAAAACTGCCATAATAAAACATATTCTCTCCACCCGAAGATAAGCCAGAATATCCAGATCTCAGTAAACCTGCTGGAAACTTCTATACAATCGAGTTGTTTAGCTGTATGAGCTATTTTCGTGTGCTAATCATGACCAATCCATCAATAAACCGTTTCTTCAGTTTAAAAACTTCATTAGTTTTCATTTTGAGGATCAAAATACTTTCGGAATCGGAATTTGCCACAAAACTGTCGTAAAATCCACAACTGTCACAATCCCGGGAGCTTCCTTATTTCGAGCTACCCAAGTAACCACAAGCATTATATTATTGCACTTATTTAAACCAAAACCAACATCGGTAATGCAGGATCGCATCAATTCAACAGTTGTCAAGTAATGAAGCGTTAGATTAGCTTTAGAATGTAGTGGTACATTACCAATGCAATAGTGCTACTTTAGCAATGTCTTATGGCATTACAAAAGATATAGCATTAGTTCGATTAGTGGGGCCCTTTTCAGCTTTAATCCAGTTTTTATGATGCACCAGACGTTATACACATGCCCTAAATATGCATGCTATTACAGCCCCGGAAAATGCAGTGATTGCAAAAAACTAAGAGAACCATTTGTTATTCAGGAATGAAACGAAGAGCAATTCGCTAGCACCGGGAGCAACTTGAGGTAATGATCAGCATCCAGAGCGAGCAACACCACCTTCTGTTCAGCACCAGCATCACCCGCAGCAAAAACGGCCTTTTTGGCTCAAAAGCTGAAATTTTAACTCATTAATTGGTATTATCAAGCACCGTGTAGTGTTTTGGAAATGTATTTTTCTCGTTTCAAATTGCTTCAACAAGAGATCAAAATATATACCAGATTTGAAATGTTGCAAAATAGATCCGTTATCAAACAAAATTTAAAACACCCGTGCTGCGATGCTTTTGCGTTTGATCTAAAATAAATCCCATCCACGATTTGGACCACCGTTGAAGATGCCCTAAGAGATCAACGATCAATAATATTTAAAAAAAACAATTTTCAGCTCGCTTCAACCAAATGGATAGTCCGGCAACACTGTTCCATCCATTATATTCTCAAGAGGAATCATATTACTCCTCATTTCCAAACTGCTATCATATTTATAAACCTAAGGTTCCGCAATAACCAAAATAATACCACTCCCTTCAAGTACAACCACGAGAACAAAGAAAAAAAAGAAAAGAAAAAAAAACAGATAAACCAATATGACAGATGTCCTCCACTCGAAAACAGTTTGTATAGAATGATGGATTGCATTGAAATAATATGCAAAATTCCAGCAAAAAAGAAACTCTAAATTAACACGAAACACTAGTCCGAGCACGTTCCCGGTGACGTCTTCGAGTCTCCATTACGTCAATAGACCCAAAATAACACACGCTACATCGCAGTTTCGAAGCAGCCCATCTCAACTCGAAAGGAACTCCTAGAGCGGAACGACAGCGACTACTGCCCAAGTAAAGCGAAAAATCGAACGAAAGCAGTGACATCAGGAGAGCTGCTACGACACTTTAACAACAACCTTAAACAGAAGATGAAAATTGTGAAACGGACCAAGGGGGGTGGAGGTTTGGGAAGGAGGAAAATCTTTAAAGGCATTTAAATCCCTTCATCATACTAGATCGGACAGGGCTGCAATCCCGTAGAACATCAGCAGTAGCAGGCCTCCACCGGCAGTCGTGGAAGGGTGGCCCCTGCTCGTAATCATCGTTCTTCCTCTTCTCACACCGCTTTACGCTTCTTCTTCTTTCTCGATTTGCTCCACTCTCTTGCTTTTTCACCAGAAATCAAAACCACCAGCAGGGGGTAATCCTTCTTCCTTCTTCTTATTCTTCACGGTAACATTGTCGGTTTGCAGCGCCCTGCACCCTTCATTTTCCGGAAAACTAAGTATCACTCACTTCTCTCGTTTCGAGCAAGGCGTGTGCACCAGAATGCACATTTAACCACCACACTAACCCCAAACCTCTCACACACTGACTCGATCAGTGATGTGAAACATTTTCCTTCTTCCTGAGAGCGAAAAAAAAACTTTTCTTCGATTCGAAACTCCCAAAAGTAGGCTTCCTCGAGGAAATCGAAACAGCAATCGCAATCGCAATTGGAGAAGTGTCCTTCCGATTCTGTTGGTCGATTCTTCTGCTTCCGAATGTGGCGAGGCGAGAAAATCCTTTCGGCACTAACACAACACGGGACACGGTCGTCGCGGGACTTGTTGTTCGTTCGGAACTCTGGATGGAAGTGAATTCACACTCTATTTCACCGAAGATGACGGGCTGGTTTTGCTTCTTCCCCTTGGGCCAGGAGGATGGACACACGAAAACTGCGAGCTCTCGTGACACAAGGATGAACTGAACGAAGATGGCGAGGGTGGTATAATTTCAGCAGCGCATGCGTTGGGATTTGAATGAATCGAATTTGTAATAAGAACCGTTGATGCTCGTTGTTGGAGGTGATTATATGTTGTCAGAAATTTGTTGTAGTGAAATCATTTTCACTTATTAAGTTCTTTTTAAATATCTTTTCTCTACATAGAGCATCAGGTTCTGGTGTTTGTAATTGATGGATGATTATGTAATTGTTTGAAAAAGCGTTGATGAGGTTAGTCCAAAAGCGCCAACTGTAGAAGATGAGAAAAATATTTTTAGTTGCCAACCTAGGACACTTGGAAATAAGCAGTCTCATCGAATACAAGATTGAGCTTAAGGACAAATTTACAAATGCATATCCTATTCGCAAAAAAAAAAACCGTATCCTTGGAATCCACAGATCTAGATAATACACTCGATAAAACGATTAACGACGGAGTGGATTTTGAACTTGTCTCGATGCATAGAAAATTCCATGAGAGAACGAAAAGAGATGCTCTCCTCTATCTAATTAGAATAGGACCTTGAGTCAACTAGATCCTTAAAAGCTTTAAAGACGGTAGACCTTTCCGCAGCGTTGCTTTAAGTACCCTTGAATTATAAATCAAGAAAATTCACTGCGTTATCTGTACCAGGAAATGGACTCTTTCAGTTCACAAGGTTGCTCTTCGAAATGGTGAATAAATAGTCCGGCAACGCTGAACAAACTTATGTAGAGAGTCCTAGGTCACGGAGAACAAGAGTCTGTCGTTTTCGTGTACCTTTTCGTGTGCATGACATTGTCGTTGGAAGTCACACATTTGAGGAGCATGTGCATTATTAAGCTTGGGACCGAGCTTGGGACCGATGTTCTAGTACTGACTGAGCCAAGAAAAAAATCGTTTTTGTATGGGACCTACTGGTCTTAGAGTTAGGAGTTAGTCTATGGAGTTAGTCTATGGTACAACGCTGTACGTTGTATGTCTGTGCAAGGCATTAGCTTTGAGTTCATCATGCATGATTGTCTTAAACTAAACCCGTTCGCACTACAACCATAGACTAACTCTAAGACCAGTAGGTCCCCTACAAAAACGATTTTTCTTGGCCAGTCAGTACTAGAACTATCGTCCCAAGCTCGGTCCCAGACTCAATAATGCACCTTATAATGAACTCACATGAACACACTCTCAAATACTCTGTCAAAATAGCACGGTCGAAATCAAAACAAAGGCGCAAATATGTGTAACAAGGTGCTGGCTTCAAAGTGTAATTCGGACCAAGGGGTTCTACAACAGTGAACCAATTTCAAATCGCTAGTTACATATTGATTGTTGATACAACTTTGTTCTAGCAAAAACTGCTGTCTACTCCTAAAGCCTCATGGTGATGAGAAATTATTTCCTTCTCAAAAACAAAATCATCACAATTCTAAATCGGTAGTTTTTTGTTGTTAATTGTTGGTTTATTTCTTGCAGAGAATGGATTTTTTTTAATAATTAATACAATCTCTAAATTGGAAACTGTAAAATTATGTCTCTTCTGGATGCCCAATAAAATATTGAACAACTAAACCATTCCAAAGCTGTCCTCTATCGTTCGCTATTCAATTCCATTTTAGTACATCAACGGTCATTTCAACCAATTCGTTGCGAAATCTGCAAACCGACGCTGCAGCCACAATTTCGATTTCAATACTTCCCACGAATCAAACAGAGAATGAACATCCACATGGCTAGTGCTCATGAACTCAGCAGAAGAGAAAACCGTAAACAGAGAGGATTTCTACCTCCAGATGGTCTCTTGTTTCCAGAGGATGAACACCAGTGACACATAAACAACCAAATGTCAAACGGAGCTAATCCAAGAAGACAGAATTCCACGTCTCTCTCCAGAGGACGGGAACTTTAAATTTTTTTAGAAGTTTGTGATTTATCGCACCATTTAGGATTTAATTAACTTAACTTTTTTCAGAACATGACACAGTGAAACATTCTAATCATTCAAATAGTGATTATTCTACTGAATCAAAGAGACAAACCTACGATGACTACCCTCCACCGAAGAGCACTGATTCTGCTGATGCTGGCAGGATGGCTATCCTTTGCGGCGGCACATGGCTGGGGTTCGGACGATATGGAAGTGTTCGATCTGGTCGAGGAAATAAACGAAAACTTCTACTCGCTGATGCAGATCAATCCGAATGCGACCAATCAGGAAATCAAGCGTGCCTTCCGGACCCTGTCGGTGCAGCTCCATCCGGACAAGAACGATGCTGAGGATGCCAACATAAAGTTTCGCAATATGGTTGCGGTGTACGAGGTGCTGAAGGACTCCGGCAAGCGGGAGAAGTACGACAGGGTCCTGAAGGAAGGCCTGCCCAATTGGAAGTCTGCACTGTACTATTACCGGCGGATGCGCAAGGTCGGGATGGCCGAGTGCATGGCCCTTCTGGTGGTGATAATTACGGTGATCCAATACATCACGGCATGGGCGGCCTACGCCGAGAAGAAGTACACTGCTGTAAGTTGTCGGTCGATCGCTTTGATGGGTTTGCGTTTGATGGTAATTTTCTAATTATTTTCAGGAACAAATCATCGGGAGCAAGTTGAAGAAACTTCAGAAAAAGAACAAAACCAACGTGGACATCGACACGATATTAAATGAGATTCCCACTCCCAGTATTTGGAATACACTGCCGTTCCAGATTCCGATTTGGACATACAGAACGGTGACCGGAACGCCGGGTGCGATCAAATCGGCTATGGACTTCTACGCCGAACAGAAGAAGGCCGAGGAGGACAGGAAGCAAATGTAGGATTTCTTTCGATTGATTCTTTTTCGGTACTAACCGTATATCTTCTCCATTTTAGGGAAAAGGAGGAAGAGGAACTGCTGCGAAAACAGGAGGAAGAGAGAGTCAAGTTGAAGGAAGATCGTAACCTGCGTAAGCGAAACAAGAAATTTGTTGCTCCGAGAAGACTGACGAAGAACTGGCCGCCTATACGCAGAGTATTATCAAGCAAACTGCTTCCGCAAACGACCAGTCAAAGGCGAAACCGATAGTCACCGGCGGTCTCTGGACGGAGGACGACCTAAACGAGTTGGTGCGATTGGTGAAAAAGTACCCCGGCGGTACGACCGATCGATGGGAGATCATTGCCGAAATGATGGGTCGGGCAGTCTCCGAAGTGACCTACATGGCGGCCAAGATGAAAGATGGTGCCTACAAGATGACCGGGCAGACGGAAAGCGTTGCGGAAACGATCATATTGGAGGCCTCGAAGCAGAAGGTCAAGACAAAGAAGACTGATCCGGCTGCCGTCGCAGCGGAAGCCAATTCGAATTGGTCCCAAGAACAGCAGGCAGCTTTGGAAACCGCGATCCAAAAGTATCCCAAGAGTGGATCGTCGGATCGGTGGCAGAAGATTTCCAACAGCGTCCCCGGCAAGACCAAGGAGGAATGTATGACGCGGTACAAGTATCTGGTGGAGCTGGTCAAGAAGCAGAAGGAGGAGAAAGAGCGGGAGGCGGCTGCGGCGGCTACACCGGCGGAAGCGGACGAATGTCCTGTTGAGGATGAACCGACCGTCGAAGAATCGAAATCGAAATCGAAGGGTAGGAAGGCGCGGAAGCAGGATGACGTGGCGGAGGATGATGATAATGACGGGGAATCAGCTGTGACTACTGATAAGCAGCAAGGTGGTGGCAAGGCAAAGAACAAACGGCGGGAACGTAAGAAGGCAATCGAGTACTACAGCTACGAGGATTCGGAGGATGGTAGCGAACCGGGCGAAGTTTAGTCTGCTTTCGTCGGTCGGTTTAAGTGTTTAGGTCTCGTCGTGTGTTCATGTTAAGTGGAGTGAGCGGTGGTGAATTTCGGGCCTGCGGGATGAAGTTTAGCTTCGGGAGCTATGGCGAGGCGAGAAGTGTGAGTAATAAATTTGATTGATTGCACAAAAACTGCGGTCGAAACTGGTTGGTTTGATTGTTCTTCGAACGCAAGCTGGGGGTTCAAAGATGCATATGGTTTTTTTTTGCGGGTTGTCGAATGTGCACGTGAATGGTACAATCTATTCGAGCTGTAATCAAAAGGTGTGAAGTTATCTGAGCTATCGCGCTATTATCGAACCTTAAAAATGAATGCGACGGTGTTAATGGAAGTACTCGAATTATGACTAAGAAGAGTAATACCTGTTTCAATAGATGAATGAAACGTTTTCTCACCTGATTTTGATTAGCATATAGATAACATAGGGATGCCTTGGTTTGATATTTTGTAAGGCTTAAGTCTACCCACTGTTGATATTTAGGAAACTCAATGTTTTCAATATATAATTAATATATAGCCAGCTGAGAAGGCACAACTATGCAGCAAGGAGGACGAAACAACGAGGAGTTAAATAGCGTACTTCCACAGTAGACCGAATAGACTTAAATATAATCGTGGACCATACTCAACATTTAGAATCGGTCCTATTCAAGACGTCCAATTCAATTTTCCCAGCTCAAGAGATTGTTTCATTCTAATTTACCTTGATTTTATCTAAAGTGCCGTTGCATATTCTCATCAGCTGGGTGCTGGACAGCTGCATTGACGAGATGTGCCCAATAACTGAAGTCCGCCGATAAGACGCAAGGGCGAGGAGTAAAATAAACTGCTGTTCGGTGTGAACGAACAAGCGGTGGCTAGGCAGTGGTTAATAAGCAGCTGGTTATTTCAATCGTCGATAATGACGATACTGACCAATCGATTAATGCAGCTCAAAAAACATAGAAAGTTATTATCAATTTAAGATTTAGTATGATCTTTTTTTTCTCCAGCAAGAATTGACCCATTTCAAAACTCTTGTAACGTTGGAATTAAAAAAAAATGGACAAAAATTGCCGATTTTTCATGGTTTCACCCGCACTGACGAAACTGCCCATGCAGCATTGATCATAGTAACCCATGAGTCAGCAGACAAAATTTGACAGCCCTATCAGTCGAACTCTAACTGTGATGGCAAAAACAGTGAAGCAACTCCGTTCAGAAGTGTGCACGTTCAACGAATGGCACCCCGTCGCGTCGAAAACGGACATCGTGCGGCACTTTGTGGACGCTGGATACGCCTGTTCCGGCATCTACACCATCTTGGCACTATTAAACAACGATCAGAGCATCGAAAGAAAGCCAGGTTCTAAAAGGCTGAAGAGGAAGACCGAGGGAAAAGTGGCTACATCGCTGCGTGCGCTTGGCATGGAGGTCGGTCCAACCGGTCAAACAGTGAAAATTCACCTGAAAAACATGAACATACATGCCAGGAAGCGGAAAACGCGACCGCTGGTTTCGGAGGCTGAAGGCAATGACGCAGCGGCAGCGGCTGAATAAGATGGTCAACTCGATTTTCCCGGCGAATCGCGACGTGGCGGTGGTGATGAACGACGAGACCTATCTCACCCTGGATGGCAACGACTGGCAGGGCACTTCGTATTTTACTTCCCCCACGAAGGAAGTAAGCTCCGAGGTGAAGTTCATTTCACACACCAAGTTCCCCAAGAAGGTGCTGCTGTGGCTGACAATCGGCGAGAAGGGGATGTCAAAGCCGCTCTTCTTTCGCTCCGGACTGGCCGTGAACGGGGAAATTTATAGTACGAAATGCCTGCCGGAAGTTGCGTCGTTCATCAAGAAATACCATAAGGGCGAGGACGCGGTGTTCTGGCCGTATCTGGCATCGGCCCACTACTCGAAGTGATCGTTGGAGGAGATGGAGCGACTGAATAATGATGTGGTATCGAGTCGGCGAACCCGCCCAACGTCCCCCAGCAGCGTCCCATCGAGAATTTCTGAGCCAACCTGAACCGTAAGATCTTCTCCAAAAAATTTGTCGTGAAAACTGAGGATGAATTAATAAATAAAACGAAGAAAGAACTCATAAACATGCCTGCACGCATGTTTTCGTCCGCCATGGGGAATGTTCCGGTTAAGTGCCGGAAGGCCGCTCGCCGCTTTTGCAAATAATTACCTTCCATGGGAAATTTATCAAAAGCAATTATCTGTCTTAGTTTTTTTTATCACCATCCGAAAAAAGTTCTTGTTTTTTAATGCAAACGTTGGCTGGCTGGAACAAGAAGGCGTGGAGTACAGTGAGCTAGATGGACGCATCAGGTAAGCCAAGACTTGGAGAGCCTGGGCGCTACCGAGTATGGAGAGATGCAGCCATGTACCCGGTGAATCAGCGTAGAATTGTTGAAGAGGTTTTATCAATATAATTGATGTAGTGCCAAAAAATGTATGTTTTTTCACCGCTCCGCAAACAACATACGATTTACTCCACTTGCGAATGAAAACAATATGGCGCATGGTGGTTGACAGATAAAAAGCCGAACCTCGGCTTTTACCACTTCTAAACCGATATTTCGGCACGATAGATCATTGCATGGAATATATTAACGTCACTTTTTTGACAGTTCAGGGAGCTTGTTTACAAGGTGTTAGAATTTGGACCGCTGAAACGAAATTTTTCATTAACATTTTTCCAGATTCTGTACGATTAGATCCAAACAATAATGTGATAATAAGCACTGATAAATTTAGAGCACAAAATCTCAAACCGATCTTACCGAAAATATTATAAGTCCACGTATACAAGCTCCCTGAACTGTCAAAACTGCATTCATGACGCCATCGTGCAATGATCTATAGGCAGCTGAGGTCGGTTTAATTTTGGTTAACGCTTGTGTTCGGCTCCTAGTGATGCCGAGAATCGGTTTAATAATGAAGTTACCCGATATTTCAGTTTTAAGTGATGCTGAGACTCGGCATCGTTTAATTTTTCGACGAGCTATCAGTTAAATACAAAAATATCGAGTGAATTCACCTAAATGTTTAAGCGAGCCCGTAAATAAGTTTTTAGTGTGCATGTGTGTGTAAATCAGCGCCAACATTAGATTAGAGTGAATCTGTTCTTGTAAACAATGGCTTTCATAGTCATTTTCTTTTGAACAAAAAGGTCACAAATACAAATTAAGCACTCTTTAAGGAAGAGGAGTTTTTCTCTATCCGCTGATGTATTCAATTTAAAGGATTTGTACTCAACTTCCGAAACAATAGCAGACAAAGTGTTTGTTTACAAAAGCAGATTCACCCTAATCAAATGTTGGCGCCGAAATATCGAAAAAATTACGGCTTCGGCACACGAAAGATATTTTTCGCAAGCAAACAACCCAAAACCAAGCCCCCAGCACTCCCAAAAGACATGTCAACTCCCCTTTCCAGTTTTTTGATGGCCCTAAAGAGGTCATTTTGGGTTCAAGCGAACAGTTACTGACCCACCCTCCCCCCACTTCGTCATGAAGCTGGTTTACTTGGCCACGGCTTCGGTTCGCTTGGAGACCTCGTGTTTCGCTAGCTCTTCCGGCAGCATGATCGAGAGGCGATTTGAGTTTCCAGAGACGTCAGGGCCATCCGCCAATTGATTTAAGTCAGTCGGGCGGCTACGCTTTCAATCCGCTCGGAAATGTCATTCGCAAAGCTGTTCATATTGCTTATTCGCCTTCGAAAGCTTCAAATGACATGCAGGTGGCACTTTCATCCTTAATGATGATTCTTATTTTCCCATCTATCAGTTTCTTTGAAAGAATGTAAACATCAATATATTTTTTGCAAAAAACTCCTTAAAAAACGTGAAGTGCTTAATTTTTAGAAGATCTGAAGGGAAAAAAACATTCATTAGAATGAAGTTAGCGTAAAAGTGTATCTTTGCAACGTGTAAAAATTGGATTGGAACAGCTAATTTATGAAATTTATTAGGCGCCTGGCCCGGATGAGAGCTGTGCCTGACATAACTGGTGATATACACACCCCGTGTATCAAATTTCCGGTATTCTAGGCAAACAAAGTGGTTGGCGTTAAATACTGTGAACCCTTCCTTGATAGGCCGCACCGATTCTCCCACATAATCCAGGATGTCTAGTATAGTAACATCCACGTACCGTCCTTTACCTATTGACAAATTAAGCTGAGGAATTGTTGAGGCTGTTGTTCCCAAAAGAAATTCAATCGAATTTATAGGTGGATAGGTGAAAGAAATTAAATTTAAGCTTCGACTAGTGTATTGAACTGGCATAACCTTAATCCGAAATGAAATCCGGATCTCAGTTAAAGATCTGAAGGTTTGCTAAAATGTATAAATAGTATGTTAAACAAACTAATTGATCTGTTTATTACTTTGTCCACTGGGTTCCATTGTAGAGAAACTTTGAGTTCACGGAAAATAACCGAAATTATTAAGCCGACCGTTTAACTTGCACACGCAAAAACTAAAACTATCATCACTTACATAGTTCCTGAATTCGAATGCAGGGGTCTCCATATTATATTTAGTTTTGCTTTCGAAAGCGAATCGCTTTGGAGGAAACGACAGTATCGGGTTAAAATGCTTCAGCACCCGGTAGATGAGGTGCTATACGTTTTCTTCTTCCAAATCTTGCTGCTGGAACTGTTTGCCTTCCGAGATGGTGGAGCGAGAATGCAACCCTAAGAGCATATCCTGTTGAAATGATCCACCACCTGGAAATCATTATCCGTATTGCGTTGTAGACGGTTGGTGGATTCAAAGTCTATTATTACCGATAGACTTCTCGGTCGAAATAATGCTAATTGAACGATAGACCAGCATTGGGAAGTAAATATGTAAGAAAATTCTATTGTTAACTCTTTAGATAACATCTGGTGGCCCTAAAAAGGACCGTTTGGTTTTAATAATGATATGGCCCTGGTTGTACTTTCTACGATAGTTGAGTATGCCATAATCTATAACGTGTAGAAGAGAACTATAACTAATCACATACTTGCAGCCATATGCTTCGACATTTCACTTTCTCCAAATTATTTGATTCCTATCGAATGATTAAAATTTCAAACAGCACAATAGAAATATTCAACCAAACAAACTCTTTAATAAGCAAGCTGATTTGGTCGTACTGAAAAAGACAGATTTAGTTGACATTGTTCGCGATTGAATTTGGGGTTTCTTCTTGGTATTCTTGGTGACGTGGATGATTCTTGTCCCGTTGTTGTCACGGGTGGCTTTTTCCCATCAACTCATAGGCTCAAGCAGCCTTCTTTCTCGCAGCGCATTGACGGGAGGTTGGCGGTAGTATCGGCCCAAATAGCCAACTGCACCAACCTCTCTGGAGTACTACTGCTCACCAGTGCTCCTTCCAGTGTGCTCGCTCGCCTACTGCGTTGCCACAGCAGTGTGGCTCTGCACAGCACTACGACTGCCGAAGACTGAAAGAAATTTTCTGCTAAGAGCTGGTAATGGCGTCGGGTGCTATTTCACGAAAGAAGGCGGTACCAACGAAGTAAATGTAATACAAATAGCATCAAAGGGGACAAACTTCAGTTATTGCGCCACAATAATTAGTTTTAATTAGTGCACGCTAGACGGCTAATTTTCTTAACAGAAATATTCCTAATTTGCTTTCCAGCGCCAGCAACTAATCCGGTATGCATAACTAGGAACAATGGCGAGCTCCACCACATGGTCGGTCTCTGATGTGTTGCAGTTTGGCTCGAATTATCCCATCTAGGCTTTCGTTCGTTAGTTGTTCAACGTTCTTTGTGATATAATCGGGGACGCGACGTTTAATGAATGCCATATTCAGCCGTGATGCGGTAATTGAATTAACAACAGCACAGTAGAAAAATTCAACCCAACTCTTAAGTTGGTAAACTGATTTGGTCGTTCTGAAAAGGGCGGATTTAATTGACGGGGAGAAATGGTTTCGATTCCACTTGGCTCTTTCTTCGTTCAGCTCCTCGTCGTTGTGGTTGGCTATCTGTAGGTGGCCAGGTTGACGGTGAGGTTGACGGAAGCATCGGCACCAACGCTTGTCAGAGCAACGACTGTTCGCCAGTGCACCCTCCAATGTGCTTGCTGCCGCCGACTGCGTTTCTACGCCACTGCACAGCTCCACGACTGCCGAAATACTAAAGCAAAAATGTGAAGGTGTACCTCCTTTATAAACCCTTCCGTGGCTGGTTGGGAGACGTTCGTTACATAAATATGAAGTCTGCGCTAGGAAAGAACTGTGCGTTTGATAAATTAACTCTGAAAAATCGGCATTATAAGACATCACCTTGTATTTGCGTTAATTTCAATAGTAGAATGTTAAAAAGCAATAGATTTATATATTAAAATCGAAGCGTAGAAAAATGTTCAATCGATTGAGCTAAAATTGTGAAATCAATCGAGGAATGACTTAGTTATTAACTTTCAAAACCTAAGCATATTTCGAGACGCTCCGAATTTTGTACTCGCAACGTGTACCCTTATTAAGACGTAGTTCTACGTCAAAAAATGAATTTGCAGGACAAGTACACTCAGTAGCAAAAAAAGCCGAGCAAAATTTTCCTTAAAAACACGTTGTTCAACCTTCTGTCACTTTGTCAATTATCAATATTTTTTGGCTGAACCTCGGTTTTTTTTTGCACCGATATTTCAGCAAGGTCAATATCGGGTGAAAAGCGGAAATACTTATGTTGGTGCGTCAACTTTGACGCCAGCTGTAGTCCAAACCACTTGATGGAAACAGTTCAAATTTTGTCCACATAATTTTATTGTTTCAAACTATGGAGAAATTTATAATACGGTATCTAAATTTTTCACAGAAATACGGATTTTTGAAATTACTATGTCCAAAAATGACTTTTTTTCACATATGTTATGATAACTTCAAAATTATAAAATTTATCAACATGAAATTTTGGTCACATAAGTTCTATACATTGGTTATAGTGTTGTGAAATTTTAAGCCAAAAATATTAATAATTGACATAGTGGCAGAAATTTGAACAACGCGTTTTTTGGAATGAAAATTTTGCTCGGCTTTTTTTTGCTACTGAGTGTATTTTTTTATGTACCAGACAAGAAAAGAACATAATAAACAGCCATCAAAACAACAAAACTTAGAATCTTTCACTTATTTTACAGTTTGCTGCACAAAAAGGAGAAACTGGGGTAGGTGGGAACTTTTTTCTGGCGGTGACTGTATATGTTTAAGGTGGTATCAAAGTTCGAACATTTTCATGCGAAATTTGTGTATTAGATCAGTGTTGAAGGTGTCCGGATTATTTTGGATACAGACCTTAAGCAGTACTGCGGCTGATTCCGGCTGAAACGAAATAATTGGGCACCCTTGCTTTTGCTCCAGACAGGATGGTTATTTAAAAAATAGCAAATAATCTTCCCTTATATTGGCGTGGTATATCTTAGAGAGCAAGAGACGAACCAGCCACCAGCGGAAAGTCGCTTTAATAAAGACATGTAATCTTTATCTTATAGGGTCACCGACTTGGTTCGGGTAAGGTTTCAATGTATTGGAACCAACAATAAAACTGTTTGACCGGATTTGGATTCAACCTTTTCAGTTAAGCAACCAATTTCCACTGGTTGTCGTGAATCGTAAATAACACCAGTATCATACTGAAAGCGTGGAACGAAGGAGCCAAGTACTAGATATTCAATCCCAAGCACATCATAATTCGGAATATGTGCTACCGAACGAACTGACTCAATTAGCAGCTACTTATGCCATCTCGTCGATTGGAAGGCTGACCAGCCGCATCACACCATTAATGCGCATCCAACCACCGAGTTTATTCGATTTGAGCCACCCGACTGAGCACGCGTCGCCGAACCATCCTCGGTCGGTGCATTCGCACATGCAAATCAACACCATCGTTTGGATTGGCTCGCGAATTGCTATTCACCCATCGCTATCTAAGCCACTCTGTCCGGACGAGATATCCCTACTGCAAAACAATTTGATCACTTGGCTGCCGCTGACTTAGATGATTATTTTGTTAGCGAGGAAAGTGTAAGCCTACATTGGCCACTCAATTCCCATCAATGCAGTAGGTAAGTGAAATGTTCGTATGTCCGGTTTCAAACTGATGGGCAATGGGCGAGCACACTGCTCAATTTGCCGGACAATAAAGTGAATCATTTTTTTTCTGCATTCCGCCCAAATCTTCGCCACGACGAAGGCGACGACGCGAAGTAAGTTCCAACGGTGGTGGTCGGGTAATGGCAATCAGTGAAAGTGATCGCGTTCACTTCGCACCAGCACCTCGGCAGAGGTAAGTAGCAGCCAAGGTGAGTAAGAAAAGGTGTTCTAGCTTTGCAAGTTTATGGTCGGGGAGGGGGCGGGGAACAGGGCAAATTGTAAACAAACTCAGAGGTTGGTTACCACACTAAAATCATAAGTCGGATAAATTAGAACACCTATAATATACTCACCTTGCTACCAGTCGGTGATTTTCAGTATTTTCTGTGCTGATTGATGTCATTTTTGTCTGAAATTCGGGGCTTGAGGGGATGTCGATGAAATGAAATTCAATTGCTCGGGCAGTTAGTTAGGGGCTGTGAGATAATCGAGCCCCCATGTGGCCAATTAATGATGGTGATTATGATCACTTGATCTGATCCAATCCCCAGGCGAGAAGGTGATATATTTACAGTACTCGTTTACAAGAAAGGGTATTAACAACTAGCAATTTGAAATTGGTTCACTGTTGTAGAACCCCTTGGTCCGAAGTACACCTTGAAGCCAGCACCTTCCTATACATATTTGCGCCTTTGTTTTGATTTGCTGTGTTATTTTGACAGAATATTTGAAAGTGTGTTCATGTGAGTTCATTCTTGGGGGCGCATTATTGAGCTTGGGACCGAGTTTGGGACCGATGTGCTAGTACTGACTGAGCCAAGAAAAAAATCGTATTTGTATGAGACCTACTGGTCTTAGAGTTAGTCTATGGTATTAATATCTTTGAATAGGTGAATTCGATTCAACATATTACATACATATTAGGGTTTTTTAACCACTCTTGACTACCCAGGTAACCAACAAGCAGTTCCAAAGCGTCTTTACGGCAGCTTATCAAGCATTTAAGTCGCCGTAAAAGCAACATAAATGCCACTTTTGGCACAATATACGGCTGCTTTACTGCAATGCTATGAAAATGCTTCATTAATGCTATTTTGCATTCGAAATGCTTATTACAGGCTACAAGCATTTAAATAGCATTTGAAATGCAGCTTTACAACCGATAGCTATCAAGATGCTGATATAATGCTTATATAATGCTTGTAGCATCTGAAATGCAGATTTAGTAGTAGTAGTGAGGATGTTGTTGAGGTCACTCAGGACGAGTGGGATACGGGTGCCAAGGGATCCACGGTTTCCGGTTCCTCAACTCCCACGCACTCGGTGCATGCGGAGAGCAGCCGTGGCCTGACAAAATCTGCGTTAAGTGGAAGTTCACTTCACCGGAATTAGTCGGTGGATCCACCGATTTTTGGTGGAGTTGTTCCATTCCCTTTGCCACTTAACTATAGATGCGCCTCTGGTGGTACTGAATACCTCTTGTTCCACATTGTCCGAAGCAGTCTAAATGCTTTTTTATGACGATGCCTATTGAAATCATCCCCATGTCACGTGATACCGTTCGCTATGCACTAATCACTCTAAGGCACATAAGCCTGTACGTACTCTCTAGCTTACTCATGTAGCTCTTGGTACTCAAGGCGGTGATCCATGCCGGCCCACTGTTCCTGAGTATGGACAGGGTGGCCAGGAGTTTACGATTACTCCCTTGCAACGCCGGAGCACCATGTGAGATAATGCCGCTATAGCCGTAGAGGCCTTCTTGCAGGCCTTATCGACGTGCCTGATAAAGTACCTCAAAGACCTCTCCAATTCAGTTGTTCTCTGTTACTCCACATGTTGCTCCGATTTTCGCTTGTTAACAACCGTGACCTCAGTCTTATGATGGGCTAGCTCCAGTTTCCTGGAACTCATCCATCTCTCCACAATTCCAATGAAGTGCGAGTCCATTGGCTCTACCTCTTTAATGGATTTACCACATATCTCAAGCGAGATGTCGTCCGCGATCCCGACTATCTTCACTCCGTTTGGGAACTCAAGTCGTAGTACCTCATCGTACATCGTGTTCCATAACACCCTGGATCGAACCTTGTGGGACGCCTGCGGTGATCTGAACACGTTTCTGGCTCACCTCTGTATTGTGTAGCAATACGTGATTCTTGAAATAACTTCCCAGAATTTGTACAGGTTCCCCGGAACCTGAAAGCGTTGGAGCGAGTCGGCGATAGCCACACAACCGGCGCTGTTGAACGCATTTCTCACATCAAGGGTGACCACTGCACAGTAGCGGACTCCACTCCTCTTACGCTGGATTTCTACTTCAGCCATCTTGGTGACAGACAGAATGGTGTCCACCGTCAACTTCCCTTTACGGAAGCCAAACTGGATGTTAGACAGACCGCCTATACCCTCCGTGTATTTTGTCAATCTGTTGAGGATTACCGTCTCAAGCACCATACCCACTGTATCCAACAGACATATAGGTCTATGTGCCGATGGATCCCCTGGTGGCTTCACTGTCTTTGGTAGCAACACTAGGGTCTGAATATTCCAGGCGTCCGGGAAGTTGCCCTCGTTCAGCTACCTTTGCATCACCACCCTGAACATTTCGAAAGCCAACAAGGAAGCCGCCTTGATGGCAAGGTTCGAAATAACATCCGTTCCTGGAGCTTTGTCATGGGACAAATCTTTCGCGGCGGAAGACCATGGACCCGAGTCGTGGTTCGGAAAGAGTCCCCCAACGATTACCTACAGCAACTCTAGTGATCGCTCGGTTGGAGCCGCCGGATTTGGCCATTACTACCCGGTAGGTGTCACCCCACGGATTCGTATTGGCCTTCTGACACAGGCCCTCGAAGAAGGCTCGTGCTTGCAGGCCTTTATCTCCCTCTTTAGCGGTGTCTTCGCGGTGACTAGCGCCCCTTAACCCTCGATTCTATCGGCGTTTGACCGCGCTCTTTGCATCCTCCGTCTTGCGTGAAGGCATGTTTTCCGGAGGTCGGGGATCGACTCCGTCCACCAATACACCGGTGATCTTCCATTCCTCGGTTTGACTTCCTCGGCATGGTCAAATCGCACACTCGTGTAAGTGTCATAACGATTCGTTCACCGCAAGGGTTTCACGTAAGTTTCTTTCCCTCTCAAGCGCCTCTTTAAAAGTCTCTACATCAAAGTAAGACGTCCTCCATCTGCGGGCGAATGGAGTGGATACTCCCCCTTCTGTACACTGCCTTGTATTGCGGACGATACAATATCGAACCGCCAAGTGGTCGCTATGGGTGTAGCCATCATCCACCCTCCAATTGCTAAGCAGCCCAGGACTGCTAAATGTTATATCGATGATCGATTCCGCTCCGTTTCTATGGTAGGTACTCTTGGTACCCACGTTAGCTAGGTCTACATTGAGCCTAGCCAAGGCCTTCAGAAGAATCTGGCCCCTGCGATTGGTAAGGCGGTTCTCCCACTCGAGCGCCCAAGCGTTGAAGTCCTCCGCTATTACCAACGGGTTCAGGCCAGTTAGCACCTTTGTCATCCGATCGAGCATATTGGAAAACTGTTCGATCGACCATCTTGGCGGTGCGTAGCAGCTGCAGAAGAACACTCCATTCACTTTTACAACCGCGAAGCCTTCGTTTGTGGTAGACACAACCTCCTGAACCGGGTACTTTCCCGTCGTCGATAATGCCGCCATATTGGACCTGTCCGCAAACCAGTTTCCGTTGTCGGCTGGGATGCGGTATAGGTAGGAAATTATGGCGATGTCTGATTGCCGACTCGCTAACTGTCTGACACAGCAGTTGCTGGGCGGCCTCACAATGGTTCAGGTTTAGTTGGGTTACCTGCATCACGGTTGGCTCGTTGGTATACCCTTAGCGGCCGGGCACTTGCCCCCTCCCATGACGTGCTTATCGTCCAGTTTCCCGGCGCACATCAAGCATTTGGGGGGACCTTTGCAATCCCACGCCTTGTTGCTAGTGCTGCCACACCTTCTGCACATGTTACTACGATCTGGGCCTTTGCACTCCCAGGACATGTGCCCGCTCTCTAGGCATCAAAACATGCCTTCGGCGGCTGGTGTAGGCTTAGTGGGCATATAAACCATCCCACCTTCACCTTCGCTACTTTCAACGCCGCGTCCGCGTCGACTGCCGCTACCCTCATGGTTGCAACTTGGGTCCCGAGTGGACCCTTCCTCAGACGTATGTCTGCCGCAGCAACCTCGACCTTGCACTGTTCCTCGAGTGCAGTGGAGATCTCATCTGCCCCGGTGATCTCATCCAAGTTCCTACACTGGATCGTCACCTGCGAGACGAGGGCGCGCACCTCCACACCCTCAAATAAGGCCTGCCTTGCCAGGTCACTATACGCCGGGCCCTTAGCGTTGTCGCCTTTTTAGCTCCAAGAGCATCTCGCCGGTGCGGGTACGGCGTATACTCCGCACGTCGGCACCTAAGCCTGCCAGTTTAGCGTCCCTGCGCATCGCTTTCAAGACCTCCGAGTACTTAGACGCGTCGGTCTTGACGATGAGGGCCTCTCCGTGGTTACGCTTGCGGACCACATGTCGCTTGTTCTTTCTTTTTTGGTTTTACTTCCTTTTTCCGGACCTTATTCCAGTGGCTTTCCCTGCCACGCCTGGGGTCGTCACTCGTCCCCCTCCTAGCACCAGCGTCTGCTTCTGTGCTAGTTATGGCTGTTGTCGTTAGGGCCCTGCCGCTCGGGCCCCCTTCCGCGCTTGAGAAAACACGCGAGCTGGATGTCGCGCCTTTCGCGTTGGGCTTAGCACCAGGGCCTCTCTTTTGCGGCCATCCGGAGCTGGTCGCAAGGATGGACCGTGTGACCCCGCCACCACGTTTGCGTAGGTTCGCTTCTCCACTGGGACTTCCGACACGATACGCTTCTTAGAATCGCCAGGTGACGTTTCACCCGGGGACTGCCTAGCCCGCTTGGAGGTCCCCGCCCCCATGGATGGGGTGGACTCTCCGACCGAGACGGATGCTTCCGTCTGGGTCTGCTTCGAGGCTATCTTCCTCGCCCTTTCGGTGGCTGCTAGCAGTGCCAACTCTTTGGCACATTGCTCAGCTTGGCCTCCAGCTCTTTATTCTCCTTGCATGTAGCCTGCACTGCCATGCGTAACCTAGAAGGCTCAGTTCGAGGTCCTTCGCAATTTTGTTGCGGTGCGATGACGTAAAGTCAATGATCGCGTCCAATTGCTCAGACACCTCCAACACTTTAGGAAGAGTTACCCGCATACTATCCATGGTCCAGATGAGTTTTAGCGCATCCATGGCCACGCCTAGCTTGGTGACAGCTGCCTCCGATGCCGTAGCACTACCGCACGTGTCGCTCACGCCAGATCTCACCATTTTACACGATGGGGACCTCACTAGGCCGCCTTTAGCGAACGGATTCGCTTTCTCCTGGGTTTTCTTCGTTTCCGCACAGGTTTATGTGCTTAAGAGTGGCTAGTGCATACCGAACGGTATCACGCGACGCGGTCTGCGTCCTTGTGGGTATGATGCTAATAGGCATGGCCATAAAAGAGGATGTAGAGTGCTTAGAACAACGTAGAATAAGAGTTATTCGGAAGACCACTATAGCCGCAACCATGGTTAAGTGGCAAAGGGAATGGAGCATCTCCACCAAAGGTCGGTGGACCCATCGACTAATCCCGGCATTAACCGGGTGTGTTGGTAGGCGACACGGTGAAGTGAACTTCCACTTAACGCGGATATTGTCTGGCCACGGCTGTTTTAGACAATACCTTCCCCAATATGGGCATGCACAGTCCTCCACATGCAGCGAGTGCGCGGGAGTTGAGGAACTGCGGAACATGTGTTTTTCACATGTCCTCGCTTCGACGGCGCGAGATCCGGCATGATTGCCGTAAGCGGTCACTACACTCCGGATGATTTGGTCCAGAGGATGTGCCAGGACCGGGACGTCTGGGACGCGGTATTCGTAGCAGCCTCCTGGTGAAACGACCAAGGGCAGGTCGCAGAGACCACCTAACTACTAAAGCCCTAAGTGGTTAGACATAGTGGGTGCTTAACAAACACAATAGCCCCTTCCCCGAAGTAATACCGAAAGGTGGTTCCGGGGAGGGTCCAGCGCTTAAGGCACTGGTGGGTTTTAAATGGGTCGAGGAGTTGGCACCCTCATCCCCACACCCCGAGTTGCAGATTTTCCATCCCTTCCAAAAAAAAAAGAGGGGCAGGAAAAGCCCCTGGACAAAGGTCCAGTAAAAGGAAAATAGGCCTCAATAAGACAAGCGAAAAGTGGCATGAAAGCGTAACCGTTGTGAGACCCTCATCATGAAGATCGAAGAGTCTAAGCGCGGCAACACGAAGCTCGCAGATCTGGGTGCCGATGTGCTGACTTTACGCCGTACCCTCACGGGCGAGATGATCCTCTAGCTTAAAAGGGACACTAAGCTGGCGTACACAAGACTGGCTGAACAAGCCTTAGAAGAAGGTGTGAAGGTGCGGGCCATAGCCAAGCAAGCGACTCTTCAGTGTAAGAACCTCGACGAGATCATGGAGGCTAGCGAAATCTTCACGGCCTTCAAGGGCTCAATGCAGGGTCAATACGGCTGCGAAAAGGGCCTATCGGGACCCAAGTATCTACGATTCGGTTGGCAGCAGCGGAAGCCATCCAAGCGTGCACCATCTGCTAAAGGCATGCTTTGAAAGCGGACACATGCCCTGGCAATGCAAAGACCCGGACAGGAGCGAATTGTGTAAAAGCCCGTCAGTACGCTCCAATATTCACTGACTGGCTGTGTCAGCCGGATGGGAGTAGGCTTAGTTGCCCATACCTGACTTGCGCTGATCTGGCTCTGAACACGGTTTCCCCATGAAGGGCCGTGTCAACCAAGGTGTTGCAAGGCCTCCCTGCTTGCATAGACATCCGCGGGATCATGTTAGCGACTACTTTACATGATGTTGGAAGGAGACCCACCAAAATGGAGATCAAAGATAAAAACTGAGAGGAAGTCATAGTTAACCCATTCGCCAGAGGTGGCCTGGTTTGATCCCCGCCGAACAGGATGGCAGGGTCTTGAGGCGCATCGGACACCCACGAAGTATGCTGGCAACCCTAAGTGGCCGAGGTTACCGTCGACACGTTATAGTTGTTGTGTGACAATGTAAAGTTGATTGTAGCATTCATCTGCTGCACGGACCTTTGAAAAGGGTTGCTGAAGCTTAACAGGTCTGTGCAGGCTGCATGTAGGGAACGTGACAAGTTGGAGGCTAAACTACCAGCTGACCAAAAGGTTAGAGATATTGACAGGCTAGTAGCTGTAGAAAGGGCTAGAGAGATGGCCTCGGAGCACACGGAGATGAACGCTTCTAACCCCATCTCGTCACAGCAAGCAAAATAGTCATCCGCAGACGTGGAAATCGGCAGTTCTAAGAAGCGAATGGTGGTGACCTACGTGAAATTGGCGGACCATCATCCTGACCAAAACGGCTAGTCGGGGAGAGGGTGGTCACGGCATCAAGTCCAACTCTAGCGCTGACAAAGAGGGTGGCCCAAACGCCAAAGCCGGGCCAAGTTCAAATGAAGGTCCCGACAACGACCTGCAGAGGAGCAAGCAGGGTGATCTTCAGAACCAAAGTCCTGTGAAGGAAGATAGACCCACAAAAGAAAAGGTCCGGCGAAAGTACTTGGAGGTCTAAAAAGCAATGCACACCTCGCGGATTTAGGCACCGACGTAAGGAATATACGCCGTACCCGCAGGTGAGAAACGGCGGCTCCTGCTGAGTAATCACCGGAGTTACTGCAGGGTGTCATTGGGGCACTCTTTCCGCATCAGGACCCGAATTCTTGGCCTCCCACCTCCCACGGCCAGCTTTCCAGTAATACAGACCATAACGCTGTCGTGACGATGCAAGAATGGTCGGTAAACACCCAGAACATCCACAATCACGTGGACGATGTCAACGACACCGCGGAAGGCGAGGAAGAGGTCACGGTTACAAATGATTAACTCATTGTGATAGCAAAGTCACACAAGGTGTTGTCCCATAGCGCTAGGGCCAGATGGAATCCCGAACCTTGCTGGATCCCGACATGTTCAGGGTAGAAAGGCAAAGATATCTGGACGTGAGCGTCTTCTAGATGACTGGCAATGACAGAATCTCGTATTTCTGCCTAAGAAAAGTATACCTGGTGGCTTACCCATCGACGTTTAGACCGATCTGCCTGTTTGATACGATGGGTAAGGTTCTTGAGAGAGTAATCCTCAACAGGTTGTCGAAACCCATGGATGATACAGGCAGCCTGTCAAATAAGCAGTTTGGCTTCCGGAAAGGCTAGTCAATGGTGGATACCACCCTGTCTGTCCAAGGCGGCAGATGTGGCAATCCAGCCTAAGAGGCGGGGAGTCCATTACTATGCAGTGATCACTCTTGACCTGAGAATCGCGTTCAATCGAGGCAGTTGGTAGGCTATTGCCAACTCGCTCCAACGTTTCCGGGTTCCTCGATGCATGAGAAAATGCTTCTAGAATCGGGTACTGGTATACAACGCTAAAGCAGGGCAGGAACGTGTTCAAGTCACCGCATGGTTCAAGCATGGGCCCGGAGAACATACTCATTATGGCTTTGAAACAAATTACACATGGACTATGAAAAACTATTTTAAATTCTGCGGAAACAAAAGCGTTGAAGGAAAATCATCACGTCAAATTTTCAGCGCGGCTTACTGTGTTTTCCTTAGGAGGATCAAACCACACCTCAGATATATGAATTCCGATTTATATTTAGGAACCACCGAAAGCCACAACTAACGTTATGTCATTGCGGTTTGTTTGTTGTTGAATCTGATGACGCCCGGGTGAGTGGCAACGTTTTCTGCAAGCATCTTGCTTGTACAATCTCTTAGAGCACTATTAATAAGCTGATCGTTGATTAAATTTCACTCACAGACTTAGATCAGCTGTTTTTGGGATGAGGGTGATGTAAGGTGTCGATAAAATGTGCAATTTGAAACTTATTTTTAATCAGTAGATATCTTTTTTTAAGTTTCTCGAATAGTTTGAGTGAAAGCTATTGGTTTCGAGAAGTGTACACCGTTATTTCCGTTTTCGAACGATTAGGATCCGTCATAAAAAAAAGTCTTCAACTTTGAAGTACTTTACTTCAAGAACATGATTTTGTTTACGAAACCGTTCCTTCAAAATTGCATGTTCCTCAATTCATGTAACCATGACTACGATTGCGATTATTCGCTAATTATCAGCTACTACCCCAGTGCACCATTCTTACAACCCATAACGGTAACAACAATCCCACACACGATTCCAATTCATGAGTTATTACCATCGAGATGATGAAAGCTTCGTTATCAATAACCCGTCCTCCTACCAACAACCACCGTTGATGTTGTTATTGAGCTGTTGTTGTTGTTGTTTTCGTTGTTGTTACCGTTGATTTGCCTTTCTTCGAAGGGAGCCTGCCCCCGTCCACCGACTTTTCCATCCAGATTATAGGTTATGTTACGTTATCGGCACATCCAATTTTCATCGCACATACCTGACTCACCCTGACAGGGAGGAGGCGGGAAGTTTCCGAAAAACACAACAAAAAATTAGTAGTTCGATGTGAAAATGATGCGCGAAGGTAATACCAACAGCAGCAGCAGCAGTAAAAAAAAAAACAACCAAACGCAGCTCTATAATTGTGAGCCATTGTTCGAACGTTCGTGTCTTCACCTTTGTTGCTGTCGTCGTCACCGCCGTTGTTGTTGTTGTCTGCGGTAGGTCGATGGAAGACTTCGCATATGAGGAGGGTAGGAAAGGAAGATTCATCTTTTAAACGAATCAAGCTCAGTTACGACAACCACCGGGGTGCGCGCATTGCAACGGCTTTGGCAGCGACGGCCGCGATGATCATGTAAGTGGAGAGATGGGAAATGATATGCTTACATGCCAATTTGGAATCTACCGGGCCCTAAGGGTAATCTTTTTTTACGAGGTGAGAAAAGCCATTTCGGTGGTGATTATGTAATCACGGCCCAGAGCGATCGTCGGTAGAAGGAACTTGGGAGCGGTTGGAATTTTTCTTTTGCGATGATTCATTAGAAGAAAATTACATAACTTTCAAAACGAGCATTTCCAAAAAAGTTCAACGTCACTTGTTTGTTTCAGACTTGGCCTACTGATTTGGTTTGACCGGAAACACAAACGTCAAGTGGAGTCACATTGGCGAAAGGCTGGCCCATAATTGATACGTTGCGGATGCGTCTGCTGTGAATTAGATAGTTTTCCGAGTTCGATTATGCCACAGTAGTTAATTCCCAAGTAACAATCCTACTGCCCTTTAGCCTTAGTTTAAATTTAAGAGTGTTTTTTTTTATTCTTTTATTATCCAGATTTTCAGCCCTAGGGTTATGAGTGTTTTATTATTGCAATATAGGGTGACAGGATGTAATGTTAGCCTAGCTCCTTGATTCGGCCTATGTACCAAATATGTCATTATTTCGGCGAGAATCGACAAAATCATGTTGCTATCAAAATGACCGATTTATTTCAAAGTAATTTAGGCATATTTAATCAATGTATGGTTGTTAACTTCCGCGTAATTTCAGATTTCCTCAACTTTTTAGACACCATGAATTTACTGGTTTAGCTGAACATGTGTTCTACATGATCTACGAATGATCTCAATTTGCCGAAATTGAAACTATAAACCGAATAATGCAGCCAAAATGTGCAGAATATAGTCACACGTTATAAACTAACAGGTCAAATATGTAAAATAACTATGATTTAACATGAAAACCATAGACCCAATGTAAGGAACATATTTTTTACTAGGTTCCCAAATATGGCCTGTTGTATGGAAAGCGTAGTAAGAATGTTGTTATTGGTAACATTTACAATGAAAATGTCTGAGTTTCGGTTGAATGTTTTTCATATGGCTCATCTAAACACAAACTAAAGGAACAAAATCTGTGTAGAGTGAATTATAATGTGTTGATTTCCGAAAGGCCGCTAAATTATATGTAAAAGTCACTAAAGTGTTTCTTAGTAGTTTAAGTATGTGAAATGGTTTGTTGGGTAGACCGAATACAGCTGGCAACGCATTGAATCTGAAAATCAGAAAAGGCGTACGTAGGCAACATCTAAGAACAAATCTATCGAATGGGACGAACTTGCATCCATGATTAGACCCAATTTACTACCCATAGACCGACATTACATCCATATCCGTCGCAGGTTTCTGGCTTCATAAAATGAGTTGGGTAACTTTTCGTGATACATACAACCAGGTGACTTTTTAAACATATCTTTGCGAAAGTATAGCTAGTTAAATGATGCTTCCAGCTCAAATACCTTTGGACTCTAAAGCATTTACTGTAGCATTTTGCACTACATAAAGTTTATGATAGGATGCTCTACCAATGTTGTCATAATAAAATTAAACAAAGATAGATTCGTATAGCAACAAACTAAGACAAGTGAAAAAATGCACGTTTAAGTGAAATAATAAACAAAACTGACTGAACATTCTGAATAGTAATTTGCCAACTATCCATCAATTAAGGCCGTTTAAAAAACTACAACATCAGTCAGTCTCCCATCCAGATTGAACAATCTTGAGGCATTTATCGCCTGTTATACGGCATTGCTTTCCCGTATTCTTTCGTATAAACTTTCTTAGTCCTTTTGATGTAGCTTGAACTGTCCAAATTTTTCTGGCAGCAGCTTGGTAACCATATAAGCGGTTTGACAGCTTAACGGTCTTGCATAAAGCAAATTAGCGTCGCAAAGAAACAGTTTAGCCTCAAAATTATTTCCATAAATGCCATTTCAAAACATCATTTATTTATTGATGCTTTCTCACACACATGATGTACTTATGTACTTGGAGCAATTTGAGATAAGGGCGAACATGCAGAATGTAAACAGAAGGGGAATGATGATTGTAATATTGCAAGTTTCAAATCGTAATTTTCAAATAAACGGATAAATTCAAATACAGTTAGCATGCAGACAAAGAACAAACTTAGCTTCTGATTAATATATAATACTGATGGAAAATCGTTTGTTTTTCATTGAAATTTGATCAATTTTTAATATTCGTATGTCAATGTCAGTATGTTAAATTGCGCCTTTTTCAATGTTAGCCCCACAAGTACTGGAAATAATTGAATCGCCCTATGGGCCTGTTCATAAACCACGTAGACTTATTTTTGAATATCTCAACCCCCCCCCCCCCCCCCTTCGTAGACTTTTCTCCATACATTTTTTTAACGTAGGACTACGTTTCTCTTTTCTATACCGGGTGCCGCTTCAAAATTTTGAAAAATGAATGAGAGCGTTACGCAAAAGTGAAAGGTTTTTGAACGCTTATAACTCTCGTTCGACTAAACAGAATGACTTCATTCATACACCTTTTGATCAAAAAGACTCACAAATTTTTCGCATTGAAATTTGAATTAAGTTCAATTAGTATAAGTAGTTCAATTTTTCATTTGAAAATGACCTTCTTTTGCTCCCATACAAATTTGCATATCAACAGGTTGAAAAAGGTGTTTTCCCTAGTAAGGTCATAGGAAACGAGTAACAAATGTCTTCTTCTTCTTCAAAATAACTTTTCCCCGTCCCACAAAAATTTCTGAACGCACAAAGCTATTGGTCGAAAATGACATCATATTTGCGCTACGCTCTGATTGGTTCATACTGCCAGAGTAACTTTGCCAGCAATTATGGAACATGTGCGCAGGGTTGCCACATGCACAGATTTATCTAGAATGACACAGATTTTTTTCATTTTTTTTCATACAGATTTTTAAGATTTTTGGCAACTGCTTGTATACTCAAAAACTTCAAATTCAACATATGAGTACAGTTTAGGATCCAATTTTTTATCAATACTAATTTCAGTGTGCTGTTTTGGGCTCACAAAGCAAAATAAAGCATTTCACACTGACACTACCGTTACAGATCACAATCTAAAATTCAATTTGTTTGTGTGCCCCCAAATGATGTCTCTATAATATTTTTGAGATAATTATTGAAGAAAATTTTATCGAATTTCTCAAAGGTTCTCAGACATCGCTTTAGATATTCCATCTAGCGTTTCTATAGGTTTTCTTCAGACGTTCGCAAGTATTCTTCCAGGGATTCTTTCAGGAGTTTCCTCTGTCATAACATCAGTAGTTTTTTTTAACTTTCTTGTGATAAAATATTTGGAAGAATCCCTGATCTTTTAAAGATTTGCGATTTTAAAGGGATCCCTGGAGAACACCTGAAAGAACTACACAAAATCTTAAGATTATTCTTGAAATAGTGCTTGATTAAATTCTTATTTGTTAGCGAAATCTAAGAAGAATTGTGTGCATTAATTCCCCCGCATAATGAAAAACAATTTGCTATATAGTCAAAACTATATTTCGAAAGTAAGATATATTATCACATTTTATGTTATTGTTATCGGATGGTTTAATCTAGTTTTCACCATACAACCTCTACATTAACATTTTTTGTTAATGTTTGCCATATTGTCAATGAAAGGTTTTTCATTGTTTGCACTCGGTCTGGATTATATACCGACTTTTTGGCATATAGTAAAGCAAAAATTTTGTTTGTGAAAATTGCCATTTTTTTATGGTAACCTAACTTAACCGCCTATTCAGCATATTGTTATGTGGCCTTTTACCATCTGACATATTGTTAAAACTACATAGGAGATTATTAGTTTATAGTTGTCAACAACTATACTAAATGTCGTAACAATAACGGAAACAGTAGTAAACAATGAGGGAAATGGTCCTGAATGGTTTGCGATTATGCGGGCCATAATCTCGTATAGTTAATCTTTAAAAACTCTGGAATGGGTTTTTTGTAAAATTATTTTTAAAATCTTGTGCAAGGATTATTACAATAAGTTCTCCAGATATGACTTCAATATTTTTTTCAAGTATTCCGCTGGAGAGTGTCAAAGTTCAAAGTTGTTTCTTTCAGTGATTTCTACAAAATTACTGTTCTTCTAATTTATACGTATTTTTATGCATTTATGCAGAGGAATTTTGGGAAGTTAGAATTATGTTCTTGATTGTAATTTTTGCTATTCGATGCATAGTTATTTCAAACGTAATTTTTTGTTAGCTTTAATATTATCCTGCAATGCGCAAACCTGCACGCAAAAAAAAACCGCAGTAGAAACTACCATTTCGAGGGTTAAATTAAGCGCAAACACCAACAATTTTCACCTGACTATAAATGCGTTTGATTTTACCATGCCTGCGATTAGATCAACCATGGTGCGGTTGATATCAATATGAGGTCTGTCAAATATACCACAAACGTTGAAGGTTTTACCATAAACGTAGTAAATTTGACTGAAATTTCATGGTAGTTTTAGAGATAGGCGTAGTTGGGTAAAATGGTAGTTTCTACTACAAGATTTTTTCCCGTGTATACATATTTTGCGCATTTAATAAACAGTTCCAAAGGTTTGTGGGCTTTGGATAAGATGGAACTTAGGTAGGTAATAATGAGTTCTGACTGATCCGTCAAGATGCTGCTGAAACGTGACTGTCCTGATTTGATAATTATCGAACATACTTGCCCCTTTTAGGCTCAGTTTTTTCAGTTTGTTGGAGTCAGTTTTAAAATGGAATATGGAACAATCTTCGGAGCTCGTGTTGGTCTCCGCGTTCTAATCCAACTGAGACAACGGTTTGATTGTTGTCATCATAATGAGCCGATGACGCAGCCACTTATCCACTTCTTAAACTAAGTATTGCCTCCTATCAACAAAGCGAATCGTATATTCCAGTCAAAAGCTATGGAACTCCTGAAAATGCAATCCTGCAATCAGCTAAAGTCTCGCTGATGGTGCTCCTTGCCAATTTTCGTGAGGATGATTGCCTAAAACACATGACGGATTTATGGGTTTCAGATTTCGAGTAACATCTTCGTAAGAAGTTGAAAATATACATCGGTGTTCATGCAGGAGAAATGCTTAGATCCGGAATGCTCGATGATACAAGGATGGAGGCTTTTTACTCGATCTGCTGTGCTTTGTAAACCGAATGAAACAGATCATTAAGCGCTTCCCAAGTAACCACAAGCATTAACGTATTACAGTAATTCAACTGTAATTCAGCGAATGTAATGCATCACTGCATTTTTTCAGCAATATGCGTGCAATAATGCTTTAAGTGCACATTATGAATGCATTGAAGCATTGCCTTATTTTAGCAATCAAACATGCGTTAATGGTTGATATACAGTCACTAATCAATGCTTCATTGCATTATCTTACTAAATGCTTCATTGCAACAAATACGATAAGACTTTATTGCATTATATACACCATTACTAATGTTTACAATTATGTCCACTATTCAATACACAGCTGGAAAAACGGCTATTATGCAAACAAAATTTGTTCATATTTTGCCACTTAGTTTATAGAAGAGATTTTATTCTAAATCCAAAAGAAAATCGTCACAACAGAAAATGTATTTTTTGCTGAGTTGGAAGAAAAGCCGACGAAGATAATCGTTCAAAGCTATCTCTCTTATTTCAGCTCTGTCTTGTATTGTAAACAGCAACAATCCAACAGAACAGAAAGTAGAATGCTTTTTTGAAAAGTGGAAATTTCAGAAGAAAAGTGTCGACATATCGATCTCATATACATGAAACAAAGTTTCAAAACGAAATCCGAGATACTGAACCCAGTAGGCATGGTAAAATTATAAAAAACAGAAGTCCTTGCAGTAAGCGCTGACGTGCCGACAATGGATCTAATGAGAGGAAGGAATCTGACCAAAATTATCATGAAAAACCCGTGGAAACATTCGAGCCCAGTTTTGAACAGTTGCTGGAATCCGAGCACCGTGAATCTATGTACTGCTTTCTGTCTAACCAAAATAGTCTCGAGGAACCCAGTTTGGACCAGTTGTTGGAGGGAATTAGTAAAAGGTATGCTTCAGACTACATCCGCGATAAAAATTCTAAACAGTATTTAATAAGATATATTTTATGCAAACTTGTTGTAGTAGTTGTCGGTAATGTCACTTTTTACCACTGATCCATATGCTTCCATCAGATCGCAGCGAATAATTGTATGTGTCAAAAAACATTCCACATACACTGATGTTCAAAGAAATATAAAACGATATTGTTCAAAACAAATGTTTGACGTGTTTATCAGTTCTAAATGTATTTATGTGTTTCTCTATTCTTTTAGATTACATTACCAATATATTCAAATGTCGAGAGTAACATTTATTCGACTGTTTCACGCAAAACAGTCTCCTCGATGATCAGCTCCTCCAAATCCTCATATTCACCATGTTCATTGACGGTAATCTGCCCCGTGTACTCCATTTTAAAGCTTTCACCTTGACCTTGCTCGATAATTCCCTTGCACTCGGGGTTAGACTTCGAGTTCTGGACGTGACTAGTTGTCTTACGATTGTAGTCGTTGCTAGAACCAGAATCATCCCGAAGTTTTTTAGATCTGTTCCTGGATGCTGGCTTTCTCAGCATCTGTTCACTTGCCCGCTGCTTTGAATTCCTCATACACAGCTTCAAGAATCTATCGCATTCATCCTTGATCGTACCGTCCTGGATTACAGTTAGCAGCGACCTTAATCTGACTGTATATAGCCACTCTAGGCATTCCTCCTCCTAGAAGTAATTTAATTATTAGTTATGTTAAATATGAAATAACCCTTGAAAACTTACTGTTTATTTTCACCTCGTGCACAAAAAAACAAAAACAAAAACCGAACAGCTAAATAGTGACAGATGCTGCTAGACCTGGACAGTGCAAGAGCTGTGTCTAACAAGTACTGTGCGTTTCTCACCCGAGATGATTTTGGAATTGTATTTCAAAAGTGCGCAAACGAAAATAAAGAGCTTAATTGGATCAAATCGTATTGGTATGCGGGTGAACTTTATTATGAGATGTCAGAATAGTTTCGATGAAAATAGCAGTGCAATTTGAGGCAATCGCTTACTTAAATTCGCTTTTTCGCATTTGTGAAACTCGATACATGAGTGGGATATGTATAATACAACTGGACAATGTGCTATTAATAGACGCTGCTTTAAGTTATAGATTTCTACTGCCTAAGGCATGTATCACTTGTGGTCCAGATGATAGGCGCGGCAAGACATCGATAACGTCTCTCGTCAACTTCTAGGTTCGAATCCCGGCAGAGGAAATAGTCTAGTCTTCTTAATGTAATAAAAAAGCTTATCTATCCTCCCAGAATTACCGGATAAATAAATAAGGTTGAAATGTGAGATTTAAATGGCATAATATAATTAAATGGAATAAAAACATTTGTTTTTTAATGTAATTGTGTTTTGCAAACCTTAAATGAACATTCCGTAATGCTTTCAATGCATGCAAATTATAACTTTATTTCAGCTATTGAAAATGCAATGAAGCCTTGACAATACATTGCTAAATGCTTCCTTCGTGCATTAAATATACCTTGTCTAAAGCATATTTATGGTACACGCAGTAATTATACTTTAGCAATGGCCAATGAAAAGCTTGTTAACGTTGCTTTATTTAAACTATAGTGGCGCCCTTTTCCACTTTAATTCTGCTTTTATGGGGCATATAATGCAGTTTGACTTTATATCCTATATTTTACAGTAGCATATAAAGGGATAGTAATGCTACTATATACAGCTCTACGGTTACTTGGGTTTGATCTTAACGATCCCGTTCTGACTACTGCATCGAGCATTGACCCTAAAAAAATGCGCCCTTTGAAGGAGTTCAACTCAATTATTGAACAATATCCAAAATTCTTTGAAAGCGACGGTAACCGTTTGCACTTGACAACAAGGTGGAAAAATCAGAACTTGTTGAAGGAAACGTCTGTATTTCAAACGAGCAGATGGGAAGATAGCTTTCACTTGCTTAGAAAGTTCATTGCGCATTCTTTTGAAGAAGTGGAGCGACTTTTTCTCGCAATACAATCTCAATAAGTCCAAAATCCGGAACCACTCATGAGTACGGACATTATGGATGCCAAAAGAGGAAAGGAAAAGTTGGTCAGCTTATATAAACATAACAACTAAGTTCTAAATTCATCAAATTGATGTACGCGCATCATAACAATGGTTTATTGTTAATTCCATTCCAATTTTGTTCACCTATCCTGGAACTTTAAGTAACCAAAACAAACACCATAAGATTCATTATGATATGATTACTGGTCTGTCAGAAGGGGTTAAGTGCAATGATCGATTTCCCCCGATAACATGAATCCCTCGTATACTGATCTGTTTTCCTTTTTCAGAGCACAAAATGTGAAGTAAAGATTTTTACCAAGATTTTTGCAGTTAAACACAGATAAAAAAGATTTTTTCGGCAAAAATAAAAGATGGAAACGAAAAATAATGTGGCAACCCTGCATGTGCGAACGACCGAAGGAAGACCAACAATCAGTTCTCGCTGTGCATCCGTATGCGACAGACGTGTTTGCGAAGCACGTTGTAGAAAACGCCGCCCGTGAAAACAAGTAGACCAGATTCATCCCACGTCACCTGCAGCTGGCCATCCGCAACAACGAAGCTGAACGAAGAAAGAAAGCCCAAGTGGAAATCGCAAACTATTTCTCCCGAGTCAAATAACTCCGTCCTTTCAGGGCGACCAGCTTACTAACTAAAGAGTTTGGTTAAAGTTTTCTTGTGCTGTTTGAAATTCAGTTACTGCGTCAGGGCTGAACATAGCATTTAATAAACGCCGCGTCCCAGAGTATATCATGAAGAACTAACGAACGAAATTGACGAATCCAGGTTGAAACAAGAAGAAGACACCGAGTGGTGATAAATCTGACAGCTCTCATGTTATAAGTATAGGACGAACATTTTAAAATGTTTCTCAAAAGTTCAAATGAAATTTTAATTGAAAGCGGTTTGTTGTATGACAGAAAAAAATCCAGAACTGTACAACTCCCCTATTGTACAGTTCTGGATTCTTCTTCCATCATACAACAAACCGCTTTCAATTAGAATTTCATTATTTATATTTTTATTTTATTTTGCTGAAAAGTCTTTATAGAGTATATTTGGATTTTTCTTCAATCATACAACAAACCGCTTTTAATAAGAATTTCATTTAAAGTGATTTAGAAGCATTTTAGAATGTTTGTCCTATACATTAACATGGAGCTGACAGATT